>CM031965.1:692500-900000 GCA_018749465.1 Paracanthobrama guichenoti | reverse complement strand
TTCGCAAAACGCTTGCTCAGTAGGGTACAACGGGGCTAAAAGCTCCATGGGGTAAAAGTCTCCTTCAAATTTATTTTCCTCTAAACCACTAGATGGCATAAAAACTTGCCTTAGCACTTTCCAAAACATCCCCCAGGGCAAACCTGATTCTGCTGTGGGGGCGAAAGGCACAATAATTAAAGGTGCTCTAAGCGATGTCACGCGTTTTTAGGCCAAAAAATGTTTTGTCACATACAGCAAACATCTCCTCACTATCTGCTAGCTGCCTGTCCTCTGAACACACTGTATAAAAACGCGGTCTCTGTAGTCGCCACAAGCTCCAAAAACTGCAACCAGAACAAACGTGGGCAGTCTGGACAACGAAGCATAACAAACAGTGCTGCAGCCAATAGCCGACAAGAATAATTTGGGGGTGGAAATCATTCTTGTCGGCTATTGGCTGGAGCACTCTTTATTATGTTTTGTGGTCCAGACCGGTCCAGACTGCACCAGTTTGTTTTTGTTGCCACTTTTGGAGCTTGTGGCGACTACAGAGACCACATTTTTATACAGTGTGTTCAGGGGACAGGCAGCTAGCGGATAGCGAGGAGATGTTTGCTGTATGTGACAAAAAAATTTTGACCTAAAAAATGTGTGACATTGCTTAGAGCACCTTTAACATGATAATAGACAGCCACTGACTTTAACACTTGTTGACATGACATGGTTAGATTCACAATCATATTAATTTAGGTGTCCACCTTAGAGATAATCACCATATTTATAATTGAAAAAATTATTTAATGTTACTAATGTAAGTCTATATTAAATTATTATGGGATGTCCTTCAATGCCTTCAGAATCTTTACTTTTTAAATCTTCATATTAACATATTTTAATGACAGTATATTTATTAATTATTTTATTCATCAAAATAGTAGAAAAGAGAAAATAGTTCTTTGCTAAAGTGATTATTTTAAACAAGTATTAACTTAGACATTATTAAAAACATATTATTTTAGCTGAAGTATTTGTATAAATAATGTCTGCCTTTTGCCCATTCAAAACAAAATTATGAACCTTTAAAACAGCATGAAAGGGAGCACTTTAAGTGAAATAGTAGGCCTTTTGGGTCATTTTAAAATGTTTTTAAAGTTTGTTTTGCATTTTATCTTTCGTATTTTTGTGTAAAATTAAAAACATGTTTAGCTGTCTAATAAAATGAGTCAAAATAGGGACTAAAAATCAGGCTGATATTACTTGTCATACTGTAATTTGATGGTCATGTCGGGAGTGTTGTATTGTGGGATACAGCATTTGTGACCCTGGACCATAAAACCAGTCATGCGTCTCACGGGTATATTTGTGGCAATAGTCAACAATACATTGTATGGGTCAAAATTATCCATTTTTCTTTTATGCCAAAAATCATTAGGATATTAGGTAAAGATCATGTTCCATGAAGATATTTTGTACATTTCCTACCGTAAATATCAAAAATGTATTATTAGTAGTAATATGCATTGCTGAGGACTTCATTCAACTTTAAAGGCGATTTTCTCAAGATTTCGATTCTAGATTTTCAAATAGTTGTATGTCGGCCATTGTCTTATGATATTGTGATGATATTTTCCTATTGTAACAAATCATACATCAATGGAAAGATTATTTATTCAGCTTTCAGGTGATGTATAAATCTCAATTTCAAAAAATGTACCCTTATGACTGGTTTTGTGGTCCAGGCTCACATTTCATTGGGTGTGCTATTTTGGAAAACTGGGATGTTCTATGCATACAGAAAACTAGCATACTGTGCACAGTATAGCAGCCTACATACTACTGTATATCTTGCAGAAACCGTCACATTAGCATGCTTTTCTGAAGAAAAAAAATATTAATCTGCATTAACACTTGGCCTGCTACTGCCATCTAATGGATTAAAAGAGAACTGCAGGATGCTCCTTGGTTAAGAGGGTTAATTGCTATTTTAACTGATCATAAATGCACGGAAAACGCTCTGTGTATAAATGATTGTTTCTATGAATTCTTAGAGCTCTGCAAGACACGCTGGCCAGAGCCTGCAACCGAACTGGTCATGCATCACCACCATAAAAACACTATCCAAGCAGCGGAGCAGCAGCCTGTCATTTGCTCTGTAAACAATACAACCCGACCCAGATGGCCAAACCCAACGGCAGCCATCGGCAGGGCATCAGATGAGAGCTTTAGTCACAGTCGCTGCAAAGTTGGTGCTTGAATGGAAGATTGAGGCACCCTCAATAAACAAGAAATATAAAAAGGGTTTATTTTGACCACGACAACTCGTGCTCCCAGGCTAATGTTACCGATGCATCCTTCTTCGATTCCAAGGGACATAAATTGGAATATAAAAACTTCTGTTTTTGTTCCGCCCTTGTAAAACACAGTGCAGATGATTCATCGCTGGCGTGTCGCTCTTGTCATCAACCAATCATACTGAGCGAGGCCAAGCGCTTTCGCTGGGCGGTTAAAAGTCGGCAGGTATAATTTTCAAAGTAAGTGGACTCATGGCTCCTTTCTGCAGCAGCTGGTCATAAAGCACATGGAGCGGGGAAGACCAGCCAAACAACTACATGGAACAGACACATTGGACAAGCTTGGAAACTTGCTGTGCAATTACAACTCTGTTCCAAAAGCTAGTGAGCCGCCCTACTGTCTACTACCTACATAGATAGCTGCCTTGTAAGCTGGCAGACTGCATTGGAGACCATTTATGGACTCAAATAGAGTTTTATGTAAGCACCTTGCTAAGCTGATGATAGAAGCATAAAATTCATAGCACACACAAATATTGGGTAAAAAAAAAAAGAAATTGTTGTTTTTTTGTTTGTTTTTTTGCTGTAATTTTCTGATTGATAATGAAAAGTCAAACGAAATGCTGTCAAATGATCACGAATCGCAATTAATTGCATCCAAAATAAAAGTTTATGTTTACATATATGTGTGTGTACTGTGTATAATTATTATGTATACACCGAACAGGCATAACATTATGAGCACTGACAGGTGAAGTGAATAACACTGATTATCTCTTCATCACGGCTCCTGTTAGCGGGTGGGATATATTAGGCAGCAAGTGAACATTTTGTCCTCAAAGTTGATGTGTTAGAAGCAGGAAAAATGGGCAAGCGTAAGGATTTGAGCGAGTTTGACAAGGGCCAAATTGTGATGGCTAGACGACTGGGTAAGAGCATCTCCAAAACTGCAGCTCTTGTGGGGTGTTCCCGGTCTGCAGTGGTCAGGATCTATCAAAAGTGCTCCAAGGAAGGAACAGTGGTGAACCGGAGACAGGGTCATGGGCAGCCAAGGCTTATTGATGCATGTGAGGAGCGAAGGTTGGCCCGTGTGGTCTGATCAAACAGACGAGCTACTGGAGCTCAAATTGCTCAAGAAGTTAATGCACTGTGTATTTCTGACACCTTTCTATCAGAACCAGCATTACAGTTTGTTGTGTATGGCACTGCATAGCCGCAGACCAGTCAGTTTGCCCATGCTGACCCCTGTCCACCGCCGAAAGCACCAACAGTGGCACGTGAACATCAGACCAATGGAAGAAGGTGGCCTGGACTGATGAATCACGTTTTCTTTGACATCACGTGGATGGCCGGGTGCGTGTGCGTCGCTTACCTGGGGAACACATGGCACCAGGATGCACTATGGGAAGAAGGCAAGCCGGCGGAGGCAGTGTGATGCTTTGGGCAATGTTCTGCTGGGAAACCTTGGGTCCTGCCATCCATGTGGATGTTACTTTGACACATACCACCTACCTAAGCATTGTTGCAGTCCATGTACACCCTCTCGTGGCTGTGGCTCTTTCAGCAGGATAATGCTCCTGCCACAAAGCAAAAATGGTTCAGGAATGGTTTAGGGAGCACAACAACGAGTTTGAGGTGTTGACTTGGCCTCCAAATTCCCCAGATCTCAATCCAATCGAGTCCAATCCATGGAGACACTACCTCGCAATTTACAGGACTTAAAGGATCTGCTGCTAACATCTTGAGGCCAGATACCACAGCACACCTTCAGGGGTCTAGTGGAGTCCATGCCTTTATGGGTCAGGGTTGTTTTGGCAACAAAAGGGGGACCAACACAATATTCATATTATAATGTTATGTCATAATGTTATGCCTGATTATATATATGAGGATAATATATTTCATACATTTCTTAAATATTTACATGTATGTGTGTGTATTTAAATATACATAATTTTGGATGCGATTCATTACAATGAATCATTTGACAGCCATTACTTTATTTATAATAAACATTATCTCTGCCTGCTATCTCGGATTAGTTTTTTCACTGAGCTCATCGCAATGATCATCACAATAATTAATACTTTTATTCAGCAAGAATTCACTAAACTGATCAAAAGTAACAATTTATAATGCTACAAAAGCATTTTTTAAACTTTCTATTCATCAAATAGATGAACAGAAGGTTTTATGATGTTGAATTCGCTGTCTATGTGAGGCGTATGGTGTCTAACACCAATCCTCAGCTGGACGAGATCTGATTCATACTAAACTAAACCTGAAAAAGCCAGACAATCATGGAATATTTGATGTCAATCTAGAAATCCTCATTCCCACAAATTGAAGACTTTGGCCATGGCATGTCATTCCTCATAGTCTCTGTCATTGGCCTCTGGGAAAACCGTCGCCATGCATTTGCACAAACAGAGTGAAATTTCCCCGGAAAAGACAGGCTCTGCACAGACACTGCAGGAATTACACAGACTTCTGCACCTGCTCTGGACAATCGGAAACCGGACAGCCCCACACCTCTCTCGGCAGGCAAATGTCCTGCATAAACTTCACACCCAAGAAAAGTTTCGAAATAGGATTTTACAGATGGTCCAGATCCAATTATGAAATGAGAAGGGGCCGAGTATCGACCCCTGTGGGACTGTTCGCTGGATAACCTCCTCCGAGTCTGATGAAAACGAAGCAGGCATTTCGGTGAGACCACAGGATGATGATCAGCCAACCAGAGTCCAGCATTCCACCTTTTCATCAACATAGATTTATATCACAACCAATCATCTCACTGGGCTCTGTTTGACACGAGTGGTCCGGGGAACCAGACAAGCAAAACATTTGATCCTCTCCGAGTGTTGAATACAGACTGAAATCACTAGCACATGGTTCAAAGAAACACACACAGGGTCTACAGTATTTAAGAAATCAAGAACACCACACACCCATGACCCCTCTGACACTGGGCCACTCAAAGAAGCAGTATATAAATAAACAAACTGAAACCTGACAGAGACTTTGTTCTCACAGGTACAAAAAGAAACGGGTCATTCTACAAAATAGATGCCCCATTAATGTCCTTAATACACATACGTATAAAAAAAGAAAAGAAAAACCTTACCAATGAATATCTGATGGCAATTATAATATAATATAATATAATATAATATAATATAATATAATATAATATAATATAATATAATATAATATAATATAATATAATATAATTCTCCAGGTTTTTCCCATCAGTGTGCCGATTTCAAAGACAAGTTGAATACTCTTATTTTTTTATCACTTTATAATGCTTTAATATGTTTTGTCAATACTGGGCGATCTTTAGGTGTCAACTCTGTTACCATGATTTGCATAGCAATCAAGCATGTAAACGAATGTTTGTGGGAATATAACATTTTACAAATTTTCTTTCGTATAAATATCTTGGAAGCCAAGTCAATCTTTTCTGAAGACAATTACATATCGAAATATATTAAAATGTATTTAGCTTGAGATGGACCTGTGACAGTCACATACAAGATGTGTAATATCTTAAATAAATCTGCTTAGAAAAGACATTTTCCACAAAAAGCACTATTTAATTGAATAACCCACATATACACTAGCACTCAAAAGTTTATGGTTTCTTTTTCTGAAAAAAAAACCCCAATACTTGTATGCATTAAATTGGTCAAAATTGACTGTAAAGACATTTATAATGTTACAAAAGATTTTAAATAAATGTTGTTCTTTTGAACTTACTATTTATCAAAGAATCATAAAGAAAAATGCATAAAATCCTCATATTAGAATGATTTCTGCAGGATCATGTGACACTGAAGACTGGAGTAATGATGCTGTAAATGCAGCTTTGATCACGGGAATAAATTACATTTCACTATATATTTCAAAAGAAAAAACAGTTATTTTAAATGATTTATTTTTTCACAATATTACTGTTTCTACTGTAGTAAAATAAATTAAATAAATGATTGCAGCCTTGGTGAGTATAAGAGACTTCTTTCAATACCATAAAAAAAAAAAAAAAATCTTACTAAAACACAAACTTTTGAAAAGTAGTGTACCTTTGAGAATCAGTACTGTACAGCATGGAGCTGCGCTGACACACATCTCTGCTCTTTCTTTGAGAGTATAAGCTTATATAAAGTGTGGTGCAGGTCGTGTGTGTGAATCACAGTGAGGTCTTTGTGAGGTTCTGTCCAGTGCTCTGAAGCCCAGCAGCTGCTAGTTCAGCACAAATGTACATCATTATATAAGTTACTATGTTTATATAGGCTGACCTTTAACTACAAATATATATGTGTATTTAGCTGCACGTTTGACAGATTTAACACCAGGGCTGCGTCTGAAACCTGGAAAATGCTGCCTTCGGAGGACACATTTCAAGGTAGGAAGGCATCAAGGCACGTCCGAATCTAATGTTAGCTACACTTCCTGTCTTACTGTCTCCTGAGGAGCTTTTTGAAGGCAGTATAGATGTATCCTTCACTGCCTTTGATATCCCACAATCCTGTGCGTTCCATTCAGTGACAGTCGAGCTAGAAAAAAAAGATGCCGTCCAAAAGTTGGGTTTGCTGGTCAGTTTGTGTGTAAATGCATGTTTGTTTTACCAACATTTTCCACTTATGATGTCATTTCTAGCGAGAAATTACTAATGTACGTTGTTGCCCATTGTGTCTAGTCCTGCTAAGCCTTGTCCTGCCTGCCCAGTCCTGCTACCATTGTTTTCCCCTACAGGGTAGTTTTTTTTTATTTTCAAATGTCTCATCCCTTCACCAAACCCAGACACCTCTAAACCCCAGGTTCACAGACAAGGCTTAAGCCTATTCTCAAACTAAATGCATGTTTGAGCCGTTTTAACTGAAAGCAACTTGCACTGAGATTAAAATATGTCTCTGCCTGTGATGTCTGTCAGGAGTTAGTATGAAGCAATGAAGCACACGAGACAGGAGTAACGAACTTCATCCATCTTGTTTGCTCTTCACTTCTGTTCTCTCACACACATTATGGCATTACACAACACTTCAAAATAGTAGTCACAATATAATGTTACTCATGAACACAACATTTTAAAATGACCAACTGTGTGCCAAGAGAGTTTACGGGGATAGATCACCCAAAACACATACCCGTTTACATCTGGTGTTTTAATCTTGTCTCTTTGTCCACTTTCAACCACTTCTGTCCTGATTTCTTTGAGGGGAGGGTCTATGGGTGGGTGTTTTTTTTTTTCAGATCTTTCATTCTAATGGACAAAATAAGCTTGCGCAATTTACATATGGACGTGACTGGAGACGACGGAAAAACACACGGAGAACATCAGCTTTAGTTTCTGCTCTGACAGATGTCGCATTTGATTTAGCCTATTTTTCTCTGTGACATTTTTTAGCTACGGTGTTGACAGTATAAGAAAAATAAAATGATTGTATAGCCAACATTATTTTAGGCAGAGCGTCCGTGAAGGAGCTGGTTTTCCGAAGTGATCGTCACGGAAACGCATAGCTGTACAATTACTCACAGCACGGGTTGCCGTAGCTCACACATATTTACAGTAAAACCACTGCAAATAATAACAGTCTGCACATCACTGCAGGGCTGCAGACCAAACAATCCCGCACTGAATGGCGGCACACCCTCGCCACGGGGCGGAGCTTGCAATGATGCACCCTCAGGTCACTCACGGTCTTAAATACACAGGCCTCGAATGCTGATAGGCCGTCACTCTGAATACAGGGGAGGAAAATGACTTACCCTGCTACAATCTACCGCTGGCCTTTGCATTGTCGCCCCGACGATGGAACTACTCGACTTCATCATGCCACCTGGAAATGGAAAACTTAAGCCAGTGACAGACTTGTGACAGACGCAAGACCAGCCGAACGCTGTGAGTGTGTGTTAGAAATCAGGAATGATGAGAGAACATTGTGCTTGGGATGTTTTTCATCTTCAACCCAAACTTGGTTCTTCAGCCAACAAAGTTTAAATCCCGTCTGGCTAGCGCTCATCCCATAATGTTACCGCATTAGGTCAGTTGGCGGAGAGTAGATGGTCTTTTGTGGCTGTTTGAACACATTAAACCACATGAGCGTCTACACTACGAAAGCAATCCGGTCTAATGCGTTTTCCACTACCTCTGGAAGTGGCCGAAAGTGGACAAACTCAAAGCGGTTTAGAACACGTTTACACCTGTATTTAGCGTCGTCCACTTGTGATCCAATTGACCAAAGTGCATCTTAATACCAGGTGTAAACAGAGCCATGGTCCTTCAACCAGCTAGGCTTCTGAACATTACGTTTAGGTCTAGTGGTATGATTATGTGTGTTAGTGATCAGTGTTCACAGCCACAGTTGTTGATGTGCATGGAGAAGCAGTGAGATGGGAAGCATTTGATGTTTTTCCATCACGAAGAATGTATGTACCCACCCCAAGTCTTTTGGCAACCGTGAGAGGATCAGTAAACTTTCTGTGTCAATTAGGAGCATGCAAGGTGTTCTGTACCCTCACTTTATCCCCCTCTGGGAAAGGAAAAACATTTTTTTTTGTGTGTGTGTTGAAGCCATGTAAACCTTTGGTGGGTGCACAGGAGCAGAAGGCAAAATAGACAGCCTTGTGTGCATTTACCTGCCTTAGATGAGCTGAAAGGGTGAAGTACCAGTTACAGAATGTGGAGTGGCACGGTACACCTGCAGGAAGTCAGTTACCACAGGTCTCCATGGCAGCACTCCACCAATCAGGCCTGTATGGTAGAGTGGCCAGACGGCACATGACAGCCTGCCTGGAGTTTGCCAAAAGGCACCTGAAGGAATCTCAGACCACAAGAAACAAAATTCTCTGGTCTGATGAAACAAAGATTGAACTCTTTGACCTGAATGGCAAGCGTCATGTCTGGAGGAAATCAGGCACCACTCATCACCTGGCCAATCCCTACAGTGAAGCATGGTGGTGGCAGCATCATGCTGTGGGGATGTTTTTCAGTGGCAGGAACTGGGAGACTAGTCAGGATCGAGGGAAAGATGAATGCTGCAATGTACAGAGACCTCCTTGATGAAAACCTGCTCCAGAGCGCTCTGGACCTCAGACTGGGGCGAAGGTTCCTCTTCCAACAGAACAATGACCCTAAGCACACAGCCAAGATAACAAAGGAGTGGCCCAGCCAGACCCCAGACTTGAACCCAATTGAACATTTCTGGAGAGATCTGAAAATGGCTGTACACTGACGCTCCCCATCCAACCTGATGGAGCTTGAGAGGTCCTGCAAAGAAGAATGGGAGAAACTGCCCAAAAATAGGTGTGCCAAGCTTGTAGCATCATACTCAGAAAGACTTGAGGCTGTAATTGGTGCCAAAGGTGCTTCAACAAAGTATTGAGCAAAGGCTGTGAATACTTATGTACATGTGATTTTTTTTCTTCTTCAGTTTTTTTTTTATGTTTAATTTGCAAAGATTTTGCACAAACTTCTTTCACATTGTCATTATGGGGTATTTGTAGAATTGAGAAAAAAAATAAATAATTGAATCCATTTTGGAATAAGGCTGTAACACAACAAAATGTGGAAAAAGTGAAGCACTGTGAATACTTTCCGGAAGCACTGTATCTCCTTTCCAAAACTTAAATACTTAACTCTGCTCTTGGATGAATGGATCCCCTTCATTTATATATTTGACCAAAACTGATAGTTACAACTTGACAGTTTTATCATTGAGCTGACACATGTAGCAGGAACAGACAGCATCATGAACCTGAGCATCCATCTCTGGCCACCAATAGAGATCATGAAGGCTCTCCCTGATGTCCTTTGTACAAACCCGATTCCAAAAAAGTTGGGACACTGTACAAATTGTGAATAAAAAAGGAATACAATAATTTACAAATCTCATAAACTAAAAAACACCATTTGTGCCTACATTCCTGACACTTTGGACCCTCTTCAGTTTGCCTATCGTCCCAATAGATCGACTGAAGAGGCCATCTCTCATGTCCTCCACTCCTCCCTCACTCACATCGACAGCAAAAGTGGGAACTACGTAAGGCTGCTATTTATTGACTATAGCTCAGCCTTTAACACCATAGTTCCCACCAAGCTAACCTCCAAACTCCTGGATCTTGGCCTGAATCCTTCTCTCTGCCACTGGATTGAGGACTTCCTCACTGGCAGGCCTCAGGTGGTGAGAATAGGCCAGTTCACCTCCACCTCCATCACCCTGAGTGTGGGAGCTCCACAGGGCTGTGTCCAGAGTCCCCTGCTCTACTCTCTCTACACACATGACTGTTTGTCCACACACAGCTCCACCTCTATCATCAAATTTGCTGATGATACTGTTGTCCTGGGCCTCAACTCCAACAACGAGACGGCATACTTGGATGAGGTGGAGCATCTAACATCATGGTGCCAGGACAACTGTCTCTCTCTGAATGTTGGCAAGACCAAAGAAATGATTGTGGACTTCAGGAAGAGACAGCAACGGACATACTCCCCCCTCATGATCAGCGGGTCACCAGTAGAGAGAGTGAGCAGCTTCAAGTACCTGGGTGTAAACATCTCCGAGGACCTGACCTGGACTGCTCACATTCAGGCACAGGTGAAAAAAGCCAGGCAAAGACTGTACCACCTGCGCCAGCTGAGGAAATTCAGGGTTTCACCAGCTATCCTGAAAACGTTCTATTTAGGGGCAATAGAAAGTGTATTAACTCAGTGCATCACAGCGTGGTATGGGAATAGCACCAGTCATGACCGCAAAGCCCTGCAAAGAGTCGTGCGCTTATCCGAGCGTATCTCAGGGTCAGCTCTCCGTCTCTGCAGGACGTCTACACCAAACGCTGCAAAGGTAGAGCTACTAAGATCATCAAGGACTCTAATCACCCTGCAAACCCTCATTTCACGCTGCTGCCATCTGGTAGCGCTTCCAAGCCTGATGGCCAAAACTGAGAGACTCAGGAGGAGCTTCTTCCCCAGGCCATCAGACTCCTGAACTCAGTCACTTAACACCACGTGACTTCACTTCAGGATAAACATACTGTCATTGCACTGCACTTTCTGTTCTCGTTGTTACTGTGTAACAACCTGTTCTAAACCTGTTTGCACATTATACTCTTTATACATTTGTTAACCACATATTTATAAGTCTACAGTTTACTCACTGCACAGTCTACTTCAATTATTTTATTCCACTTTATTCTTATTTTTTACTTTTTTTTCTCTTGACTTATTTATAATTCTACAGATATATATATATATATATATATATATATATATATATATATATATATATATATATATATATAGATAGATAGATAGATAGATAGATAGTACTTTTTTATCCTATTTCTATATAATTTCCTCCTTGTGTTTTTAACTGTGAATTTGCACTGTCCATGGAGCGGACCTGTTTACATTTCACTGCCGGTTGTATATTCTGTATATAACTGTGTATGTGACAAATAAAACTCTTGAATCTTGAATCTTATTCACAACAGAATATAGGTAATATATCAAATGTTGAAAGTGAGACATTTTGAAATGTCATGCCAAATATTGGCTCATTTTGGATTTCATGAGAGCTACACATTCCAAAAAAGTTGGGACAGGTAGCAATAAGATGCCGGAAAAGTTAAATGTACATGTGAGGAACAGCTGGAGGACCAATTTTCAACTTATTAGGTCAATTGGCAACATGATTGGGTATAAAAAGAGCCTCTCAGAGTGGCAGTGTCTCTCAGAAGTCAAGATGGGCAGAGGATCACCAATTCCCCCAATGCTGCGGCCAAAAATACTGGAGCAATATCAGAAAGGAGTTTCTCAGAGAAAAATTGCAAAGAGTTTGAAGTTATCATCATCTACAGTGCATAATATCATCCAAAGATTCAGAGAATCTGGAACAATCTCTGTGCGTAAGGGTCAAGGCCGGAAAACCATACTGGATGCCCGTGATCTTCAGGCCCTTAGACGGCACTGCATCACATACAGGAATGCTACTGTAATGGAAATCACAACATGGGCTCAGGAATACTTCCAGAAAACATTGTCGGTGAACACAATCCACCGTGCCATTCGCCGTTGCCGGCTAAAAATCTATAGGTCAAAAAAGAAGCCATATCTAAACATGATCCAGAAGCGCAGGCATTTTCTCTGGACCAAGGCTCATTTAAAATGGACTGTGGCAAAGTGGAAAACTGTTCTGTGGTCAGACCAATCAAAATTTGAAGTTCATTTTGGAAAACTGGGACGCCATGTCATACAGACTAAAGAGGACAAGGACAACCCAAGTTGTTCTCAGCGCTCAGTTCAGAAGCCTGCATCTCTGATGGCATGGGGTTGCATGAGTGCGTGTGGCATGGGCAGCTTACACATCTGGAAAGGCACCATCAATGCTGAAAGGTATATCCAAGTTCTAGAACAACATATGCTCCCATCCAGACGTCGTCTCTTTCAGGGAAGACCTTGCATTTTCCAACATGACAATGCCAGACCACATACTGCATCAATTACAACATCATGGCTGCGTAGAAGAAGGACCACAGTCCAGATCTTTCACCCATAGAAAACATTTGGCGCATCATAAAGAGGAAGATTCTAACACCTAAGACAGTTGAGCAACTAGAAGCCTGTATTAGACAAGAACGGGACAACATTGCTATTCCTAAACTTGAGCAACTTGTCTCCTCAGTCCCCAGACGTTTGCAGACTGTTATAAAAAGAAGAGGGGATGCCACACAGTGGGAAACATGGCCTTGTCCCAACTCTTTTGAGATGTGTTGATGCCATGAAATTTAAAAATCAACTTATTTTTCCCTTAAAATTATAAATTTTCTATTGAAATTTGAAACTTCCACATCATTGCATTCTGTTTTTATTCACAATTTGTACAGTGTCCCAACTTTTTTGGAATTGGGTTTGTATGCTATGGAGACCAGCACATATTGAAGAGCAACAGGTGCAATCAGCTGTGAGTCCCGAAAGACAAGCTTTCCTTAACAGATAACAAAAGAGGCCAACCATTGGAAATCCGTGTAGAAGCACATGCAGCATCAACATCGGCAGCAGACAGAGAATTACGGGAAGCCAATAGAAAAGCAACAAACTCCTCATCAACAGCTGGAGCAACAGCATTATCTGCAGGAGAAGCAGGTGAGGGCAAACGTGACCAGCAGGAGCATTTTGAATCACCTGTACATGTGATTCATCAGGAAGAAGACCCTCCTCTGAAAGAGTATGTCCTAAGAACAACAGGCTGGAGTGCCGGAAGCGACACTTGTCTTTATTAAGCTGCAAGCCAGCAGCTTCTAGTCGTTGTGGAGTGCTTTGTCACGTCCATGGATGATAATGTTGTCCAGGTAAATTTCAAACCCTGATAAGCCAGTCAGGATGATGGTCATAATCTTCTGAAATGAAGAGTCATGCAAATTGGGGGTTTATAGTATGATCACACACACTATTATGTAAACACATAACATAATTATCTAAATTACAATACTTTATGGACAGCCATCCAGTAATTATCACAAAATAAACAGTTTGTTGGAAACTATTATAGTCATTATACAAAAAAATGTTGCAGCTCTCAGTATTCCCAAGGGCCATGTAATTAAAATATTAAAATAAATTTGTGTATTCAAAAAAAAAAAAAAAAAAAAAAATATTGTCATACTCAAAGCCCTTTATTCGAGTAGCCCTTTATTTTATCACTGATATACTATTTTTCATTAATATTTTAAAGAGTTTCTTTTTATATTTCCTGATTTCATTTTAATTTTGTATATTTAGTTAAAGTTTTAGTATGTTGTTTTTTTTTTTTTAAATGTCTATATAGTTCAGTTTATTTAGTTTGAGTTATTTTAGTTCTTCGATGAAAATGAAAAATGTTGCCTTGGCAACTAGCTGAAATAAAATGGTTAATATTTTTATTATTTTATTCTATTTTACTTTTTATTTTATTTCAGTTCACGCATACCCCTTTAGTGACCCAGGACATCATTCACTACCCTACTCTTTTTTCCCATTTTTTAAAGTTAGACATTATCTTTCTTAGTTTTCCTCAATCTATTCATTATAAACAATATAACAAGATTTTTTTTTTTAATTATAAAAGTCTGTTTTCTTTTTTGACCCGAGGTGTGTAAGTATATTTATTTCTGCTCAACAATAATTGAATCTTTGGTGACTGAATAAGTGCAGTTCACCTTTATTCCACAAGGTGGCAATGTCTGATACACAATGATGAAGTGACGTTTCACTCATAGTTACCACAGAAAACAAAAGAATAGGAAGAATCATCAGCAAAACTTGAAATGGCTCTGAACGCAAGTACTGAACGCAATCAAATATTACTGTCACTGTCACTGATGGTGGATCTGGTGAAGAAGATATCAGCAATCACAATATTGGCTTTGAAGATGTTGAAAATGATAGTTTTGAGAATGTGTTTGAGATGGAGAATATGAGACAGATGCTGAATGTACTCTGCATGAGCATGAGCTCTGACGAGGACAGTGATGATGGTATAAAACATCTGCTCAAACTGAACCCTTACAAGCTCTCTGTATTGTTACTCTAATATCAGGAGAGTTTTATATTATCGCAAAAGATAGCAATCCATCCGTGTTAGATATAGATCCGGGTCACTAAAGACCCGAATATGTAATGATTGGTAAAACATTCATGCATTTAAGGGTTAACAATAATAACCCTGTTTAGAATTTTGAGCAAATCACTTTGCAGGTCACTATGAGCTTTATTTTAAACAGTATGTGAATTGTTTTAACATTTAATACTTTAGCTTAAATACATTAACACCTAAAAAAAATTCAATTGGTTTGATATTTTGTCATCTAATGCACTAATATTCAGACAATTTGGTGTCCAAATTCTTATTGGGACCACTGTATGTGTTTGCATTCAAAGTTTCCCAGTGCTAAAGCATTGGTAGCAAATGTTTAGGTCTCTGGTGAAGTGATTATATGAGTCATGGACGTGAGGGGAAGCGGGCTGCCCTCTGCGCTCTAGGGGCGTAATGTGGTGGTATTAGTGCCGTGAGGGAGTGATTTACACTGTCCTTCTGCTGCAGTTTATTAAATCTGTCCCGCCTGCCAATTTGCAGGGTGTTGCAGGTGTCAGAGGAAAGTGTGAGGTGAGATGGAAGGGCTCAATGGTCCCATTATGAAATGAACACGTGCGGCCGAAGGGACAAACATCTTGAGCAGACGCACACACACACACACACACACACACTTGAGTATAATATTTCACACTCAGACAGCCATCTAAAATTAACTAATGAAAGTTATAAACAAACTATTTCACACACACACATCCAGTGAACACACATTCGGAGTAACAATGTAGAAATGTGGTAATAATCAGGACCATGTGGTCCAAGCTTGACAAATGTATTGAAATGCTGAAGTTTTCACACGTTTTTGCATTTCACTCACACACAGAACCAAGTACGGCGTTACCCGCACAAACCGACATTATTACCCACAATCCCACACATAGCTGGCTGAGGCCATGTTTAGTCAGGTGCTGATTTACTGTATACAGAATGATGCTTTAGTATTCTCCAGACTCATTAATTACAACTGCATTTTGCTTTCCAAATATTTAGAGTGAGTTTTTGTTGGCTGGGTTTGGGTGTCAGAGACTGTAGTGATGGCAATAAAACACACACATCTGCATTTGCATTATGATCTTGGCATTTTCTTACCAAAGCAACTCAACAACAACAAAGCGAATATTGGGCCTCATTCATGAAACATGAGCAGAACGAATTTTCGGGCAAATCGTTCATAATAAACTAACAAACATTGGATAAACTGCTTCATTCAACTGAATGCAACAAATTACTTAAGAATCGATTTACACAGATATTTGTTCAGCTTGTTTCATGAATGAGATGTATTGTGTTATGACCTTTACCCGAGCAGGCAGCTAAAGTGAGGTACAAAGTGTAATATTACATTTGAATAAAAATGCTGTACAAAAGCCAACGTTATGCCAAAACAGCTACGGTATGAGATAGAGACATTAAGCACAAATAATATAGCATTGGAGTCACCTTTTGAAAATTCAATGGTCTGTGATTAAAATCATCTGTTCATATTAATTATACTTTTCATTTGTTTTTAATATGTGCAATAACCAAACATATACAATTAGTCTTAGAACAGCCTCATAGTTTTTCACTTCATTCATCAGAACACTGATGGTTCAGTTATTTAAAAGAAGAAATATCACTTCATGAATTGCAAAATATGAAAAAAAGAAAAAGAAAAGTAATTTAAGCTGTCTGCACAGCAAGCAAGTGGCGAAAACGAGATTGTTCTCAGAAGTGATTGTAGTGTATACAGCTTGATTATAAATGTGAGTTCTGACTCTATCTAGTTCACATCTAGTTCTGTTGAACCAGCAGCCATATCACCCTGTAGCCCAAGACTGGTTGCTCACTGGAGCTATGCAGGGCTGAGCCTGGTCAGTACCTGGATGGGAGACATCCTGGGAAAACTAGGTTACTGCTGGTAGAGGTGTTAGTGATTCCAGCAGGGGGTGCTCACCCTGTGGTCTGTGTGGGTCCTAGCAGCCCAGGATAGTGATGAGGACACTTTACTGTCAAAAAAAGCACTGTCCTTCAGATAAGACGTTAAACCAAGGTCCTGACTCTCTGTGGTCATAACAAATCCCAGGATAGCCTTCAAAAAAAGAGTAGGGGTGTAAGCTTAGCATCCTGGCCCAATTTGCCGATTGGCCTCTGTCCATCATGGCTTCCTAATCATCCCCATATTATAATATTATATATATATATATATATATATATATATATATATATATATATATATGTGTGTGTGTGTGTGTGTGTGTGTGTGTGTGTGTGTGTGTGTGTGTGTGTGTGTGTGTTTCATCACTCAGTCTCCTCTCCACCAATCGTGGTGGGCTTTCTGCCGCAATATGGCTGCCGTTGCATCATCCAGGTGGATGCTGCACATTGGTGGTGGTTGAGGAGATTCCCTAGCCTAGAAATCTAGACGCACCATAGCGGCAGCAAATCTAATTTGCCCACGAGTGTAGTCTAGGAATTCTCGGTAGACCTGCAAGCTGGAAAAACAAAACTCTGGTCAGGCCAATCACATCATGTATAGAGTCGGTGGGCCTGCAGAGTTAATGACAGCAGAATTGCCGCTGTTCCGCGTGTTACTTAAAAACAAAGAAGCTGGCGAACAGCGTCCTTTCGAATCGGCTTTGGCTGCAACTCTGAAAGACTTGGAGTTAAGCTTTTCTTTGAGAAAAGAACAAAGGTCGGCACTGAAGTTATTCTTAAGAAAGGAAGATGTGTTCAGGGTTTTGCCGACCGGATACGCCGAAAGTTTAATCTTTCTTCGTTGCTCTGGTTGGTTGTAGCGCTGTCCTATTGTGTGCAGAGGGAATTTGAAAGACAACCGTTTATCCCGCCTCTCGGATTGAGCCCTGCCAATGGCGAGTTCCCAGACCCAGTTCCCAGATGTGGGTTTGGCTTGTCAGGCTAGAGATTTCCCCCTTCCATGTAAAGTGCTTTGAGTACCCAGAAAAGCGCTATATAAATGTGACAAATTATTATTATTATTATTATTGTGTCACTTGATCTCAGAGATCAGTACAGTTACCTGCTGTGTAGACATCTTTATTTCTGCTTTTAAAGCAGGTCAAATCTAAATTGTAATGTAACTGGTATGCTGTCATGCTTCTTCAATGATGAAAGAAAAATTGTGTAATAGTAGGGATTGGGAATATATCACAATATAATGAAATAACTTGACAGACTGTTTTGCACATTCACTAGTCTATTAAGGCATTACTCATTTTTACTCATACAGTAGCAAGGAAAAGTTGAGCCCTTTGACAATATCCGAATAATGTGGTCTGATCTTAATTTAACACGCAAGTTAGAGTCAAACACAATCTGACTAAACCATTAACACACAAGTAGTTGAACTTGCATTGAAGACATTGAGTGATCATTGACAAAGGCAAGCTGAGAAAAAGTATGAAACTCTGTTTTACAACTTCTCGAGACAATTAAGGAGATGAGATTGGAAGTCTTGGTTGAATGGGTGCACTGAGCTTTAAATAAAGTCATAGAAAGCCTGGTTACTGACTGATCTGACCTTAAGAAAGATTGGTTAGTGTGAACCATGACTTGATCCCAAATGCTTCCATGGGATCTTAAGCATTGCTAAATACGCTGCTCAAAAAATTAAGGGAACGCTTAAGTATCACAGTATAACACCAGACAAGTTAAACTTTAGGGATATCAATCTGTCCAGTTAGGAAACATAAGTGATTGTGAATCAGTTTCAACTGCTTTGGGGCTAACGAAAGTGACAACAGGTGCAACAGAGAGGCAACAGCAAGACAACCCCCCAAAAAGGGAATGATTTTGCAGATGGTGGCCATAGACAATTGTTCTCTCTGTATTCTTCCTGATTTAGTTTTGTGTTTTGTTAAGGTCCTTGTCCTTGCCCAATCAGGTTGCATAGGCAGTCCTGCTCCTCCAGGATGGCACATGCCGTTGCATGTATGGATGGTATGGTGAATCTCCCAGCACAGTTTCAAGAGCAAGGAGGAGATACCGGGAGACAGGTGGTTACACGAGGAGAGCTGGACAGGGATGTAGAAGGGCAACAACCCAGCAGCAGGAGCGGTATCTGCTCCTTTGTAAAGGAGGAGCACTGCTAGAGCCCTATATAATGACCTCCAGCAGGTGACTGGTGTGCATGTTTCTGACCAAACTGTCAGAAACAGACTTCATGGGGTTGGCATGAGAGCCATATGTCCGCTAGTGGTATCTGTGCTCACAGCTCAGCACCATGCAGCTCAATTGGCATTTGCCAGAGAACACCAGAATTGGCATGTCAATAAAACCAAACATAACCATTACAGATATCAAAGCTGAATTTTCAGCATCGTTATTCCAGTCTTCAGAGTCACATGATCCTTCAGAAATCATTCCTAAGTTTATAAGGCAATTATAAAAGCGCAGCGAAAAGGTAATTTTGCTATTCGAAAGAGTACAAAAACATTTTGTTTCCATGCATTTTCTTTTTAAGAAACTAAATAGGTATAATTTTGATTTTATGCAGACTTTTAACTAATACGAAATTAAGTTTGAGTAGGATAGCTAGTTACTCATGTCTGCTTATATCCAGTCAGATCCATTTAAACACCTACCAGATGGGAAGAAAGATTAAGAAAGACAGCGACAAGATGGAGTACTGCTTTCTGAGAACATCTCAGCAGTTGAGCAGTTATAAATCAAAATCAAGGATCCACCAGCAGGAACCCTGAGACTGTGCTCTCGTTTGAGGAGATAAATGGATGGAAGGACAGATAAAGATGGATTGTGGGAAGGGTAGATGGAGGAGAGAGGCAATGGCCTTGGTGAGCAAAGCTAGTACATCATGTCTGTAGTATCCTATGCTGATGGCTACTGTGGCATTCAGTATGAAATCCATTTGAAAACAGGACCATAGTTTAGACATGCTTTGCCTTAAAAAGAATCTGCAGAATCGCAGCATCATGGGCAGCTATCAGAGCTAGTCTTGTCTTATCCACTAGGGAGATGGATGAATCTTTATCTGCCTCACTTTTATCAAAGCCATATTTCTCAATAAGGCCTCCATTGCGTTAAGAAGAGGGAAATTGGGTTGGACTCTTTCTACTCTCATCCAAAATCACATACTCTCTTGAGTAGGTACTTATTTTGAACAAGTATTTTACTTCATGACCACTAAAAATGTATATGTTCTATATAGTATGAATGTGTGTAGTATGACTGTAATCTGGACGTACTACATTCGCCATGTTGTCATTATCATGTGATCTACCAGCATCACTTGCATCGCCCGACTTCCATTCACAAATCCTCTCCCGTGGCCTCTTGGGATAGTAAAAAGTGTTTATTGTACACACACTTCAGAATCTCGTTAAAAGTAGTAGGCTATCCGGGTACTTTTTGCCTACTCTTTGTATTGTAAATTCGGACATAGGCTACTTCTTTTGTCACATACTGTTTTTCGCCTAATATATAGTAGCGAAATATGCCATTTCGGATGCAGCTAAAGCTTTGTTAAAATACTAGCAACATGCTTACAACACTAAAGGTGTGTTGTAATCCATCAGACTCATGACTTTATAAAATTCATACACTACACAGTTGAGTACATAAGTACATAGTGTATAAGTGCAGAGTGTATAGTGCATCATTTGGGACACAACTTAAGAAAAACCTAGCATCCCGACTAGCAAATCCCTAGCAACCACCCAAATTTCCAACTGTATAACATTCCAAACATACCTCACAACATCTTAACATCTGCAAAGCAACGCCCTGGCATCTACCAGAACACAACATACCAAAAGCATGCTGAAAACCACTTTAGCAACTGCAGTCACATCCAGCTAACCACCAAAAACAACGTAGCAACTGCGTAGCAACATGCTAAAAATACACTCAAAAGAACACCTTAGCATCCACCCCAAACATAATGGTAATGAATTTTGTACACTAACCTTACTTTTGAGAAAAGTAAAAGTCTATTTTCCTTCCCCCTTTCTCCATAAAAAACTCCATGCTCCTCATGTCAAATGATATCCCAGTCTGTATATTCAGTAGGTTTCACTTCAAACCCCTGAGCTTAACCCTGACAGTTGATTGGTTGGTAATTAGCTATTAGCGAGTTAGCATTTAGGCTTATTACCAGGTTGTGGTTTTGAAGTCAGAGCCACCATATTATAAGTTTGTTTCAATTTAACTTTACATGAGCCAGGTGCCCTGAACAGCTGCGTGAAGGTCCATGCTAAATTCAAAACAGTCCAGCAACATACCGAGCTCGACTCGTACTTTGCTGTGCAACTATAATCATTTTGAACACCTAAAATGGATGTTTACAAAGTTGCAAAAGTCCACCCACTCAACTAACATACCAACAATAGTTATGCTGTGCCATTCTGGTGGTTTGAAATGAAAACAACCATCCAATCAAAACAATTAGAAACATATATCAACATGCAGCAAGACAGCAAGACAGTCATATCTCACACATCTGAAGTTTAAGTACTGATTCCCGACTTAAATAACAATGAGCAGCATCACATTTGCCATGAGATTAGGGTGACCAGATGACCATGATAAAACCTCAAGACAGGTTAAACATATGCTCTGTCATGTGTGTTTCAACAATGGTGCTTTGTGGTTATAAATAATACATTTTGTAAAGAACAGAATGGAGATTAAAGAGGCTTTTTTTAATTGAGAAAGAGATTTGATACATCTGGACACACTATGACTCAAACTTCATGTTGATATTGAACTCCATCCAAAGCAGAAGTTTTGCTGACCTGAAGTCATTCATATTTATCCTTTTGATGTTTTTTAAGATGACTGGCAATGGAAATAATTGGTCAGATTTGTTTTTAAAGTTTAAAGTTTTTTTTGTAAGACACTGACACAATGGCATTTAAGGTTAGAGAAGTTTGGAGCTCCAGGTCTCTTTCATCCCACATGATAAAACAATTTCAACTCGGATAAATATTTTGTTTACATAATTATTTATTTGGTGAGTAGTAATAAATGGGATAATATACAATACAGTCAATTGGTCATAAGCACAAGATAAACACTTCATCCCAATAAACCTAGCTTTCGGGTTTATTTTGCAATAATGCATTAACATTTTGCAGTATTTTCATTTATGTATTAGAAAGAGGCCTCTATTAAAATAAGCAAGAATGTAATCAGTATTTTCCTCAGCTATTCATGTTACACCGTTTTATCAGAATGAACATTCTCTGGAAATTGAACCGCTTGCAGAATCTATAAAAACGTGAATAATTTTAACAGAATAAGATAGTTCATACAAAATGCATTATTTTTTATTTAGTGCTGTCCTGAATAAGATATTTTACATAAAGATGTTTACATATAGTCCACAAGACAAAAAATAGCTGAATTTATTAAAATGACCCCATTCAAAAGTTGATGAACCCTTGATTCTCAATCCTGTGTGTCGTTCCCTGATGATCCACGGCTGTGTGTGTGTTGTGTGATGGTTGATCTTGAGTCTCTTGTTTGTCCTGAGCAGTTAAACTGACCAACGTTCTTCAGAAATATCCTCCAGGTCCTGCACATTCTTCAGTTTTCCAGCATCTTTTGATATCTGAACCCGTTCCAGCAGTGACTGTGTGACTTTGAGATCATCTTTTCACACTGAGGACGATTGAGGGACTCAAACACAACTATTAAAAAAGCTTCAAACATTCACTGAAGCTCCAGAAGGAAACACGACGCATTAAGAGCCGGGGTGAACACTTTTGAACAGGATGAAGATGTCCAAATGTTTCTTATTTTGTTTAAATATCAATTTTTGTTTTTCATTTTGTACTGCCCTTCAGAAGCAACAGAAGATACTCACATGTTTCTCGGAAGACAAATTAAGTACAGTTTACCTTGATCTTGAAATTCAAAAAGTTTTCACCCCCGGCTCTTAATGCGTCGTGTTTCCTTCTGGAGCTTCAGTGAATGTTTGAAGCTTTTTTAATAGTTGTGTTTGAGTCCCTCAATCGTCCTCAGTGTGAAAAGATGATCTCAAAATCACACAGTCACTGCTGGAGAGGGTTCAAATGGGATCCAGTGCGTATCTGTATTGGCGTTCATCAAATGATTCAATTTCCAACGTTTTCGCTTCGGTAATGTAGCCAATCACAGACATGTTTGTTGATTTCTTGAACGCAATGGCCAATCACAGGTGTTGAAGTTAGAATCCACTCACTGCTCGAGTTTTTGTGCAGTGCTGAGTTCTGCACGCTCGCTAATCCTCTCTAAGTGTGGATATTATGTAAATAAGAGATTCATTGTGTATCATTGTGTATTCATATCTATGGATCACTGGATCTTTAGTAAGTTGTAAGGAACACCAGATCGAGTCCAACCCTTAGTTTAAACTGATAATCGTTTGTTTTACTTGCGTTTTCCCCTATTAACTCCAGTCATGCAGCAGCTCTTCTGCCACTCAGTCCGGCTGAGGGGGCGTGTTCCGGCAGGAAAGTGCATACCCTCTATACTACCAGTTGATAGGAAAACTAACCTTTATAATATAACATTTATTTGATCAATTCGATTTTATTTACAGTTCTCTGTTTGTTCTTAGATCTCTCTCTATTAAGACCCTTTCACACCAGACACGTAACGAAAAAGCGAAGCAAATATTTCGCGTGCGAATAGCCAGTGGGACAATTTGAGGAGCTCCTCCAAACAGTAGCCCCGCTTATGACGAGACAAACCACAAACTTCAGGGAACCAATCAATCTGGAGCAGCTATGTTTCCAGTTGTAAACATTTAAGTGCCACAGTCGTACTGACAGAAACACATTCACTTTCCATAGTCGTGGACACAATTAGGTTTAGAAAAAAAGTTAACTCAAAAGGTTACGTTATCGTTGTCTGTAGCCTACGGCGACTTGCATGTACTCCACAGGAGCTGTAATCTCTGTAAGAAATTAGATACCTGGCAACGGTTAATGTTGACTGAATAGCTAGTGACATCTGCTGCATTTTGTCACATTTGTTTCCTTGCATGTGATTAGTTGAAGCCTTTCTTTGGAAGAGTTAAAAAAAAGCGAAAAAAATAAACATTGTTTTTTCACCGCAGCACATTCGCATTCAGTCTGGAAGCACTCATTACACAAACAGCTGATCAAAAAATAAAACCATCGCGTGAATTATACAGGGGAACGAGAGAACACTCACCATGTCTGAGAGGTTTGAACAGATTTTCTGTGTGAGTGCTCTTTTGATATTTTGAATTAACTGTATTTTTCTTCCTTCACTCTGACACACGCATTTTCAAGTTAAAAGTGACATTTTGAAGTTCTTGTCTTTGGAGGCCGAATGTAAGTCTGATATATGAGTTTAAAAAGCAGAGATAATCAGCAGTGGGTTTGCAGGGATTTGGTTCTTAAATGACCAAAGCATTTCATGTTTATAGTCCTGTGATGTAAGCCAGAGAAGCAGAGAAAACCTTCTTAATTTGTCCAACACGGTTTTGGTTAGGACTCCGCTGAACTGCGGGACGTGAAGAGTAGCAGACCAGTAGGGTGGGATGGTGGGGGGTGTCTTTGAAGAAAAAGGCGAAATAGAAAAGAAAAGAGGGGGTGGTGAGTGGTGGTTGTGAATTAAGCCTTAATGTGACACCACAGGAGTTTCAAGGTGACCAAATGGCGCCAATTACCCCACAAAGCTGCCCGTTTAGGTTGAGCAAAGGGCTGAGAATGAGTGTCAAAGACAGGCCGTAAGAAATGAAGAGAGAAAGGCTGAAACAGATGTAGAGAGAGAGAATGAAAGATTAAAATGAAAATATGTAATTATGGAGATATGTTGAGCTGGAAAAGAGCATCAAAGACAGAAAAGAAATGGGTTCATGTTTCCGGTGAAGAGTAATTCCGGTGATTAGTGGACCTGGTTCATACCAGTGACTCTTTTGAGGTTTTTTGTTCATTGGTTCACAAAAAAAAAAAAAAAAAAAAAGTGAATTTTCTGTAAGTTACATCTGTGTTTCCCAACCATGTTGCTGGAGACAAACCAACAGTACACATTTAAAACTCTTCCAAATCTAACACACCTGACTCAGCTTATCAGCTCATTAGTAGAAACTGCTGACCTGACCTGCGCTGCATCTGAAATGGCATACTGTCTAAGTATGTACTACATCTGCTAAACTCATTTTGCAACCGTTGTATGCTATGTAGTATGAATGTGTGTACTATGATTGACATTTAGACATCATATTGTTAATGTCATGTGAATTATGGCACCAGGTACATCACTTCACTGTCATTCACAACTCATGGCCTCATGGGATCGTAAAGTGTCCACAGTGTCTTTGGATGAACACTTTAGAGTCTCGCATGAAGTAGTAGGTCATCCAGATACTTTTCATCTAATATTTGATGAACACTGCTCTTTTTGCATACTGATATCGCCTAATATTAGGGAAATAGGAAAATGTGGATGCAGGTCTTAAATGGAAGTGTCAGATAAGGCTGGTCACACACTTTTTACTGCTCCCAATCACACTGGAGCCCACACAATCACAAATTGTAAATATCAAAATGTTAGATAATTATGACTCTTGACGTGATACTCGCAATAGCCAGTGACAGCGAGCAAGCTTCACCTACAGATGTTGCGTGCTTCTATAGCTAAAACTTCGCAGCCACAAACATGCCACGAAAGTGGAGTATTGACAAAGATCACTAGCCTGGATGCCAGATGAACTTAGCCCCGCCCACAACATTTGAGGTCAGGAAGTTTGGTCTGGACTTGATCCGGATGGAGAACTTGTTTGTATATGCATTCACCTTAACTATTTCTCTCAAATGATGATCGTGTTGGTAAGTACTCCGTGTATCCTTAAATTCTTTTACAACACAAAGATTGTTTACACTCCTCTTCTTCTTCTACTTCTTCCAGCGTGTGCAGTTGAGTTCTGTTGACAGCTATGTGTCGCTCGTCACTTACTCTATTGCTCTGATTGGTTGTTGGTCTATCCAATTGAGTGCAGAGGCATTTCACCCCATACTCACAGCCCAGTGGAGCAGTATCAGACTCATATTCTGACTAGAATCTGAGTATGATGACATCAGGCTAAAAGAGCACCCATATTCTTTTTCATCTTTGTTTAAAAGACCTCACACCAGGGGAACCAGCTAATGACGTCGATCATCCTCCATTTGTTTTTCTTCTCAGGTCACGTTTGATCTCGCGAGTCTCTGTAAGATCTCGTCTCACTGTGGAAATGTTTCTACAATCGACATTTGTGTGGTATCGTGGTCCAGACAAATCTTCTAGTGTGTGCATTTGGAGGATTTCAATGCTAAAAATAATTTGAAATTGACCTTACGTCTGTAGTCTCCCACAGTTTTAAAATTGGTTAAGATTTGTAAATCATCTAGTGCATCCCAGGCCTAAGATAGACATCCAAAGTGTGTACTTCAACTGAAACTAATGGTATGGCAAAATTTGTTTATATATCTACTCAGAGATTGGAAAAAAAGATTTGATGTACCACAAAAGACAAACCAGAGGTGTGATTTTATTTTATTTTTTTAATTTTTTTTCAAAAGAAAAACGAGTGTCAGTTAGGTCACAAAAGTTGACTAGTCGATTAGTCATCCAACAGCTAGTAAGTTTGACTAGTTATTCTTTTTAGCAGTGGTGCTTTTTTTGGTGGTTAAGCTGCTTTTCACTGCTTACTACAAATGATGTACCATAGACTGGATGTGGCTAATTTCGAATTTTTTGGATGTGTTGAAACTTTTCAACTTGCGTGGCTAAACAGTACGCTAATGTCTGACCAGATATGTTGTTAACCATTTGAAGGACATAAACAATAACGAAGGAACTACAGCAACAGCATCCTGAAGCATTTCCGTCATAATCATATCTTTAAATAAGGAATCAAACATCTACCTAAAGTGACTTATCCAAATGTGTACCGTTATTATCTACACGAGAGGCGATGAAAGCGTGGGACTATTCATTCACTCCCATTATAATTAATGAACCTGGTAACACCGTTAGCACAACTATTTTCATTAGCTCCAGGCATCCAGTCCCTGAAGGCTATTACAATATATTGTGGTCACAAATTAAGATTTTGTCCCCCTGATTTATTAATTTGTTGGGGTGAATTCTTAATTTTGTCGCCTTATTCATTTTACTGCTATACGAAATGTTGTTGTTTCTAATGAGTTTGACAACTAACCAGAAAAGTTCTAGAACAATGACATCACTTCCCAAACCTACGAATACCCTTAAAAATGGTCTATTCCAGATCATAAAAACTATCCCTGCAACACAAATATTAATAACAATATGCTACTATTGTGTGTGTTTTTAGTAGAAACATGTCTCCTGTCTGTATTAGGCTTATTATGTAAATTCACAAACCTAAGCGTGCAAATCTCAGACCAAAACGTGGCTATAGAAACGGAAACGGCAAAGTGAGAGGATGAGTACTCTCTTAAGGTTTATATCTGTAGGTTAAGCTCTCTCTGAAAGGCCTTGGGGACATTGTTTATTTGGATTCAAATCTCCTTCATGTAGCGCCGCCAATTAGCCTACGAAGGGATGATGCCCATGTTATGAATTCCTCCTTTTTTCTTTTCTTCTTTTTTCCTCATTTCCTGCACTCAGACAGCAGTGACGGACAGCTCTGTGAGTCTCAGTTTCCCCGTCTCACTCTCTTCCCAAGTTCATTTTTACAGAGGGCTCAGCGGCAGTGACCTCACCACAGGCGTCCAATCAGAAAGAGACACATGATAGCAAAACACACTCTGCTCCAATTACAATGTGGAGGAAAACATGGGCAAGCCAGATAAAGTGATTATACTAGTATTTGCGTTAGCGCCAGTGCCTGTGGCTCACCAGGTGGGACTGCTGTGACCTTTGGTCTGGTTCTGGCTGGTCTGTTTGGTTTTGGGGGGTTGGGGTCAAAGGACCAGATAAAGTAATCCTTCAATTACATGTTCATCTGGATTGCCTGGGTCTGGTCTCTCTCTTTTCACATTTCATCCTCCCTTTCTCTAATCACAAAAGACCAACCCACCTGTCAAGAATTAAAACATCTTTATTATAATGTCATCTTACATTAACTACCCAAAAACTTTTTTGAAAATTTAAGTTGTTCTGAAAGGATGTTTGGATGGATGGACAGATTGTTGGATAGATAGATGGATGTACAGAATGTTTATATGGATAGAAAAATTAAAAGATGGAAGTATAATTGTTTGGATGGAAGAATGGATGGATAAATGGATTCATGAACATTAATGGAGTAAAATATTAGTGCATGACAAGTATGAATGGATGGGTTGATGGATAGATAAATAAATAGTTGAATTTATGGATGGAGGGATGAATGCATAGTGCAATGAAAGTACAGCAGGAGGAGTGAAAAGATTAACATAGCAAGATAGATGGATGGATTAACAAATTAATGGATGATGAATGAGTGGATGGACGGACAGATAGATATGGATGGATGGATGGATGGATGGATGGATGGATGGATGGATGGATGGATGGATGGATGGATGGATGGATGGATGGATGGATGGATGGATGGATGGATGGATGGATGGATGGATGGATGGATGGATGGATGGATGGATGGATGGATGGATGGATGGATGGACAGGGGAATAATGGAGGCACATACCATCATCTAACCTGTTGTTAATGTCTTCATTACGTGGTTACTGGGCCCATCATTCTGCAGGGATTTCCTCAAAGCCATCTGATGAACTTATTGACAGATGTGTCCAACATCTGGGCCAGTAATTATTGGTAATACCTTCCAGGCTCCAGACCGGCTGAGGAGAAACAAAGCTTGTCTCAGAATGTTGATCTGCATGGACTGATCCTGACTTTCCCACCCTGGCTCTCATTCACAGACAGATTGAAATTGAGAGTTCAAACTCAGAGAGGCGGCAAATGGCAAGAGCCAAGAGTGTTTGATTCACAGTCCACCAAAATGAGACAGAACACACACTGAGACATACTGTCAAAAGCTCTCTCTCTCCTTCAACTGTATCTCAGATGCCAGACCTCATCAGCTGAATATAATTACATTCATGATGGATAGAATGAAGTTGCAAACACAGAAACAGAGGCGAGATAGAGAGATGACAGGGGGAAGGGCTGGGGGTTCAAGTAAATCAGTTCATTCAACAGCAATCTAAATCCAAGAAAATTTCAAGATTCCAGTTTAAATCAAATCAAATCAGATATAAAATGTAAAAACAATGGAATCATACATTTTGCTTCTTAGCTAAAATCAACTATTTTTAGGCTAGTCCAATTAATGTGCACTTAATCAAATGCATTTGGCTCTAATATATCAACATATCATAGACACCCTTAACGAGGCTTAACAACTACTGAGAATATCATGTCCCTTAGCTTCACTCATATTGCCCCTTAAAAACAGCTCTGATAGCAAATAAAATTCATGGAAATGATTGCTGATTAAACACAATGGAGTTCTAAAGGAATATTTATTTGGGGGGTTATATTTTTTTATAGCGTAGATGTATTAACTGGGCTGATTCTAATGCATTTCCCGTCATCATTGAGAGCTGGAACAGATACATTCAGCTCTCTGAACAGCTTAGAAGGACAGGAAATGTGTCTGTCTGAGAGTCCAGTGCCTGACAGAACAGCTCAACGCTGTTCTCTTTGGGAAAGGTGATTTACTAAGTGCTGCTGAGGGTCACCTGAGGGTGGAAAATAGAAAATGTCTGGAGGTTCTAGATAGATGGCTTGCTGGCGTTGACATGTTTTAGCTTTGTTTTTCCCTTTTAAGACACGCATCTGTGGTTGATGTTGAAACTTTAACCGGTATGTTTCTTTTTGTAAGGAGAACTACATTAAAAATACATTAAAGGAATAGCTCATTTATTCACCCTCATGTTGTTCCAACCTGTATGACTTACTTCATGTCGAACAAATGCTTTTGCTAAGTAAATGCAGCTTTATGAAATTAAGTAATGACACTACTTGGAAAAGAATGCACTGTATTAACTTTTACCCATTGTAACAACCCAGCAAGCAATTTTGCGTTGACCAATTAACCATAGCCCAAGAATAGACTAAGAACATGAACATGTCAAAGAAATGAAACCAAACGCCTTGTAATCACTGTTGACTTTGCTTACATGATGGAATATCATTCATATATCATACATACAAGTCATTTTGGCAAAAACGACATGTAACCAAATTCAAGGTTATTTTGGCTTGAAGTGGGTTACTCCGGACTATATCAGGTCTATAGTTAAACGGGAAGGTGAAATGACGGCTATTGCTTGCTGGGAATAGTTAGGGAAGGAGGTAAACAAGATAGAGGGATGCTTTGCAGACCGGCCATCATAATTTTGTTTACCATGCTTCAACACTAAGGTGTTGTCTGTCTAGAAGAAAGTGTTTTAGCCCTTCGTAAAAAAAAAAAAAAAAAATTGGTGAGGGCTGTAAATGAGAGTGTGGGATGCATTGCGTTCTGCCCATCGCAACTCTTGATGTACTTCTTGCACTCTGCGGACTGCGACCTCACCTCTCTGAAACCCCAATATGAATGAATCACCTCAATAGAGGTATTGAAAATTCCATAGGATGAGACCAGATCATCAAGAAGGAAAGTTTTCTCTTTCTCCTTGATCCCCGACAGATTTAGCCAAAGATCCATCTCTGTGACCATCATTGCTACCATCGAAAGACCAATAGCAGTGCACGTCTGCTTGACAATCCTGGGTACTACCAGCCTGACCCGCTGTTGCATACGCCTTTCCCACAAGCCACAAGGTGGTCTGGCACGACTTTGATGGAAAGACCAAAGCCCTCAATGAGGATACCACTCTCTGGGGCTTTTCCCACTTGAAATAGTTAACCCTGGATAAACTGAATCCAGGGTTATCTTGCTTCATGTTTCACACTGCTCATAATATACCCTGGGTTAACAATTAATCTTGGGTATTCATAAACTGACGTTTTTATTTGCATATTTGCGGGATCAGTGTCAATGATTGGATGAGCGCAGCATGTGACCTGTTAACAGACTGTATTATCGAGTTTATACTGAATGGATACCTCCGACTATAAAGGCTATAAAGGACTATGAAACGGTCTCTTCTTCACTCAAATTGTCGCATTTTCTGTCAGCATTTGACATTTTTCCTCTCAAACACTGAATGTGTTGCTAAGCGCCTAGCTTTAAAGTTTTAACACTGCATTGTTTCACACAGTACAAGTTTGGCACCACAATGCAGGGTTAAGACTTGCTCCAGAGCAGGGTTTCATAACCCCGGGTAGAAAGAGGTGCTAACCCCGACTCTAAATTACAAGTGTGAAACATTCCTTTACCCGGGGTTAAAAGCGGTGTTTAGGGCAGCAATAACCTGGTTATAAGCGCAGTGTGAAAGGTCTTTCGGTGAGAGATAGTTAGCCAATGTCTTGGCTATCCCCTTGCTCACACAATTTCTCAGCATTTGAATCATTTGAATGCTGGAAGGGAAATATGCACATTGAGTATTCTTCCAGGACTTCGCCACCTCAGTGTGAAGGTCCAGAAGAAACAGGAGGCTCACAGAGGAGGGGTAGGGGCCATTACATCAAGCAACTCCCTGTGTGTGGGGCTGATGGAAGGAGTGGAGTCAGTGATGCTCTCTGTCGGATCAGAAGATGCCGCAGAGCAGGCTTCTGAATCCAGCAGATTGCCTGAACTGACAAAAGGAGACTGGGAAAGTGACACTCCCCTCCTGAATTCCTCTGCCAGTTCAACCTGCGACCCCCACGAACAAAGCCACTGTGATGCCTCGGTGCAGCAGCAGGGCCCAAATCGAGGTGTGCAGATGCTTTTTCCTCCAGCTCCCTCAAGAGCTGAATGCGTACGCTCCTAAGCAGAGCTCATGGGTGTCCTCAGGTGTAATGTAACAAGGGCATGGCGGTACACACTGCTTTCCATTCTTTTGAAACACTCTAGAAACAAACAGTTCCTGAAGACAAAAAAAGCTGATGTTGTGTAACACAGGCGCACAGGTGACGTCATGAATTTGCTGTGTTTACACGTGCTTCAGACACTGGTCATGCTTTTGCATTCTCTTGCTAAATTTTTTTATTCTCTCGCATCCTCCTATCCCATATTATTTCCACCACCAGTTTTCCATTTTGAGTGAAATTGGTGATGGCAATAATATGAGGTGGAAGGAAAAACTATATTTCAATGCCTTTGCTCTTGGGAGCGCAACATTTTTGCAAGTGAACGCAAAAGCATTGAAATATAGGTTTTCTGTCTATCAGTTTTTTTTAGATAACCATGTCTTTTTGGGTGTATCAAATATCATGTTCACAAAAAATTCACTAGCACAAATTCAGGATAGAGATTTATTTTAAAAATGAATAACATTTTGTTGGATGTAGAAATGTTATAGGTTTTTACGGTTCAGAGTGTGTGCTGATATCTTAAACACACTTTTGCATGCTCAACTATGTGAAGTAATATGTTGGGAACGGTGGCTTTTGGAAAGTACTGATGGGCCACCTGGTGGGATATTTCTTAGAGTAACAGTTTCTACTCAGAGAAAAGACAGAGCAACATCCTGTGAGGAAATCACCACTATGCATTTATACAACCCCAGAGCACATGTCTGCTGCATAAATCAGTTCACAAATTATCTGCCGTGGAGAATGAGGCTAACACAGTAGAAAAACAAACAGAGCTGTGTAGTCCCTCAGCCAAACAGCGATTTGCTGTGGCTCTTTAGCTAAGCGATTTATGAGAATACACTGGTTTCTTGGGAGGATCATAATTTGGCCTCAGAGGGCAAGATAACATTAGAGTGGAGAGGGGAAGAAGCAAGGCATAAAGAATCTTCTCCAGGTTTTGCAGAAGTAATGGAGGGACGTTGCTATAGGATTGTTGCTCTTGAGTTTGAGCCAGACAGTGTTTAGGGATGTGGTCACAGAGCTGAGAGTCAGCTCACTGTGCTACGATAAATGGATCCCGACAACTGCATCCGCCTCTCGCTCTGCTTTTTTCTCAGTCTTTCACTCTCTTAGAGGGAACAGTCCGTCCTGTTCCTAAAACAATTCTTATCGATTGATTTCCGGCTCAAGTACCCCCTCATAAGCACCAAACCACAGGATTTCATTCAGCTTTATCATTAATATCATTTAACAGGCCATTAGTGATTCAGTTTTAAACTATCAATACTGTGAGAGAGAAACAAAACAAGCAGATTTATCTCAAACTGAAGCAGTACAAACTACAGAATCTTATTATATAATTACATTTAGTTAGATATTGCTTTCATTGGCTGAAACATTTGATGAGACTGGAAAAGACTACTGTGTATACGTTTCATTTAGAAATTTGCAACAATTTTTTTTAATCATTTCTAAAGCTGTCTTTTTTTATTTTTATATTATATATTTAAGGGTGTGAATTCCTATGCTTTTTGGGAAACTAAACCAGTTTTTGATGTTACACTATAGGTTCTTTTTAGATTTAATTTGGATCTCTAGGTACACAGATGGGTTTCTACTTGGTTCAATTTAAGGTTGAAAGTTGTTTAGCAAAAAAAGGTTGCTCACATACGAACAAACTCAAACCTCATTAAAGGTGGGGTAAGTGCTTTCTGGTAACCGATGTTGATATTTCAAATCACCAAAACAAACGCCCCTACCCCAAAAGGGTCTCGTCCCTGTTTTGATAGCTCCGCCCACACATACGTATGCAACGCAGGCAAAGACTATGGCGGAATCTGCTGTGCCAGCCGGTCGAGGGTACGATGTCATCAATCAGTGAAAGCAATGCATGTTACTATGGTAATCCAGGTCGAATGTTCAATGAAAAAGTCCCAAACACAGTTCTCATGAACAACTCTATAGCACGAGCACGACAGTCCAACTGACAAACATATTACAATTGTGACAAGATTAGAGGGTTATTTCGATCACTAAAAGAGGAATCAAAGGAAACAAACATATATTCGGAGTTTATTATCTTACTTTTCGGACACACTGCGAGCTGATGCTTGAAACAGGCAGTGGTTTATAATAGGATGTGGAAATTAATGGGTCTTTATCATCGCTGAAGTGAACGACCATACGATTGCAAATGGACAATGGAAATGCAATCCCGGCATCCGATTGAAGGCATTAGCACTCCTTGAGTTCTCTCCAGCGCTGAAAAGCTGATACTCTCTTTCTGTTATCGCTCGGCTAATGTCCGTACTGTGTAGTGTCTTTAGAATAATGACGTGCACTGAGTGCCCTCTTCTCACCATCATTATTAGACACGCCCCTTACTGCTGATTGGCTACAAGTTTGTTTTGGCACTCGGCCTGTGACACTTTTATAAAGCAGTTTTGAAATAAGACTTAACCCACCTTTAAGTGAAGTTGAAAATGAATAAAATGATGTATAAAACATTTCTAATATTTAATTTATAATAAAAATTAACACTTTTTGATCCAAGTTTTTTGTGAAACAAGTTTTTATTTCAGCTGTATATCACATCACGTATGAGCATAAGGCAAGTCATGTTATGAAAAGTCATCATCTGAAATTGTTTTTAAAAAGCATCACCATGACATATGTGATATCATTTACTGGTGTGTGCTTGTAATATGCACCTTGTGGTCTGGCAAGGTTTACAGTAAGTGTGTAAATGCATGTGCGTGTGCGTGTGTGCTCAGCCCATTAGTAGCATGATGAATAGAAAAGAGGCCAAACCACACAGCTGTTTCTGCCACCTTCACCATGATCGTCATCATCATCATCATCATCATCATCATCATCATCGCCTGTAAACTCACTTGACCACTATGAGTCATACTTTATCATCTGATAAACTGCAACGACATTCTCTCTTTAATATTCATGGCGCTCAAAGTTCAGCCATTTAGTAATACTCTTATCAGCTCATTTTCCTCCTGTGTGTGGTGTATCGGGTTGGCCTCACCTGAAAATCATCAGATCTAATCTGGTTGGCTTTCATCTTGTAAGGTTTCATTTCTAAAATGAAAACATTTCTAGTCCAGTGACCACTTTATCATTTAAATATACATGTCGTTATCTATGAACTGGAAAAGGAGGACAAATCAGGTTTTATGTAGACCATGTAGTGTGATGGACTATGGTGTCATAGTACTTTATGTCTGACTGTAAAATTAATGACACAAAAGAACATATGCACTGAAAAACAGAATAAAGCATTACTACAGAAAATAAAATAAGCAAGTAATTTGATAAATGACAAAAAAAAAAACACATAGGCCTATAACCTGTCAGCATTAAAAAACAGCAGCCCAAAAAACAAAATATACTCATTACACTTTATAATAACTAACTGTAATTTAACTAATTAACGTCTAAACATTATATGTTGTTATGAAGTCTTAATATATCAGTAGACCTGTCTTAATTTCAGAGGGGTGCACACACATTATGCATTTTTGAATGGAGCAAAACAGGATGGAACAGAACAACAGGGGTCTTGAGAGAGGTGTTCCTGTCAGGACTACTATTCTCAAAGACGATTGACATGTAGCATACAGTTTAGATTGGCTGTATGGTTACATTTTGGGCAAGACCTCCCTGCACATCCATGCAGCTATAAGAGCAGGGGGAGCAGTGATAACCCCCCTTTATCAGGGATTGTGTTAAGGGGTGAGGCGAGAACTCAATAATGCAGTGCAAAACACCCAGAGGGGAAAAGAGGACTGGCAGCTTGACTGGCTGGACAGGACAAGGCAAGACATGAACAGGCAAGATACACAAGATGGGCAGAGTTAGACAATAGACAGAAGAGCACATGGTTTTCATTGTTATGCTGACGATACTCAGCTCTATATTTCTTCAAGCCCTGACGAAACGTACCAAGTCACAAGATTAACGGAATGCATAGCTGATATAAAATATTGGATGTCTAGTAATTTCCTGCAACTTAATTCAGAAAAAAAATTATTTTTAATTATTGGAGAAAAAAAACTCTGCAAGTAGTAACCTAGAATACGGTCTAACACTCGATGGCTGCTCTGTCAAGTCCTCGTCGTCAGTTAGGAACCTAGGTGTGCTCTTTGATACCAATCTTTCATTTGAAAGCCACGTTTCTAACATCTGTAAAACTGCATTCTACCATCTTAAAAATATATCTAAATTACGGCACATCCTTTCGATGCAAAATGCTGAACAGTTAATTCATGCGTTCATGACCTCAAGGCTAGATTATTGTAATGCTTTACTGGGTGGTTGCCCTGCTCGCTTAATAAACAAACTCCAGCTGGTCCAAAACGCAGCTTACACTCCATCACGTCTATTGCGGTCTCAAAACTCTGGCCAGTTGATAATACCTAGAATATCAAAATCAACTGCAGGCGGTCCTTTTCCTATTTAGCGCCTAAACTCTGGAACAGTCTTCCTAGTATTGTTCGGGAAGCAGACACATTCTGTCAGTTTAAATCTAGACTAAAAAACGCATCTCTTTACTATGGTTTACACATAAAACATTATCAATTTCTATTATTCAAATCAGTAAATGATTGTTAGGCTGCATTAAGTAGGTCAGCCGGAACCGGGAACACTTCCCATAACACCCGACGTACTCGTTACATCATAAGAAGAATGGCATCTACGCTAATGTTAGTCTCTCTGTTTATCCCGAAGTTTACTGCAGTCAGCCGGATCCAGGCCATATCCAGATCAGATGGTGGACCTGTGCCTGGACATGACCAACGCATCCCTGAAATGCTGAAATGTCTGCAGAGAGCGTGTCAAATAAAATTCCCCCCGTAAATGCCACATCGACACGACATCCTCATTAAACCCGTCTCCGGCGTGACGACTCCAATCTTTCAAATAATCTTACGAATATCTATTTACCTAATATGACTTAAGACCTGCAATGTTGCCAGAATTATAATCATACACTGTTTGTTCGTCGGCCAGAGGAGAACTGGCACCCCGACTGAGCCTGGTTTCTCCCAAGGTTTTTTTCTCCATTCTCGCCCTGAAGGAGTTTTGGTTCCTTGCCACCGTTGCCTCTGGTTTTTGGCTTGCTCAGTTGGGGACACCTAAATTTCATCTATATTACCGATCTGCCCGCATTGACACTATATGATACTATTAGCTGGATAACATCACCGTTTCACCAGAACGGCTGTCCAAATTCTGTTGCATTATTTTCCTGTTAACAATGTGAAGCTGCTTTGAAACAATTGGACTTGTTAAAAGCGCTATATAAATAAAGGTGACTTGACCTGACATGGCACAAGAAAACATGCATGCTAAGCCATGTGCTCACACCAAACATGACAAAAACACAAGCACATGGCCAGTGAACACAATCACAAGCCATGTGCTCAGATAAAATAAGACATGAATACGCAGCTATTGAGAACACTCATAAGATGCGTGTTCACACAAAACATGATAATATGAAAGCAAGCAGCCAATGAGGACACAACACAGGACACAACAGGCAGACAGAAGAGCGTATGACAAACTCAAAACCGCATGCTCACACAACAAGACAGAGCATGCAAAGAGTGAATGAACACAACCCACTTGGCATCCCTAATGATGAACACCAAAAACAAGACAGGAACATGAAAACACAAGACTGATACACAACAACAGACAACACAAGACAGGAATATCAAAACACAGAGCCGGCACGACAGTCCAGAAAGTCTTTGACAGGCCCGGAGACCAGGCAGATGACCAGGGAGGGATGGGAGGATTGAGCCAAGGAGGCTCAGGTGGGTCTGGTGTCCTGGTTGAGGGCCAGTGTGGTGCCGGAGGTGGGTCTGGAGTCCTGGCTGACTGGTCCATGGTCAGAAGAACCCGTGTGCATTTTCCAGGCACTCAGGATGGCCAAAAAATAGAAGGCAAAGACAGCCCTCTTGGCCATGGCAGGACTGATGGCAACAGCCTCTGCCACAAAACCAAGAATAATCAAGACCGAAGTGACAGAACCATGACACCCTTAGGGTAAACAGAACAGAACCATCATAAATGGTTATTTCAGATATCATTAATGTTCAATAATTTAATGTACAACATAATTCATAAAATTAGTCTAATTCAAAGGTGAATCTTGACTGGATGAGAGGAGGAGCTGGGGATGGAGGAGGGTAATTAGCTCCTGTCACCATGTCTTAACCAGGGTTACAGTTATAACCTGAGATGTTCCCTTTCTGGAGATGAGGCTATGGAGAACATAGGGAGTGCCTGCTCACTAGGCTGTGAATATGCAGACCATAGTGGGCATATAATAATCTGACTCTGCAGATCAACATCTCTAGAGTCAAGGTGCATAGACTGTGTATTAGAGCCACTCCTTAAGCTTAATTTCTCCAATAGTGAGAAATGTTCATTTATTCATCTTAAATGCTCTAAAGCAAGGAAAGTCCCAGCCTCTATGGCTTTTCTTTCTTCCCTGCAAGGCAGGTAAATAACCTCAGATGTTCCCAAGTGTAAACAAAGCTCAATATAATGCTGGCTATGTCAACATCTTGACAAAGCTCTCAGGGAGTAGCTTATCAAAGGGAGTAATTCAACTACAATCTTTGAACTACCACTACTTCTTAAGGGGAGTATATACCCCCTGTTTCATACAACGGGATGAAATACACAAGGAGCATAGAGCAAAGACTCTTGCCATCTCAACTCAACCCTAAAGAAACCATAGGGGTGCTAACCTCCACTTATTTACCCTACAGTTAAAGGAGAGCGTGTTCAACCCGGGACCCATTGGGAGACATGCTTTTGTTTGATTACATTACTGCCCTAGCAAAAAGGGAGGCCACCAGGCAGATTACCCTTACTTGCCTGGCTCTCCAAGCATAGGTCAATCAAAGACATTAATGATACCCACTCCCAACTCTTAGTAATTGTATTCCCGACTATTGCTATTGCTGCTCCTCCAAGGGGAACCTTTCTTAAACTAAGAACGTAGACGTAAGAACTACCATGACCACTGACAATGAAATCACTACTGTACCAGTACAAAATTAAGTTAACTGAATTAACATGAGATTGCATTCTCTCATCCTCTCATTAAGCAGTTACCCTCAGGAACGCTAGCTTTCTAGAACTATCCATGGGCCGATCATAACGTGGGTAGGTATATACTAGCGACACACACTTCATCATTAGTCCAAGACAGAGCCAGATGTCAGTGCTCAAAGGATCTCATGCACCCCAAAATAAATCCTCAGAGCAGGACTCATTGGTGGAGGGAGGCCGGATGGTATCACATTTACTAGTCAGCTGCTCTCTCAAAGCGTTTCTTAGTAATGACCTCCCTGAGGTCCTGCCTCCTCTTCTTAGCAGTGCGGCTCTTCTGCTCCCTACTCATTGGAGGGGGAGAACAAACCCTCTGATCCTGTCTCCAGAAATTGCCGGACATTGGTTATGCCGAGTTGATGCGGTTCATTTTGTTTCTCTCATCCCTGATTGGATTATCTTATTTTGATTTATTAAAACTGCTGAAAAAAGATCTCCATTTCCACTCTCCTTAATCTTTCCCACCTGCATCGTCATAGCACATACAAATGTTCTGTGATTACTTGTGATTGATTATTTTGTTGTGAAGCCAATACCAAGTACCATGTACTAAACCAATTGAATAGATGCTTACACATGTTAAAGTAGTATAGTATAAATAGGTAAAATAGTATAATCTATTTGGGCATAAGTATGAATTTTTAAAATGTACCACTTACACTACGTGTGAAAATAGTACTACAATAATTTAAAATGTTGAAAAATTATTTAAAATGCCTGAGCACATTAGCAACATTATGCCAAAGTTTCTGAACAGATTTAACCTTAATTTACAACTTTTAACCAGTAGGTGGCACTTTCGCCAATGTTGCAGTGATCACCAACCTAGTCCCAGACTAAAATGCATGTTTGAGCTGTTTTAACTGAAAGCACTGACATAATAAATTTATGTCAGTGCCCTTGTTTTGTCTCAAGATTCACAGCAGTCATGTTTTTTTCTCTCTCTCTCTCTAAGGAACATTTAAAAAAGCTACTTAAATGTCCTAATTGAACTAAGGCCTAATCCTGTCTTAATCTAAGTCCTGTCTGTGAAACCAGGCCACAACCACTGATATCAGAGTTTCTGTGGTCTTCAATACACTCCAAAACAAAAGAAGAAGATGTCAGAACAAAAACAATAAGGGCTTACACACCTTGCTGAGTTATAGTATGTATGTGCTGGGATGGTAAGGAGATTTCGATTATTGAGTCATTACAGCTTATTCACAATGAAGACCGGTACTTCCATAGCCTGACTCTCTGTGTGTGTGAGAGGAGAGAGAGAGAGAGAGAGAGAGAAAGAGAGTAAACCAGCACAAGCTGATAAATTAGTGTTGATGGGTAACCTTGACTGGAAATTGCTACCACTAACTCAACACCAAGGCGAGATCAAAATGAAGTCCTGACATGGAAAAATATATATTCCCAGAGTCCCCCACTCTCTACATTTATTTGGTTTTGTTTTTGCACTGCCTTGAGATGACAAGTGTGTGTGTGCGTGTGTGCGTGCGTGTGCGCGTGTGTGTGTGTGCGGCGTGTGCGTGCTGTGCGTGTGCGTTTAGCGTTTACTGTCAGAACAGTTTTCCAGTGTGGATGAACTGTGGAAGGTCTGTGTGGTAAGAACTGTGTTTGTGGAAGCAGCGGCACGCTGGAAACCACTGTGTGTATGTATGTGTATGGGGTTAAGTGTTAGTGTGGCTCATGGGAAAGAAGCTTTCTTCACACAACAAACAGGATCAATCTTTTCAAGTTTCCTCTAAAACACATCTCAGACCACTGACAGTGAACCATACTGACCTCAGCTGATGTTTGCTAATATGTGATGAAGGGTCTTTGTGTTTGGTGTTTGTGTAGGATTGATGTGATTTATGAAGAGCAAGTTTGGTCCCAAGTTGGGAATTCTTGAGTTTTAGGACACAGTCCTGCTCTGTTATGTGAGCTACACGCTCAAACCCACACACATTAGTGTACTCAAATGCGGAGTTAGCATGAAGAATAGTAAACTAGCATAAACTATTTTCAAACAGGTTTCTTGCTGCTTTCATGTCATGGCGTTATTGCCAGATGACAACCCGTGAAGTTCTATTTGGAGCTGTTCACATCCTCAGAAACAGAATTTTGCATTTCTAAGGCAACACTATCAATGGCACAATGAATCTGCAGCAGTCAGGTGGTCATGTGGTACAAGTGAGAGCTCTCCGAAAAGTTAGTAAATTAAATTGTAATTAAATAGTTGTAATGTACGAGTTCTACTAGGATGTGAATGCTTTTTACAAGTTGGATTTCTCATTATTACAGTAATTCCTACATGGAGTGAAAGCACCCTACTCCCTCATCTGCCTTTGGTTGGGCAAACAGATAACCCCGTCCCCAAAATCATGTGATTGGTTGAGCCAATGTTGCTTTGTTAGGGTGGTTGTGACCCTGGATGTCTATAATAGCTAGCATTTTTAGAATTTTCATTCATTTTAATGGTAGTTGCTCAGCAAGTGCAAAATTTTTGTTTATGGCTATTCGCTTTCAGACATAGGATTTTTTGAGCCAGTCAGGATTTTTTGTTTCAGTACTTACTCTGCAGTAAATTGCTGAGCTATTTCTAGTTTTGCTGATGATTCTTCCTGTTCTTTTGTTTTCTGCCTGTGGTAACTATGAGTGAAACATCACTTCATCACTGTGTATCAGACATCGCCACCTTGTGGAATAAAGGTGAATTGCACTAATTCAGTCATCAAAGATTCAGTTATTACAGTGCAGAAAAAAATATACTGCACACCTCGGGGAATCTGGCATTCCTTTAAATATTTTTTTCTTGTTATATTGTTTATAATGAATTAATTGAGGAATACTAAGAAGGTTTATGGCTAACTTTAATGGGGCCCTATAATGCTCTTTTCACAAGATGTAATAAAATGTGTCTGTGAAGTTTCAGATCAAAATAGCTCACAGATTATTTATTATAGCATTTATTATATAATACCTTGATTAGCTTCAGGTGTGTTTGATTAGGGTTGGAGCTAAACTCTGCAAGAGAGTGGCCCTTCTGGATCAACGTTCCCCAACCCTGTATTATAGGATGTTTTGAAAGTCCCTATTTGCGTGGCAGCAAAAACACACTGTTTTCATGTGTGTCTTTAAATGAAAATGAGCTGCGGCTCCCCGTCCCCTTTTTAGAATAGGGCGGATCCTTTACAGCTTGCGCTAGTTTGGATAAACAACAATAAAAACTGGAGTGTGGAAAACCTCACACAACGAGAGGAATTCGCAAAGGTAAATAACAATTGTATTTATCTGTACCGCATGTTATATTTTGTATATGTAGGCAAATTGCTTTTGTGAATGTGCTGGTTAGGACGCTATATGGTGGCTAAAATTACCTTTGTTTTTGTATTCACAGAGATCAGAGTTATGTCATTAGTTTAATTTTTAAGAAGTAATAAAAGTGCGGTTCTGAATTGTACAGGCAGAGGTTAAAAATAACAAGGTTAAAAAAGAGACAATGGTAGCTTTAGCCACATTAGCATATTCAGAAACACATTATAAAGTGCAGTACTTGCGTGTTCTGGATATGAAGTTGGATCACGAAGAGCTGGATTTGATCCATCTTTGAGAAGCAACTTTTGTGCAAATTCTGTTTACTAACCCTCACCCTTGTCTATGGGATTTGACTCCCTTTTGGAGCCTGTCTCTAGCAGCCAGTCGATGAATTGCAGTTTAAGTCACTTCCATGTTGGATTCAAGAGAAAGACCAGAAGGTTGCAGCTTGGTTTAAACAAATGAGACATTTTCAACCTTGTCTCATTGGCAAAATGTCCCTATGGCAACGTTTTTGCAAACCCTAAAATACATACATATCACTACAGTTTCCAACAGAAATGAACACTAGAGGCAGTAAAACAGCAAGCATTTTTTATTGATTTTTTTTTTTTTTTTTTAAGCATGGTCCATGATTTGTAAACGAATACATTTTGGAGTTTGTGTCACTTAACCAGCTCCATATGTTCAGCTTTACTGACATACCAGACTTGCTGAGTAGCTCAGCTGGTACAGATTTGTACTTGCAATGCTGAAAGCTCAGGTACGAATCCTGTGAAAAATGAGTCATGATAAAAGAGCTCAAAGATGAGTTGAAAACACAAGCTAAAATGACATCGTGTCACATTTGCTTTTGTAAACACTATCGGGTAGGTTTAGGGTTTAGTGTGGGTGTACGTTAAAAAACCAACGTAACAAAACGTTTCCAGATTCACGTTCATCTGTTCTGGAAAAAAACTAAGCTTTTAGCGCCACCCAGTGGACATTTCACTTTGAAATTGTCGCAATATGTACCTATTGGTACGTATTTTGGGGTTGTCACAGGTACGTTTTTCCAATGAGACCAGGCTCGACATTTTATGACTAGCTGCTTTAGCGACAGTATAAACATGGCGGACTGTGTAACAGAAACAACAGCATTTCGACGGCATGGCCACAACACTATACTACAACAACTCAGCCCAATATGGCCTCACCCCCTTTGTTGCTTGTTGCTTGCGTTTATGTACATTTTAGGGTTAGTGATGTCACCAACCCGTGAAGAAGCTCATTGTAGTCCCTACCAGCAGTTTGTTGTAGTCCTTAAAAAGTGATTTCTGTAAAAGAAAATATCTCCCCTTGCTTTGAACTTTGAGCGTCGTAACTTTGCAGACGTTGTTTATCCTCAAACAGCAACATTGCACACTCCTTTAAATTAATGAAGGGGAGGGTAATGAATGATGTCCCGAATCACTAAAGACTTGAGGTATGTGTTATGAGGTTAATTCCGTAATAAGTAGGGGAGACTGGGTATGGTTGTAACACTTTTTTCTTCAGCACCTAAAACTACCCTTTTTTTTAGCTACATGTCAGAAACTTTTAGGCAAAGTACCCACATTTGTCTACAACAAATGGCAACAATTTAAATGTATTCAACTATATCACAGACTTTGTGAGATGAAATACTAATTGGTCCTTTGTTACAACCTACCCTACTACTGGGGTAGTGCAAGACATACTGGGGTAAGTTGTAACAGGTAGACAAAATGCACAAAAACTAAGGGTACTCCAAGTGATATGCCACAACAACAGTTTTATTTTAAATGAATGGCTGCAACAATAAAATGTGTGTGAATATGGGGAGTGTATGTGCATATTGTGTGTGTTTGTTTGTGCATGTCTGTACGTGCACATTCATATGGGTGTGTGTGTGTGTGTGTGTGTGTGTGTGTGTGTGTGTGTGTGTGTGTGTGTGTGTGTGTGTGTGTGTGAGCGAGAGCAAATGAACATAAACATAGGCATTCTGTAGAATTGTTAAAAATCACAAAAAAGTTCTTAGCTGTATGTAAGTGGATGGTTGTTTCAGAACACGCGTTACATCCTCCCCCGCCACTGTCATCCATTGTTTAGCTAGCTGTGTTAGCATGGTGCTTTGAAACTAGCAGGAGTTTGATACACCATTCTTTACTAGAGAAACTACACTTTGACCTGATATAACTCATACATTATCTACAATCGTAGAAGTTCTAAACAAAATATTATCTTGTTATTTTTTTACTTTCTTACCTCAGAATTAGATTTTCTGCTGTAGCTTCAGGAGAGATAGCAACACTGACTGTAAAACCTCCATGTGGGATCGTAAAGGAAGCCAGAGGAAACTGAAATACGTTACTCCTATCTTATCTGTGATTCGTGGAATTGGTAGTTACAACTCTCCCTGTGTTACCCGGTCTCCCCTACTTTTTGTATTTTTTTTTGTATTTTTTTTTTCTTCTTTTTTTTACAGGGGCAGGCATCTGCCAGCAGCTGCTAATCAGCCAAACCTTAAGCCATTGGTCAGGATGCTCAGTTATAAAGAGAGCAATGTTTTGAAAGCATCACAAAATCAGTGTTTTTGGGGAAGAATCAAACTTCAGATGGTCTGCTAATACTAAACTCTGAGTGGGAATGATAAGCTTTACCTTTTCTTTAAGATCCTTAAAGATAGTACAACCAACATTGAAAATTATGTCATTCACTCCCCCCATGTCATTCCAAACCTGTCTGGCTTTCTTTCTTTTTTTTTGTGGAGCACAAAAGCTAGGCAGAATGTGAGGGACTGGCAGCTATGGTCACCATTCATTTTCATGGTGTCTTTTTCCATTCAATAAAACTAAATTAATAATGCCCAAGTCTTTAATTCTACCTAAGATCTTTTTGTGTTCTACACTTTTGAAACACCATGAGCAATTATTGTTTGTGTGAACTATCCCTTTAAGATCTCCTGCAAGATTGTTCTGTCTGTCATAGAGTGCCCTCTAGTGGTCACAGAGAGACACAATCATATCCGTAGAGTATAAATGTGGAGGTTTGTGGTAGATTTGTGATAAATGCCTTATGCTCTCGATCTTTGGGGTTTTATTTAGAAAAACATTTAAAATGTATAAATGTAAACACAATACGTTTCATACAAGGTTTAGAAAGAGTGTGAGCTGAGATGGTTGACACACCACTCCATATTGGTTATTTATGAGTTTAACATACCATTAAAATAGATGTTGTGGCTAAAATTAAATTAGTTTAGTTTAAAATCAACATTTTATCCTCTTAAAACTAAAGCTTTTTAACAACATTTCTCTATTGGATACCAAGAAAATTAAATAGGCAGAAAAGACTTGCAAGAATTTTGCTATTAGCTATGACTTGAGAGTAGGTCATCTTCCCTTTTTGTTTTACTAGATTACTTTTTCTCCTCTTTAACATTGTAAAGACCATGACTAGGTAACCTGTTTAGCTGCCAAAATGTATATTTGTGCAACAGATATACTTGCAAACATACTGGTGGATGCACAATATGTACATCCTGACTTTTGACTAATTTTGTGTGTGAAATGGAAAAGTAATTTTCTATAGTTGGTGATTAAAACGTGATTTTAAAAAAAACCGTAGGCTACACTTTTGTAGCATACAAGTGCATTTTTAAAAAAACTTGAATGTAAACTTTTGTTCTTTTTTTTTTACTTTAAATTACATACGTTTAAATAGCTTTAATCTCTTAGTCTGTAATCTTTTAATCTCATCAAGTACAAAAAGAAGTTTAAAGTACACTTATTTTGATGTGTTGACTAACTTACTAAAGGCCAAGGCACTGTTACATGTCTGTGGTTTTCAGTGCTTGTAGTTTTGTTCCTGTGAGCTAGTTTTTCCCCAGTCTGTCTGATTATCATTTCCATCACCTGTGTCCTGTTAAATACCTCGTTTGCCCCTGTGTATTTAGTCCTCAATTTTCCCTCAGGGTTTGTCCGTCGACGTTTATGTGTACTGGTGTTTTGAATGTGCCCTGTGAGTTTGTGTTTAAAGTTCCTGTTCAAAGTTCTCTTTCGTGAGTTTTGATTAACACTAGTTTGTAAGAGGTATAGCCCGACTTCAGTTTTTATGCGTACGTGAGGGTGTACGCAAGGTACAGTGCGCGTGATGTGAATTTTGTCATCAGAAGAGTATGCGTGTACTGAATGCGCACTGTTGGATTTTTGTAACCGGTTGCACATGCGTATTTAATTTTTTTGCAGTATTTACATGGGTTGTAACCAAGCGTGCCACATGAGTCCTGAAAACTGAAGCCAAAGCGTCTCGATTGCCCCCAGGTATCTGGATGCAGTTTAGCTCATGAACCCTGCCCTCTCCATGTAATGTCATGGGACATAGACAAACTAAACAGTCAAATTACACTTCAAAAACTTTTCTTCCAAAGATGGTTTCTGTTTTAGGCAGTTATCATCATGCTGATGTTAGTTCAAGTGTTTGTTCTTTAAATAAGTTTGGCTTTAGTTATTTGATGCTATAAAAACGAGGGTGTGGTGTCATGATTTGGGGGGGGGGCCGTCTTCGCTGCTTGCAGCTTTAATTCAATATTACATTTAAAACTTTAACTTCCATTTCCATAACTGTTTATTTCACAAAAAGTTGTTGATTAGGCGGGAGTGTGGACGGGCCCTTGATATCGCAGCTCAACTTCACTCTTACTACTGCGCAGACTCAAGACCCAGCCCCATATATGAACACTGGCGGCTTCACTTACATCAATGGAAGAGAGTGAAGGCACCTCGTCCATCTTTTTTTACAGTCTATGTTTGTATGACAAGAGATTGCTCAAAACTGTGCATTTGTCGAATGCCTGTGTACACGTACGAGTCAAAAGAATACTTTGCAAGGCTGTGCGCATAAGAGTATAATTTAGATTTAAAGCACATGTGAAGAACTTGATTATAATTGTAACTGTAATGTGTTATTAGGGCCCAATCCCTACAAGGGGGGGCGAAGGCCCTATTGTTCTTGTAAGGATACTTTTTTTTTTTTTTTTTACTTCTCTGGCACTTTTGGGGCCCTTACCATGCTCGAAAACTCTTGAAACTTTACACACATGTCGGAAACTGCGGTCAACAGGGCCGGGCCAAAGCTGGTACCCGGGCGTGGCAGGGGTATCAACAGTGCCCCTTAAGCTGGGTCTGAAAACTTGGTCCATATATCAAACACACTTGCACGTAGATGTATGAAACTGGGTACACATATAGACCTCATCGGGCCGAACAACTTTCGTGCTCTAAGTTATACGTCAGCCCAACAGGAAGTCGGCTATATGCGAGCAGATTTTTGATATCTTGAACGGTTTGGCCGTGGCGAGGAGACAAATTTATGGCGAGAAAAGGAAAACAGGAAGTGTGTTATAACTTCTGCATACATTGATTAATTTTGATGCAACTTCAGCTGTGTGTTTGTTGTAAGAGGCCACATGGATGTGACTATTGTGAGTTAAAATTATAGCGCCACCAACTGGCAGCAGGAAGTGTCACTTTCAAAATACTTTAAAATCACCTTCTTATTTTTACCCTATTTGCTTCAAACTTCATCAGTATGTCAAAACATAGCAGATGTAGACCTGGTAAGCACTTCTTGATATTGTAAATATTGTTGCCATGGCAATACATGAAACTATAATATTCTTTTTCAATGCTTTTGAGACTCTTATAATGCTTCAAATTGCATGAAACTCGACATACACATCAGAGATGGCGTCCAGTAGATACGGGCAAAGACTTAAAATTGGGCGTGGTGGAGGGGCTCAGTAGTGCCATCTTTTGACAAAAGGGCCTCACAAAATTCGATGATTCACCATGAAACAGGAAGTTATTGTAACTTGGGCACACAATGTCCGATCTGCCCCAAACTTCACATGTTTGATAAGAGTCCTGACCTGAAGACATCTACATGCCAATATTCAGTTACAGTCATAGTGCCATCTTTGGGCAAAAGGAAAATTCTTGTATACATGAGCTTTACTGAAGGTCATGTGCTGTGTCTTTAAATTAATGATTTACTGATAGAATTCAAATTTATTAAAAAAGTACATTTCACATGATTCTATAAAAGTGGCTGTTTATAATAAACTTCCATAAAATTTAAACACGCATCTTACTCTTACCGGACACTGATATTAAAATAATCGTTGCGGTTTCTGTGATTTGGCTCCATTTATAATTTTTTTTATTGGATGCCACACATATTAAAATGAAAGCACACTTTTTGGTGCATAAGATTGGTGAACAAACAGTAGCTAAGGTAGGTAAAAAACACATGAAGAGAAAAGTTTACTTTCAGCAGAAATCAGTGTTGTCATTTTAGTGACTCACTTTTACATCATACTCGTTCCGTTGTCCAACAGAAAATATTTAAATGAGAACAGCTTGATTAAATTAAAATACAGCATTTAAGCACGAGGAAAGAAAACAAATAAAAAGTGCAGACAATATGTCATTGTTGCCAACTATTTTCAATGGAAAGAAATCGCTGATAGAAATTATTAAAGTTTATTTTAGTTTCCATAAATCCTTCTATTGTGGAGGAAATTCACCTGGGGGGTATTCCAGGAAGCAAGGTTAACTTACCATTACATATACCCTGGTTGATTAACCCAAACCTTGCTTATTCGAGGTATGCTAGTTTCAAAAACGAGTCCGGGAGTAAGTTCAGCCAACTCAGAATATGTTCCCGGTTAACACACAAGACCTTCTCAACAGAGCAACGAATCGATGAGTCACCATGGAAACAGATGCTAAGAAAGAGCGCGCCTTCTTTTTGTTTAATGGCGATTTACATAACCTACTTAGTGCACAATGCCACCTATTTGGTGGTTATGCATTTTGTTTTCTTTTAAGAAGTAATATTTAATCACTGAAAATAAGGATTATATTGTTTGTTTGATGCTAATTAATTGAATGCAGATCCATGTGTGAGATGACAATACAATAAATATTTTTATTAAATAAAGTTAATAATTACTTTTTTATTTTTCATTCCAATTCTTTAGAATTAATATTGTAAACAAATTTGGTTATATTAATAACTATATTAATTATTTAAAACACATCTGAATACCTCTTAAGCAAACTAACCGTGGAGCATGAGCTGCTCCGGAGCAGGTTATGTTCAGAGAGTGAGTTGTTGTGGTTACTTACATACCCTGAAAGCTTACAACATATCCATGCTTATCAGTCAAAATCGAACCCTTACAGGTACAGCATAACCTCCCGCCTTCTTGAAACCTTCAGTTAGTCCACTTACATTCTTAAACAGCAGTTAACATTCTCTAGAAGCAATTACTATTGTCCTATCACGGTACCACGCTTGAGTTCACTGAGCTCCTGAGAGCGACCCATTCTTTCACAAATGTTTGTAGATGCGTCTGCATGCCTAGTGCTTGATTTTACACACCTGTGGCCATGGAAGTGATTGGAACACCTGAATTCAGTGATTTGGAGGGGTGACCCAATACTTTTGGCAATATAGTGTATTTCATCAGTTGAGCCCGATTGGATATGAATATTAAAAAGTAAGACCAGATGTTTTATCAGGCTATTATTATTTTTTACATTTAGATAGGCCTACATATCTACGACTGAAGGCCATGTGACTGATAAAACATACTGTATGTGGGTTCAGGGTTTTCCTTTTGAAGTCCGGACCATTTTTATATTTTCCTGAAAATAAACAAGTAAACAATGTTTTACTAATTTTGAATTTTGAATTGTCTTTCCTTGCCATCTATAAATAATTTTCCCAATTGTTGCATTGTTTATTATGAAATGCTCTTAACATGCTGATTAATATCCTAATGCTACATGCTGGTGTCATTTACTGTATGTATGACAAATAAAATGTCATACATACCATATTTGTTGTGTAATATATATATATATATATATATATATATATATATATATATATATATATATATATATATATATATATATATATATATATATATATATTTATTTTTTATTTTTTTCACAAGGGTGGTTTTGTGTACCTACCCAAGATATTGTTTCCCCATATAGTTCTATCAAAAACAGCCCAGCTTTCATAACCACCCAATTTTGCAGCACTACTCCTGATATTTACAGGCATTTATACAGTATGCAATTTATTCATCCCAGCGTTGATAAAGGCTATCTAAGGCAGAGATAGCAAACACACCCAAGATAAAGACTATAAGTAGTACTGTATCACTATTTCGCTGTGATTATGATTTATACTTCAGTATCATAACTGTGCTCTTTTCCATCAACATTACATCTTTACTGTCCTGTAGAAAGCATGTGACTTGGTTTGATAAAGTTTTGTGGACATGTCATTTTTGGTAATGTTTTGTTCATGTAAATATCTTATATTTGTGTGATACAGTAATAGCATATCTGAAAGTATAATGGTATAACAACCTGGTGTCTTAGTGTGTGCCCATAGAACTTCATGTTGTTGTAATTGTTTATTATGCCATCAATAGTGCAATCACAATTTAGCAGCTGAGCTTTAGTATTAAACATTGTCAAGCCACTGTCAAGCATTCTTTAAACATTTGTATTTAAAGTTCTAAAGTCAGTTACACACACACACACACACACACACACACACACACACATACATAATATGTATATATATATATATATATTATACATATACATATATACATATATATATATATATATATATATATATATATATATATATATATATATACACACACACACACACACACACACACACACACACACACACACACACACATTTACATATAAGACATTTACTGTTATATCTCATAATGAAATAATTATATTTTTAATAAATGCTGTTCTATTGAACTGAAGAATCCTGGAAAAAATATATAGTGGTTTTCACAAAAGTATTAAGCAGGTTTCAACATTACTGATAATCATAATATCATGCATCTAGAGCATCAAATCATCATATTAGAATGATTTCTGAAGGATCATGTGACACTGAAGACTTATGATGCTGAAAATTCAGCTTTGATCACAGGAATAAATTACATTTTAAAACAGTTTTTTTATTTTTTTATTATTGCAATAATGTTTCACAATATTATGCGTTTACTGCATTTTTGATCAAATGAATGCAGTCTTGATGAGCATTAGAAACTTTTTGGAAAAAATCTTACCCACCACCTTAATGCATGTCTTAATATGCATGTCAAATATTTGACCCCATAATGCAGTGACTGAATGATCAGAATCAAGTCAAAATCATTATAATCAAATCAGTTTATACTGTCATCTATTGTACTGGCAGTCAGTTGTCGGTCTGCAGATGCTCATCATGCACTGAGCACTGATGTCACAACTGGGTTCCAAAGGTCCTGCATACAACAGTAGTCTTTATGTGTTGGACTCCATGGAAAAATTATGGAAAAATAATGCTTATCAGTTAATTAGTAACTAAACTTGATAGCTTATTTGCAGTTAAAAGCATTGTATGATATAAAGAGCTTTACAGCACTTTAATATAAAACTTACATTTAAATTTTGCAGTGCTACATACAAAAGGCCTGCATATGGAATAGTTATTTGGGAACACACTGGACGTGTTTTTATGTCCAATATCAGTTCCATTTTTGTCTTTTATCTGTATCTGGTATTTATCTTGTCACAATGCTCAAACTGTAGCAATTTCAGCCTTGATATGCTTGACAGACTTTTTCCAGTAGTATGTTGGCATATACAGTAGCGGCCAAAAGTGATGTCTTGACTGAATTGAAGTGACTTAGTCACCTTTTATTGAATTATTATTAAAAATTGTAAGCATATTGTGTATTTGGGCTTGGACTCAACCATTTTATTTGTGATAACGCAAGGACATGTCAAATTGTGCCAATATAATTTCTTTGTATGACAGCCTGGCCGAAAATTATGAACACATGCAAAAACAAGAGAGAACACAATGTAGTCTTTTTCCTGTCATCTGTTTGGTTTTCTATGCATTTTTAAAATAATACCTGTAGCTTGTCTTTTTTGCCAAATCATTTTGTCAGATAAATATACGCCAATCAGGCATAACACTATGACCACCTTCCTAATATTGTGTTTGTCCCCCTTTTGCTGCCAAAACAGCCCTGACCCGTCGAGGCATGGACTCCACTAGACTCCTGAAGGTGTGCTGTGGTATCTGGCCTCAAGATGTTAGCAGCAGATCCTTTAAGTCCTGTAAGTTCTGAGGTGGGGCCTCCATGGATCGGACTTGTTTGTTCAGCTCATCCCACAGATGCTCGACTGGATTGAGATCTGGGGAATTTAAAGGCCAAGTCAACACCTCAAACTCGTTGTTGTGCTCCTCAAACCATTCCTGAACCATTTGTGCTTTGTGGCGGAGCATTATCCTGCTGAAAGAGCCACAGCCACCAGGGAATACCGTTTCCATGAAAGGGTGTACATGGTCTGCAACAATGCTTAGGTAGGTGGTACGTGTCAAAGTAACACCCACATGGATGGCAGGACCCAAGGTTTCCCAGCAGAACATTGCCCAAAGCATCACACTGTCTCCGCCGGCTTGCCTTCTTCCCATAGTGCATCCTGGTGCCATGTGTTCCACAGGTAAGCAACGCACACGCACCCGGCCATTGGTGGACAGGGGTCAGCATGGGCACCCTGACTGGTCTGCGGCTATGCCGCCCCATACGCAACAAACTGTGACGCACTGTGTATTCTGACACCTTTCTATCAGAACCAGCATTAACTTCTTGAGCAATTTGAGCTCCAGTAGCTCGTCTGTTTGATCGGACCACACGGGCCAGCCTTCGCTCCTCGCGTGTATCAGTGAGCCTTGACCGCCCATGACCCTGTCTCCGGTTCACCACTGTTCCTTCCTTGGAGCACTTTTGATAGATCCTGACCACTGCAGACTGGGAACACCCCACAAGAGCTGCAGTTTTGGAGATGCTCTGACCCAGCCATCACAATTTGGCCCTGTCAAACTCGCTCAAATCCTTACGCTTGCCCATTTTTCCTGCTTCTAACACATCAACTTTGAGGACAAAATGTTCACTTGCTGCCTAATATATCCCACCCACCGTAATGAAGAGATAACCAGTGTTATTCACTTCACCTGTCAGTGGTCATAATGTTATGCCTGATCAGTGTACCTTAACAAAGTTTCGTGTTTTGTTCTTCCCTCATATTTAAAATATAAAAAAAAAAAAAAAAAAATGTATGGTTGCATTGTGATACCCCAGGGGTGCATTTCCCAAAAGCATCATTAGCCAGCTATAGTTGCAAGTTCTGTCGTTATCAACAAAATCTCAATGAACATTCACAAAGAACATCGCAAAGTTGAGTGTTTAGAATGACAGCTTTCAACCTGCGGTTAGATTTTGTTTGCATGACGTGGACTTAATAAATCCTTATCTTGAAAAAAATAAGCAAGCTGACATTCAGTGCAATCAATATATTTTATTTTGAATACACACAATTGTTATTTACATCTTTTAGTTTGTCAAGATATTTAAAGCACCGTTTTTGAAGAGCATATACGTACGTGCCTATGACTGAACCTGGAAATGAAGCAAAATAACTATAAGAATATAAGAATTATTTTCTGTCATTTATAGCACATAAATCTAGCAAAAAAAGCAGTTATTACTCCACCACCTGCGTGACATCATTAACCAACGTAGTTGAACGACAAATTTGCGACAATACGGCTTTGGGAAACAGTCGTGACTAGCGAGTTGATTTCTTCACCGATGCGTCGTATTATGGTAGTTAAGCAGTGAGTTATGTCATTGTATGGGAAATGCACCCCAGATCAGTGTCTTCAAATAAATGCATCTCTACGACAGTGAAGCATGGAGGAAGGGGGGCCATTTTAGCTGCTGGAAATTGGTGAGCTACTTCACTGTGAAAAGTAATTTAATGCTTTGGAGTACAGGAAAATATTGGGTCATTCCATGTCAACTCCCCGGTTTAATTTTGTTAATATTTTTTTCTGTAGAAAAACAAACATAAAGATTCAAGATGAGATTCAAGATTCAAGAGTTTTATTTGTCACATACACAGTTATATACAGAATATACAACCGGCAGTGAAATGTAAACAGGTCCGCTCCATGGACAGTGCAAATTCACAGTTAAAAACACAAGGAGGAAATTATATAGAAATAGGATAAAAAAGTACTATATATATATATATCTGTAGAATTATAAATAAATCAAGTAGATAAAAATAAATAAAGAAGTGGAATAAAATAAGTGAAATAAACTGTGCAGTGAGTAAACTGTAGACTTATAAATATGTGGTTAACAGAAATGTTTAAAAGTATAATGTGCAAACAGGTTTATAACAGGTTGTTACACAGTAACAACGAGAACAGAAAGTGCAGTGCAATGACAGTATGTTTATCCTGAAGTGAAGTCACGTGGTGTTAAGTGACTGAGTTCAGGAGTCTGATGGCCTGGGGGAAGAAGCTCCTCCTGAGTCTCTCAGTTTTGGCCATCAGGCTTCGGAAGCGCTTACCAGATGGCAGCAGCGTGAAATGAGGGTTTGCAGGGTGATTAGAGTCCTTGATGATCTTAGTAGCTCTACCTTTGCAGCGTTTGGTGTAGACGTCCTGCAGAGACGGGAGAGCTGACCCTGAGATACGCTCGGATAAGCGCACGACTTTTTGCAGGGCTTTGCAGTCATGACTGGTGCTGTTCCCATACCATGCTGTGATGCACTGAGTTAATACACTTTCTATCGCCCCTAAATAGAAAGTTTTCAGGATAGCTGGTGAAACCCTGAATTTCCTCAGCTGGCGCAGGTGGTACAGTCTTTGCCTGGCTTTTTTCACCTGTGTCTGAATGTGAGCAGTCCAGGTCAGGTCCTCGGAGATGTTTACACCCAGGTACTTGAAGCTGCTCACTCTCTCTACTGGTGACCCGCTGATCATGAGGGGGGAGTATGTCCATTGCTGTCTCTTCCTGAAGCCCACAATCAGTTCTTTACAATCATCAAATAGTGATGAAAGCCAAAATATTAAATGTCACAAATGTATATTTATTGAGTAATAAATAGAGTAGAGGAGGGTCTACAAACAATCTTTGTTTCATTATACTGTATACCACCGGTGACTGCTCAAAAATGGGAAAAAACACTTCTGTTTTTTGTATCAAGTTTGAATGCCTGTAACTCAAGGAGTATTAAAGATATCATAATATAATTTTAGATTCTGATTCTTAACAAACATTTTTTTAAAGGCCCAATTGAACAATTGATTATGACAATTGAATACAATAGAGTCAAAACATTAATGCCATGATTTTAATATTCATAAATGGGAATACGTACAAATTTGTACTTCAGTGAAATTGTTTTAGTGCTGTCAATACCTAAATATTTTACATTGTAGTGCTGTCAATACGTCAATATTATACGTTTCAGTGTGCATGAAAACTATAATAAATGTACGTGTGGTAGAACTACACTTTATGTAAAAATACACATGTATTCTCATGAGATAACATGAGTATCTCCTTCATTGTGCGCTTGATCCACAGCTACACACCATGACAGAACTGTAAAAAATTGTGCTGTAAAATAACAGTAATCTACTGGCAGCTGTGGTTGCCAGCAATGTACTGTTAATGTACATCCCTCTACTATTAATTTACAGCTCTCCTTTTATTACAGTATGTTACCGTAATTTTCACTAATGCCGGTGACGATTGCACCGTCGGCCACTCTCACTCACCAGAGTATTAATATTTAATTTGGACTTCAATTCCCAAGCACCCTCATTCTGGGACTGTTTACTGCACTCCTGATCACACTGATGTGAGATCCCTGGTTCCCTGATCTCTGGAGAACCCTGGTTTCTCGACACACGCCTGTTTGTACTCTGAGATTATTTTACTTTAATAAAACGCACATGGATCCCAACCTACTCAGTCCTCATTACAGAAGACTTCGCCAACTACAGATCCAGTGGTTCTCATGCACTTCTCCAGCGAACTCTCAGCTCAGGTGAATCAACTGGTGTCTCATTAACAGCAGCTCAGTCAACTGGCAACCATGACTGAGGAGCTGGTAAAAGCGGTACAAAGCCTCCATCAACCCACACCTGCATCCACCACTCCAGCACTTCAACCAAGTCAGGTACCAATACCAACAACTGCTAACACACTGACAAGTAACCCCCGTTTAGTGTTACTAGAGAAGTTTGACGGCACCCCAAGCAAGTGTAAAGGCTTTCTCATGCAATGCTCTATTTTCCTGGCTCAACAACCCGCTCTATACTCAACTGATACTGGAAAGATTTCATTGGTATGCTCACTGCTCACTAGTAAGGTGCTCGAATGGGCAACGGCAGTCTGGGACAACCAAGCATTAGAATGAACCACCTACACCAACTTCATTCAAAGATTACACACAGTGTTTGAACATGCCGAAGGAGGAAAGAATGCTGGGGAACAGCTACTTGCACTTCAACAGGGAAAAGGTACGTCTGCTGAATTCGCCTTAACATTTCACACACTTGCAACACAAACGGTGTAGGTCGAGGACACCTTAAAGACACTATTCCGTCAAGGACTCAATGACGATTTATAGTCTGAACTCGCCTGTCGCGATGAAGACAAGACCCTGGATCAATTAATTGACCTGGCTATCCATATCGACAACCTCATTCACTCTCTAAGAACTCATCAAAACACAAATACCCTTCAGTTCACCTATCCACCCAACATCAGCGACGAACCCATGCAAATCGGTCATACCTCTCCAATGAAGAACGGGATCGCCGCATTAAGAACCATCTCTGCCTCTACTGTCTATCTGAAAGGTGAGTGTCCTCTGCAGACACAGTCCCGCAGGGTGAGTTTACTGATTTTGGCTATCTCCAACAACAACTGTTTTGATTTGCCAGTAACGTTAACCTATCAGTCTAAAACAATCAATTCCAAGGCACTAATCGACTCTTAGGCAGCAGGCAACTTCATTTATGTAGAGTTAGTATGACAACATGATATACCACTAACCCCTTGCAACTCTCCCTTGGCACTGGCCGCGCTAGACGGGTGTCCTCTGGAGACTGGTCACATACAATAGACCACCACCAAACTGAACCTGCAAGTGGGCACTCTATACACAGAATTTATCTGCTTATACGTCATTCATTCTCCACATAACCCCATCATCCTGGGTTTTCCCTGGCTGCAGGACCACAATCCACAAATTTCCTGGCAAGAAAGACAGATCACGCAATGGGGCTCCACTTGTCATTCCAAATGCCTGCGATCGACCAATCTAATGCCAGTAAGAACCACCGTCATGACCAACGCATCCAACACCACGCCGGGGGTACCACCTGAGTATTCTGACCTCAAAGAAGCCTTCAGTAAAGCCATGGCATCACAACTTCCACCAAATCGCACCAACGACTGCACCATAGATCTCCTACCTGGCGCCATAGATCTCCTACCTGGCACCACACCACCCAGAGGACACATCTTCCCGCTGTCCGAACCCGAAGAACAGGCAATGAAAGATTACATCAAAGAAGAACCTGCTAAGGGGTTTATTCGACCATCCACATCACCCGCAGCAGCAGGTTTCTTCTTCGTGGGAAAGAAAGATGGAGGTCTTCATCCCTGTATTGATTATCGCGGCTTAAACAACATTATGATCAAATTCAGATCCACTACCCCTGGTCCCTGCCACCCTCGAACAATTAAGAATTACCAAGGTTTTCACCAAACTCGAGCTTCGCTCTGCCTATAACCTCATTCGCATTCAGGAAGGGGATGAATGGAAGACTGCCTTTTCCACGAGCAACGGGCACTATGAATATCTCGTGATGCCCTTCGGGCTGTCCAATAGTGCCTCCGTGTTTAAATCATTCATCAACGACATCTTCAGAGACATGCTAAACCAATGCCTGGTCGTTTACATCGATGATATCTTGATTTACTCAAACACCATGGAGGAACATATCCAGCAGGTCCAGACAGTTTTGCAACGTCTCATCAACCACAAACTGTACGCTAAAGCCGAAAAGTGTGAGTTCCACTAGTCATCAGTCTCATTTCTCGGTTACATCATCAGTCCCGAAGGAGTATCAATGGACGAAAAGAAGGTACGAGCAGTTCTAAATTGGCCTCAACCCACAACCATAAAAGAACTACAAAGATTTTTGGGGTTTGCAAATTTTTACAGAAGATTTATTCTAAATTTCAGTTTGGTCGCTGCACCACTTACTGCCATGACAAGGGGAGGAGGCAGCAAACTCCGCTGGTCCACTGACGCCATACAAGCATTCACTGACCTGAAGATGATCCCATTCTGCATCATCCTGACCATAATTTGCCATTTGTGGTAGAAGTAGATGCCTCCAACACAGTGATCAGTGCAATCCTCTCTCAACGCGAAGGTAATCCGCCTAAGCTTTTTCCATGCGCATATCACTCCAGAAAACTCTTCTCAGCCAAGCAGAATTATGATGTGGGTAATCGCAAACTGCTAGTGATGAAGGTGGCATTCGAAGAATGGCGGCACTGGTTGGAAGGGGCGAGACATCCTTTCCTGGTCTTGACTGATCATCGCGACTTAGAATACCTATGCTCAGCCAAGAGATTAAACCCCAGACAAGCCAGATGGGCATTCTTCTTTACTCGTTTTAACTTTTCTATCACTTACATTCCAGGCTCAAAGAACATCAAAGCTGACGTTTTATCACATCATTATGACCCCTCAGAACTCCCATCAAGGTCCCATCATCTCACCCGCCCTAATTCTGGCTCCGGTCCAATGGGACATCATGTCCGAGATCACAAGCACACACACAAAATCCACCCCCTGAGGAATGTCCAGCCGACCGAACATTTGTTCCATTTGTTCTCCCGGAGCTCAGAGAAAAGGTAATTTGTTGGGTACACTCTTCCACAAGCTCTGGCCACCCAGGAATCACGACCACAACGCTAAGAAACCGGTTCTGGTGGGACACCTTACAGGCAGACATCAACAACTTTGTGAACGCATTTCACATGTGCCTCAGTGAAAACGTCGAGACAACTACCAGCAGGGCTGCTACAACCACTACCCATCCTACAACGACCATGGTCCCATATAGCCATTGACTTTGTTACAGACCTACTGGTCTCTCAAGGTAACACCACCACATTGACTGTCATTGACAGTTTCTCTAAAGTGTGTTGATTAATATCTCTGTCTAAGCTTCCTACAGCCTTTGAGATTGCGGAGCACCTGTTCCACTATGTATTCCGATACTATGGTCCGGTACTATTTTATACCACCTTGAATTACCTGCCACTTATCGCATCTCTCCTACTTTTCATGTTTCTCTGATGAAACCGGCCGGTGGTCCAAGGGGGGAGCAGGAAGGCGGTGAACCAGGCCCCCCACCCATGATCATGGAAGGTGAGGAGGCATTTTCAGTGCGAGATTTGCTAGATTCCAGACGTCGGTTGTGCCAGATCCAATATCTGGTTGACTGGGAGGGGTACAGTCCGACTTCCAACGACTTCCATAGGACTCACCCAGAAAAAAACGGCCCTACGACCTCAAGGAAGACCCCAACGTCAGATGTGCTCTCGCGTCAGGAGCCGCTCACAGGGGGAGGGGCTCTGTCACGAACGCCGGTGAAAATTCCACCGTCGCCCACCAGAGGTCTCACTCACAAGAGTATTAATATTTAATTCGGACTTCAATTCCCAAGCACCCTCATTCTGGGACTGATTACTGCACACCTGATCCTGATCACACTGACTATATATACCCTGGTTACTCACACACTCATTGCGAAGTCTTGTTTGCCCCGGCTGCATTTCTGAGCATTTATTCCTTGTTATTATCTTGCCTGTGTTTGATTCTGCCTTGGACTCCAGTTTTCGACTCTGCCTGCCCTTTGATTACTGTTTGCCTGGACTTTGTATTCTGACAGTTTGCTGCCTGTTATGACCACGTTTTCTGCCTTGCCTCTGATATTGCTGTTCGCCCTGGTTTCTCGACACACGCCTGTTTGTACTCTGAGATTATTTTACTTTAATAAACTGCACATGGATCCCAACCTACCTGAGTCCTTGTTACAGTAATAATACCATGAAAGGTAATTCTTTTCATTTGAAAAATTATTGTTTCAAACAGTTCTCATTTTAAAACTAGTATTTATACAGTGTTTGTACTGTAAACTTATTTAATTTGAGTCCACTGAAAAGGCACATTTCTTAATATAAACTGCAAACACGTAATGTGTAGTAGTGAAATAATTAAAAACATGACTTTAACTTCAATCTTTGCAGTTCATTGTTGGCAATAGCACACATGTATGTGATAAATTACTCAACAAACAGCTCATAACTGCATCAGCAAACACAGTCACTGCCTTTAAATAAAGCATCATGCAGCATATCATCAGTGTTTCTCTGCTCATCCTTGACTGAAGCACAGGCTCTACACTTCAGCACAATGGTGACCTACAAAACTAATTAAACTAAAAGATCTCTTCTATATCATCTTGTGCAACAACATATAAAAACAGCTCATTTTAATATGTACTCTCCTTATCAGTTACTGACTTCACACAACTTTTTCTATTAACTTTCACTAATATTTCAATGAAAATATCTTCATATTAATTCATCTGGTAAATCTGACTGTTACGTTTTACAGTATATTACTGTTTTTTCCTTGATTTTATGGTAATCTACTGGCAGCTGTGGTTGCCAGTAAATTGCTGTTTTTTACAGTACTTTTCCATTTCATTTGTTTAATTTACAGTTGCTTACTGTTATAGTTTCACTCTATTTTTTTTTCATCTAATCCCTTTAACCCTTTTAACCCCACAGCAAAATCTTCAGTTTTAAATGAACACGTGTCCACACAGCAGAGTGTTACCGTAATTGAAGCATTGTTGAAGTTAATGAGATAATTAAGAGATTAATTAAGTGATAATTGAGAATTTGTGATGAACACCTGCTGTTAACAAGCAGAACCACTGAAGGAAAGAGAAACACAAGAACTACAACTGACTTGAGCCACAGCCTTAGATGAAATCAACTGAAGATTAACGAAGACATTAAATCTCTGAAGATCTCATCAGAGGAGGATTAAACAACTCCACAAACAGCATTACCAGCTTCACACATTACTAACCAGACTGACTTTATTTCTGTCAGATGTCTACAGAAGCTCTTATTGAAAATTAACAGATGTTTAGGTGTTTTCCATTATGGTGATCAGTGTTTGCTTCAGTTGGGCTCTTGCTCCTTGACTTTGTAACGTTAATTTTCCTTTGGCTGCTGTAACCGTGTGTTTCTTAGACACACTTGTTGTAGCAAAAAAAAAAAAAAAAAAAAATTGTGATCAGGTGTTAATGTTATTGGTTATGTTTTGCTTAGGACAATCATAATGGAATGCTTGGTTCATTAATCTCATCTAGTGTCTATTCCTAAACAAACCCTTTCTTTTGAAAATACATATAATTTTACGATTATTTTACGTTACCAAAACCGTGATCCTTCTGCAAAATATCAACCAGTGATTAGGAATCAGTTATGAAGGATTTTTAAACTCATGATTTACAAAAATGGTTTGAACTACAGTGTCATATAGACTCACATAGACATGAAGAATCAGCATATGAATGGTGACAAAACACTAAAAGTCAAAACAAAAACAACACCAAAAATAAAGGTAAATAGTAAGAATTAAAGAAAATAACCAGGCTATTCAGCAGCATAATGTATTCATGCCGTAATACATGCTGGGAGTCATGGATGATTTTTGTACAATGCCGGTACCCAGCATGCATTGCAGAATGAAGCTTTTGATTGTCACCATTGTTGAGATTCATACGCCGATTCTTGATGTCTATGTGAGTCTGAATGATACTGGCATTCAAACAGTTTTCATGCCCTTCAAATTATCTGGTTGTTGCAACACTGATGGATATCATGCTGTAAAATTATTAGGATACCATAAAAAAAATATAAAACATCATCTATAGATTAGACTCTGATGGAGCTCAGTAAATCAGACAATTAATAAATAGTCAACGTCATCTGTTTACGTTTTCTTTTGGCTTTGCTTGCTATAACAAATATATTTTAAACACACACTTATAGCAGCGAGAGAAAAACTAATGTTATTGTGTCAAGGTTCAAGAGCCCAACTAAAGCAAACACTGATCACCATTATGGTAATGTCAAAAGAAACAATAAATTAACATCTGTCAATTCTCAATAAGAGCTTCTGTAGACGTCGGACAGAAATAAAGTCAGTCTGGTTAGTAATGCGTGAAGCTGGTAATGCTGTTTGTGGAGTTGTTTAATCATACTCTGCTGAGATCTTCAGAGATTTAATGTCTACTTTTATCTTCAGTTGATGAAATCAACTTTTTTTCTGTTCATGTTTCTCTTTACTTCAGTGATAACAGCAGGTGTTCATCAGTGTCTGAATTCACTCACTTCTTTTCACTCACTCTGTGATATCTTTTCGCTCACTCTATGATGTTTTAATAATTTTTTTTAAAACATTTAAAACAACCCAAACACACCTATATACATATAGAATGCTGCATTAAACAGTTTTGTAAAGGAAAATAAATAATAAATCAACTCCATAGACCCAATAGAATCAACTCCATGGATTCCAACACAGTCAGAAAAAAAGGTACATTGCTGTCACTGGGGTGGTACCCTAAGGTACAAAACCGAAACGGTACTAATGCACCTTTAAGGTATTAATATGTACCTTTAAGGTACTAATACGCAGTCTTAAAGTACTGATATGTACCTTTTAAGGTACTAATATGTACCATTTAAGAGTGAGTAAGGTACAAAGATGTATCTTTTCACTTTTGTACCTTAGGGTACCGCCCCAGTGACAGCATTGTACCTTTTTTTTCTGAGAGTGAAGTGAAGTTTTTTTTCCTGAGATCAAGGGCGTAGGACGTTCCAGTTCAGTCAATTGCAAAGGTTTCCAGCAGTAGTGGGCACTCATGCAACGTAATCAATGACGCACATCTGAATGAACAAGATGGAGGGAAGTTAGCAAGTGAAGGGCATAGTAAAAAACAACTGGAACGCAGCACAAGATGGCCGCGCTGCTAAGTCTTCAGCCAAGATGGCCACCAATCCTGAGTCTACAGCCAAGATGGCCGCCACACCTGAGTCTTCAGAGAGTGCAGCGCCAAGTCTCACATCCACCAAGCCTTGACAACCCTCTTGAACTGGTAAATAAAGTGCAGCTGCAAGGATCCAGTGCTGTCCACTCCAAAAAAAAAACAAAAAAACGAATGTCCTCTTTATATTAGAAATAAGTTGCTCAGGTGGCTCCCTAGCGATAGTCCTATGCCAGAACATTAATGCAGCAAGATTATTGACAACCAGAGCTCTCCCCCTATAGGAAAAATTCCAGCCACTTCCATTTCGACAATTTAGCAGATGCCTTCTCCAGCAGACCCTCCCAATTTTTCTTTTCAAATTGGTCATTCCCAAAAAAACTCAATGTTTTCAATCCATCCTGTCTCCACCGTAATCCACCCGGGAGTTGTGAAAACACAGTACCTTCCCACCTACCAATAATAGATTCCTCCTCAATCTGCACAACAAATGTTCAATAACCAAACTACATTATATAATTGCCGGAAAGTGGACATCCTTGCCTAATGCCTCTCGACAAATATTGGTTCACTGACTATAACAGAAACATTACAATATGATAACTGAATGCAAGAAATAAATCTTTCACTACACTCAAAATACTGTAACACTTTAAAAAGATATTAATGTTGAACTCATTCAAATGCTTTTTCTTGATATAGTGACTTGACTCCAAAATGAACATGAAAAAACTGATTAATATATCCCATAATAAAAATAAAAAAATTGTCCATTATACATATTTCAGGTATACAATGTGTTTGATCAAAAAAGTCTATTTGATAAACATTTAAGGGGAAAAATATATATAATCAGAACAATACTGGTCTCCAGATTTTAAGAAGTCCCAAGTCCCTTTCTTTGGAAGCAGAGATAAGATTGCTCAATGATAACTTATGAGAAGAGTTTTGCTTCTAATGCAGTCTAACAACACTTCATAAAAATATTGTCCTATTATATCCCAGAATTGTTGATAAAAGTCTACAGGTAATCCATCAATTCAGAGCGCCTTCGTTACACCTTCAGGACATTATGAATATCCTCATATATTTCCGGAATCTGGCCAAACATCGCCTCCACGTGTAGCAGGTCTTTGAGAAGCTTCTCCATCACCAGCTCTACCTCAAGCTGGAGAAGTGTGAGTTCCACACCACCTCCGTACACTTTCTGGGTTATGTCATTGACCAACACGGCATACAGATGGACCAGAGGAAGGTGGAAACCATTCGGAACTGGCCTCAACCACCTATCGTCAAAGTTCTTAGGACTTGCCAATTTCTACCGAAGGTTTATCCATGACTATAGCCTGCTCAGTTTACCTCTCACCTCATCACTCAAAGACCAGCCCAAGTCTCTGTGCTGGAACCCACCAGCCTTAGAAGCCTTCCATCAACTCAAAGAATCCTTCCAAACCGCTCCAAAACTGATTCATCCCAATCCAGATCTTCTGTTCATCGTCAAGGTTGATGCCTCTTCCACCGGGGTCAGAGCGGTCCTCTCACAGTGGCAGGGTGATCCTCCACGACTTCATCCATGTGCCTTTTATTCCAAAAAGATGTCCCTGGCAGAACAGAACTATGATATCGGCAATCACAAGCTCCTCGCCATCAAGTTAGCTCTGGAGGAGTGGAGACACTGGCTGGAGGGTTAGGGTTAGGCATCACCGTTTTGAGGTCATCACTGATCACAGAAACCTGAAGCAAAGAGACTTGGCTATTGCCACGCCAAGTCCAGTGGGCTTTATTTTTCACAAGATTTGATTTCACTGTCTCATATCGACCTGGGGATAAGAACTGTAGGGCTGATGCCCTTCATCAACCTGATCCTGAAGATCATTCTCCAGAACCTATTCTCTCTCCAGACATGATCGTCAGCCCTATCCAATGATCCATCGCTGCCAAATTACTCAGGTTAATGGATCTGAATCTTCTCCACCAAGAGGTGCAGAGGGGATCCTCTATGTACCATCAAACTATTATCTACCCCTCCTGGACTCAGCTCATACGTCTCTGAGCTCTGGACACCCAGGTAGTCAAAGTAACCTCTCGCTCTTACGTCATTGCTACATGTGGCCCACCATGGCTCAGGATATCTCCTGGTACATCAAGGGATGCTTAGTCTGCACCGTTACCAACACTCCCTGGAGACTTCCTGAAGAAAAGCTGGTTCCTCTGCCCATTCCACACTGTCCATGGTCTCATCAGGGTATCGATATCATGACCGACCATCCATCTTCTGACAACCATACCTGTGTGTTTGTCATCATTGATCACTTCTCGAAGGCATGCAAGTTCATTCCTCTCAAGGGATTACCTACGGCCTTTGGAGCTACTGAAGTGCTGTGTCAGAATGTTTTACATCACTTCAGGCCTTCCTGAGGACATTGTATTGAACCGTGGTCTCCAAATCATCTCTCGTGTCTGGCAGTCTTTCTTCAATCTGCTGGGAGTATCTGTAAGCCTATCCTACAGTTACCACCCTCAAACTAATGGCCAGATTGAGCGAAAAATACAGGAACTCAGGAGGTACCTGAGGTCCTACTGCCACCAGAACCAGGACAGCTGGAGCCAATTCCTTCCGTGGTCAGAGTACGCTCAGAACTCCCTGAGACAATCCACCACAGAGCTCACCCCGTTCCAATGTATCCTTGGATACCAACCTCCATTATTCCCCTGGTTGGGTGAGCCCTCTGAGGTTCCAGCTGTCAACCACTGGTTCCAGCAGAGCAAGAGAGTATGGGAGCTCATGTGCATCTCCAACAGGCAGTGAGGAGACACAAGTGGCAAGCTGACACCCGAAGAACACTGACCCCTTGTTACCAACCAGGTCAGAAGGTGTGGCTCTCGACAAGGGACATCCATCTTTGCCTGCCTTGCCATGGTATGTGGGTCCATTCAATGTGCAGAAGCAGCTCAACAAGATCCTTTACAGGCCTCCTACAGGCCTCCACTGTAAACCTTTCACCTCACTATCGCATCTCACCATCTTTCCATGTATCCCTCTTTAAATCTCACTCTGAACCTGTATTGTCTTCTCCCACAGAATCTGATGCCGATAAGGTACCACCTCCTCCCGAAATCGCAGACGAGAAAACCATCTACCAGGTCCAAGCCATCCTTGACTCGCGACGACGGGGCCCCAGGCTGGAGTTGCTCACCGACTGGGAGGATTATGGTCCTCACACAATATCATACTGAACACCCAAATTGCCCAGCGACAGGAAGCATTACAGGTCAGAAGTCAGATTGGGATCTGAACATTTAGAATACTTGTCCAGTCCCATTTGGTTGAAGATCAGATTTGCCATGTCGGTATGGAGATCTGTGCCACTGGCTGTCGTGTCGATGAGGCCTTCACAGGGGAGAGCCTAGTTGACACAATCTCTGCTGACACTTCAGGGATGCATTGTGGTTGTGTCTAGGAACATGTCCACCTTCTGATCTGGATACGGCCTGGATCTGGTAGACTATGGTAACCTCGGGATAAACAGAGAGACTAATATTAGCATAGATGCCATTCGTCTTATAATGTAATGAGTACATCGGGTGTCATAGGAAGTGTTCCCGGTTCCGGCTGACCTAATTTATGCAGCCTAAAAATTATTTAACTGATTGGAATTATAGAAATTGATAATGTGTTATATGGTTAAGAAGGTTAAAAAGATGTGTTTTTAGTCTAGATTTAAATGTCTCTGCTGAACAATGCTAGGAAGACTTTTCCAGAGTTTAGGTGCAAAAGAGGAAAAGGGTCTACCGCCTGCAGTTGATTTTGATATTCTAGGTATTATCAACTGGACAGAATTTTGAAATTGCAATAGACGTGAAGGACTATAATGCATTAAGAGCTCACTCAAGTAGTTGGGCGCTAAACCATTTAACGCTTTGTAAGTAATTAGCAAGCTTTTAAAATGTATAGGGATAGTAAAATGTAATAGGGAGCCAATGCAGTGTTGACGGGCTAATATGGTCATACTTCCTGGTTCTAGTAAGAGGTCATGAAAACATGAACTAACTGTTCTGCATTTGTCACTAAGAGCATATGTCGTAGTTTAGATATATACTTTTAAGTTTTAATAATGCGGTTTTACAGATGCTAATATGAAATATTGGTATCAAAGAGCACATCCAGGTTCCTAACTGACGACGAAGACTTGACAGAACATTTACCAAGTGTTAGACAGTATTTTAGGTTATTATGTGCACAGAATTTTGGTCCAATAATTAGAAGCTGTCATCCAATTGTTTTTTTATATCAGCTATGAAATATAGAGCTGCGTATCTTCAGCGTAACATGATATCGCTCAAGGGTAGCATGTACACGGTGAAAAGCAACGGCCCTAGTACTAGAGTCTTGTGGTACTCCATACTGAACTTGTGAAACACAGCTTTTATGAATAAATACATTTTTGCAATTGGCAGACGCTTTTATCCAAAGCGACTTACATTGCATTCAAGGTACACATTTTTACATTTTCCCTGGGAATCAAACCCATGACCTTGGCGTTGCTACCTGTTTACCCTGTTCAGCTGATGACGTTTAATGTCCCAGAAAACCTCTGTAGTCCCATTTAGCCACTTGCTAGCAACTAGCAGTTTAACATGTAAACTCTTAAAATATATATAGGGGAGCGCGGGGCACAACCTAATGCGGGGTTAGTTGTAACACGCATGGTTTAAAGCTTTCCACACATGCCAGGATGACGAAACTTAGTGTATTTACTAGTTGCCATATCAACATTATTTAGTGAAAAAAAATGCGGCAAAATTAAGAAATCTTTGGAAGATATCACTGAACATTTATTTAACCATAGCAAAAGTACATTTCTTACTTAAGTTTATTACATTTATAGAGTCAATGTTCAGAAATTATTCATTATTATTATGTTTTGAACTATGCTGTATAGCTGTAGCGATGTGCTTGTTAAACTCAATTTTTTTTTCATGATTAAAAAATGCCATTATTCTTTTTTTTTTTTTTTTATAATTGTATTTTATTGACAAAATATTTTAGATTGTCATGGATATTTTTTTGATTATATCAGGCATCATTTTAAGCAGTCATATGCTCATGTTATAATGCACCCCACCTATGGGGCATGTTGTCACATTTCACTTCCATTCTTTCGCGGTAAATCAAGAAAAAAGTACGCACTGTATTAATGAAACAAAACCACATATTTGTACTAGACGTGTGTGAAATTAATGTGGGAAAAAATAAATACCCCAAGTGGATTTACACAAACTGAAAAAGTCAAAAAGCGTTAGGTTGTGCCCCGCTCTCCCCATATGAATTTTATGTCATAGAATAAAACATCAAAATATCCTGAGCTTGTGTTTTCCATTGACTTCAGGGCGATGGAAACGAAAGTGCTAAAATGTTAACTAGTTTCCAGGTTTTGGCCGAATAAAACATCGATCATCCCTGCAGCACTCTATTTGTGTACAAATTATGGAGTTAATCACAAATATTTTAGGGTTGAGTTGAAATTGAAGTAATGTCCCTTCCATAATATACTAAGAATTTAAAGGTAATTAAAACATACTTTAATGTAATTTACATTGAAACTTGTGTCATGTATTTAAAGATATTTGTAATTATACATTTGAAATAATGAAGTTGTGTATTTAATACACAAAAGTACACCTAAGTGGCCTTTTATTTCATTAATACTATATTACCTGCAAGTACAGGTTTTTAAAAATATACCTTTTAGATTTGACGTTTACAATTAAGCACACTTATTTTTCACAAGGTCTAGTATTGTCACAGTCATGTTTAGTTTGCCTTATGGACTTTAAGTTTGTTTCCTTGTTCAGGTCCCTTATGTTCCTTGTCTGTTTCCTTGGTTACCCTCGTTAGTTAAGTTCTGTTTAGCTGTGTTTAGTTAATTATCTTGTTTTGGTCTACTGTATAGTTCCTTCCTTTCCACTCAGTCTTTGTCTGGTAAATGTTGTGGTGACCCTGCTTGCCTGTCTGCCTTGTATGTTTGTAATTAAATCTGGAGTATTTAGATCGAGTCTTCGTCTTCCTACCTGCACACAACCGTGACTCGAAAAGTATACTCTTTCATAGAAATACATTTTTATGTTACATCAACAATATTAATTTTTAAGTTCAAAATGTACAGAAAAACAGGAATGACCCACAGATGGAATCTCCCATTTTAAAGATAAGTAATAAACAGTCAGTAGTCAGTTAGCAGACACTTTTACCCCAGGTGACTTATAGTACACTTATTACAGGTACAAACTCCCTGGAGTAAACTAAGGTTACGTGTTTTATTCAAGGTCATAATTAGTTTGAGTTTATGGACCAGCCTTGGATATCTCAAAGCAGGACTCCTCAGATTACCAGTCACACTACATCCATAGTCATAGATGTAAAAGCGTCTAAATAAATAATTTAGGTGTATCCTGAACACCAGAACGACTTTTATTTCCAAGAATTGGTGACAAAAGGACCAAGCAATCATGTGTGTTGAATTCTGCATTTCACAGTTATCTTTTTATGGCCGTGTGGGCAGAGATGTTTTGTTTTACAGGTCAAGGGCTTTCTTCAAGAGAGATTTTGTTTGCTCAATTTTCCATGCAAATAATTTTAGTGTCAATGGAAACATCTGCAAGGTCAGCAAGTGTATCTGTAGGGAACATTTTCCATTAAGAAGAGAGATGAGGACGGTTTATTACATTGTTCCATGCTGAAGGTCCAAATCTAGCTACAGTGCTATCATGCACTTGAAAAGCATCTTATTTTCCTGGTATGATGACATAACAATTGTAATTGTACTTGACAGTCAGATCGTATAACTTTCTACAGACTACGGTTTTTGGGATCATCTATTTCTGTGTGTGTCTGTGTGTGTGATGCAATAAATGAATATAAAAACATATATTTTACTTGTATTATTATATATTATATATATTTAAATAAACAAATCATATTAAATTGTGATTGATTACACATACACACGATATATATAGCTCAAGTATTTATTCTGATATATGTGATTTTGTTTTTTCATTTTATAGCACACTTCTCCTCAACAAGCTGCGCGATTTGAGTTATTATCCATGAACATATTATAAATAGTGAACAGGTTATGAAGAATACTTACAGGGTTAGTGGTTTGTTTAATATGAGAGGTAGTTATAATGATGCCTGTCTTCACAAACATCACAAAATATTTGCGTGAAATGAATATGCATATTACAATGAGGGAATAAAAAATTAAAAAAATGTTTTCTGATTAAATTTATAAAATGGAAATAGTTCATCTGATGGTCATGTTTATATTTAGAGCTGTCTAATGCAAAATGTCTAAATACTGAAGAAATGACGGCTTAGATGGGTGAGGAGTTTCCCAAACGTTTAAACGAATCCAGTTGCAATGCAACAACCTTTTGCCTTGTTGAAGTGAGACCATGATTTATTTTATCATCTACTCTCTTGAGGTTTAAGAGTTGAACGCTTAACCACACAAACTCAGTGAACCCGCAGATAAGCTAATTAAGCTTTTACTGTGGATGTGATAACAACAAACGGTGTTTATTGCATTTAATTTTTAGCTTGTTGGAGTAGTATAATATGTGTCGTTTAATTTCATATGACATATTTATCTGATATCATAAAGATAAAATAAGCAAGAGAGAGATAGAGAGAGTGTGTGTGTGTGTGTGTGTGTGTGTGTGTGTGTGTGTGTGTGTGTGTGTGTGTGTGTGTGTGTGTGTGTGTGTGTGTGTGTGTGTGTATATGTGTGGATAATAATAAACATGCAAATTAAAATATACTTATACTTTTTTGTATTTTTTATTATTTGTCATAACTATTCATTAAATATCAGAAAAGAGTAATATTATATATTTGTTTCATCTCAATGCGGCTCTTTTAATGGCTCTTTATGCAAGTTCTTACATGAGAAAATGAATACTTTATATACAGTGTTTTTCACCCGCCATGTTTCAAACATGCAAGTTTAGTATTTGTACTATAATCACAATAATACAATGCATTGTGATGTTTATGTGAAGTAAATGTCTCTGATTACATTTTATTTCGGTTTCACTGAACTTTCAATAAAAGTTACAACAAATATTTTATAATTTCTCTCATAATTGTTTTCTTTTATTTTCAAATGAACACATCAGAATAGAAGTGTGTGATTATATACACACACACACACACACACACACACACATACATACATATACATATACACTCACCTAAAGGATTATTAGGAACACCATACTAATACTGTGTTTGACCCCCCTTCGCCTTCAGAACTGCCTTAATTTTACGTGGCATTGATTCAACAAGGTGCTGAAAGCATTCTTTAGAAATGTTGGCCCATATTGATAGGATAGCATCTTGCAGTTGATGGAGATTTGTGGGATGCACATCCAGGGCACGAAGCTCCCGTTCCACCACATCCCAAAGATGCTCTATTGGGTTGAGATCTGGTGACTGTGGGGGCCATTTTAGTACAGTGAACTCATTGTCATGTTCAAGAAACCAATTTGAAATGATTCGAGCTTTGTGACATGGTGCATTATCCTGCTGGAAGTAGCCATCAGAGAATGGGTACATGGTGGTCATAAAGGGATGGACATGGTCAGAAACAATGCTCAGGTAGGCCGTGGCATTTAAACGATGCCCAATTGGCACTGAGGGGCCTAAAGTGCCTAAAGTGCCTAAATTTCACAAAAGCAGATTGTGAAATACTCAGACCGGCCCGTCTGGCACCAACAACCATGCCACGCTCAAAATTGCTTAAATCACCTTTCTTTCCCATTCTGACGTTCAGTTTGGAGTTCAGGAGATTGTCTTGACCAGGACCACACCCCTAAATGCGTTGAAGTAACTGCCATGTGATTGGTTGATTAGATAATTGCATTATTTTATTGAGTATTTGTGGCAAACACACCAATGAACTTAGATGATGACATTATCATTAGAATGCTAGTCTCAGCCTCAGACATCACGCTAACAGACCATTGGCTGAATGACTGATGCATATGGCACACATAATTGGTTTTTCAAAGTCAACATCTGATTGGATGAATTCTACCGGATGTCCGGGAGATGTGCATGTCGCATTCGCGTTCTTTGGCGGAAACAAATGCCGCAACTTCACACTCCCTCGTGGAAGAAGAAAGCCATTGTGTTTACAACTGTGACAATGAGTGCTTATCAGGATCAACTAAACGCTGGATTTCCAAAAGTATATGAAGTGGCTCCATTGTTGCAGTAAACTTGTACAACATTCTTGAATTAATAAATTTATAGATGCACGCCGGTCAGCTATTGTAGGAAAATCAACTTTATTAACATTTTAGTACAGTGAACTCATTGTCATGTTCAAGAAACCAATTTGAAATGATTCGAGCTTTGTGACATGGTGCACTATCCTGCTGGAAGTAGCCATCAGAGAATGGGTACATGGTGGTCATAAAGGGATGGACATGGTCAGAAACAATGCTCAGGTAGGCCGTGGCATTTAAACGATGCCCAATTGGCACTAAGGGGCCTAAAGTGTGCCAAGAAAACATCCCCCACACCATTACACCACCACCACCAGCCTGCACAGTGGTAACAAGGCATGGTGGATCCATGTTCTCATTCTGTTTATGCCAAATTCTGACTCTACCATCTGAATGTCTCAACAGAAATCGAGACTCATCAGACCAGGCAACATTTTTCCATTCTTCAACTGTCCAATTTTGGTGAGCTTGTGCAAATTGTAGCCTCTTTTTCCTATTTGTAGTGGAGATGAGTGGTACCTGGTGGAGTCTTCTGCTGTTGTAGCCCATCCGCCTCAAGGTTGTGCGTGTTGTGGCTTCACAAATGCTTTGCTGCATACCTCGGTTGTAACAAGTGGTTATTTCAGTCAAAGTTGCTCTTCTATCAGCTTGAATCAGTCGGCCCATTCTCCTCTGACCTCTAGCATCAACAAGGCATTTTCGTCCACAGGACTGCCGCATACTGGATGTTTTTCCCTTTTCACACCATTCTTTGCAAACCCTAGAAATGGTTGGGCGTGAAAATCCCAGTAACTGAGCAGATTGTGAAATACTCAGACCGGCCCGTCTGGCACCAACAACCATGCCACGCTCAAAATTGCTTAAATCACCTTTCTTTCCCATTCTGACATTCAGTTTGGAGTTCAGGAGATTGTCTTGACCAGGACCACACCCCTAAATGCGTTGAAGTAACTGCCATGTGATTGGTTGATTAGATAATTGCATTAATGAGAAATTGAACATGTGTTCCTAATAATCCTTTAGGTGAGTGTACATACTTGAAATAATTGTATTTTCATTATGTTTATTGCAGTGACACTTTAAAGTTTTCTTTTTGTACATTTTTGCACATTGCAATTTTGTTTAAATAATTATTATATGACTATTGTTTTAAACAAATTTAGGCTAAGTTACTTTTTATTTATTTAGTTTTTATGTTTTATTCATGTATAAACATTTATTACATATTTACTGTACGTTTTTAAGTTTTACTACTCTTTTGAAGGAGTCATAATATCAAATCAATTCAATATAATTCACAGAATTATAAAATTATAATTGGATTAATTATAATTCTTTTATCTACATATAACATATTTTTAGCTGTAAATACTAAAATATATCTATTTTCTGGATCAGTATAAAAAATATCTTTATGTGATGTGGCAGATTGTCCAAAGTACTGTTACGATACATAAAAGTGTATCGTTTAGCTGTGGGTGAATGTGCATGAATGTATCTCATCCTCACCTTTGACTGCACATTATTGCATATGTATATAATGGGATGGGAGGGGACTTCAGGTCAGTTATACTGCCAAAATAGGCTGTTAATCATTGAACATCATTTAAACATGCTTAGACCTTGTTTTCTCACATGGTGTCATTAAGATGTTGTTATTGTTAAGTTTAAGATTTAGCCATACACATATATCTTGTCTTCTGGAGACACAAGCAATGCTGAACGTCTCAGGTTACTTGACTGTAACCCTGTTCCCTGAAAAAACGGAAACAATATGATGAGCTTATTTAGCACTATTGTGTTTGACCTGTTGTGAAGTATTTGTGGCAAACACACCAATGAACTTAGATGATGACATTATCATTAGAATGCTAGTCTCAGCCTTAGACATCACGCTAACAGACCATTGGCTGAATGACTGATGCATATGGCACACATAATTGGATTTTTCAAAGTCAACATCTGATTGGATGAATTCTACCGGATGTCCGGGAGATGTGCATGTCGCATTCGCGTTCTTTGGCGGAAACAAATGCCGCAACTTCACACTCCCTCGTGGAAGAAGAAAGCCATTGTGTTTACAACTGTGACAATGAGTGCTTATCAGGATCAACTAAACGCTGGATTTCCAAAAGTATATGAAGTGGCTCCATTGTTGCAGTAAACTTGTACAACATTCTTGAATTAATAAATTTATAGATGCACGCCGGTCAGCTATTGTAGGAAAATCAACTTTATATTTTCATGCCCCTAAACATGACGCGGAACAAAACAAGCTGTGATTGGTTGCTTTACATGTCCGTCAAATGTCCTTGACCAATGAAACCTGTGATAGAGGTCCAAACCTTCTGACATCAGTCTGAATGTTTGACTAGGCGAGACTATTGGAATGCACACTCATGTGAGGCAATAAATACAAGTAAAACAGGTGCACCTTTAGGTATCACTTTGTCTGAAGAGACATCTGGACACATCCTCAGTCCGGCAATGTAGCGCAGCATCTCATTCCTGCTTTTTCAGGGAACAGGGTTAAAGTCAAGTAACCTGAGACATTCCCTTTCAAAAGTTACTCTAGATTTAGTACTGTGGGAACGAGAATATCAACGCTGCCGCACTGGAAGTGTCTGGACTGTAGTGTGTGCTCACAAGCACAAGAAAAGCCTCAGACATGAGCTTCGGATGTTGACTCAAGGACATGTGAGCCCGGAGTAACATGAACATCCAAACTATAAAATCGAATGAATGTGTGCGTGGAGGACCAACCTTCCGCATCACAAACTTTTTGCAAGGGGGCGACCCTTGGTGGTGGCCGCCCCCCAGCTATGACCCCCATAGCAAATGAAGAGTTGCTCTGACTAATGCCACTTGCTAATGTGGTGGACGTAAAACTGAAGAGCACAGACTGGACAGTCAGTGAAGTTTCTCCTGCGTAGTGAAAGGTGGAGGACAGAAGGTTTCAAGAATGATTGGATGCACAGTCGAGAATGGAACTTTAGGTAGATAATCATGGTGAGGATGCAAAATAGCTTTGACCATTCCAGGGGCAAAGTCTAAGCAGGATGGCAAGATCGACAGAGCCTGCAAATCCCCAATACTCTTTAGTAAAGTGATAGCCATGAGGAAAACTATCTTTAGGGTTGTCATGCGCTGACTCTATAGGTTAAAATGGGGTCTAAAATCAAATGGTTTGTACAACATCAGCTGTAAGCCCAACGTCCCTCAGTTGGTCCCCCTCAGGGGGCCAAATGTGAAGGCTCCACAACTCGGGCCAGAGATTAAATATTGTCCCCTGCGCTTGAGACAGAAGGACCCTCCTGTTCAGTATCGCCCCAGGGCAAGCCATCAAGGAGGGATATTATCTCAGAGAGCCAAACTCTGGTTGGTCAGCAAGGTGCTGTCAATAAGTGGCAAGACCCTTGTTGATGGACATTGGCCAGGACTCCAGAGCAATCAATGGAAACACATACAGGTGCATTCTGGGCCATGCATGCATCATCGCATTCATACCTGGGGGGAAAAGTAGAGGGAACATTGTGCTGGCTCCACAACTCGGGCCAGAGATTAAATATTGTCCCCTGCGTTTGAGACAGAAGGACCCTCCTGTTCAGTATCGCCCCAGGGCAAGCCATCAAGGAGGGATATTATCTCAGAGAGCCAAACTCTGGTTGGTCAGCAAGGTGCTGTCAATAAGTGGCAAGACCCTTGTTGATGGACATTGGCCAGGACTCCAGAGCAATCAATGGAAACACATACAGGTGCATTCTGGGCCATGCATGCATCATCGCATTCATACCTGGGGGGGAAAGTAGAGGGAACATTGTGCTGTCTTTTGAGAGGGTGAATAGGTCCACTTCTGCTTCATAGAATCTTTCCCATTTCTCATTTCCAAGATTCCATTCCTTACTCGTCACAGCCTGACTGGATAATAAATCTGCTCCCACATTCAAATATCTAGTGATGTAAATCGCCCTAAGCGACTGGAACTGCTGGAGGAAGTATTTCAGGGTCAGAAATGCAGCCATCATTTTGAGGCAATTGATGTGCCAGTCGAGAAGAAGATCCCTTGAGCAGGATAGCCATCTAAGACCGCTCCTGAGCCTGGACAGGAAGTGTCTGTCATTAACATCTTGACAACGTGGACCTAGAGTGGGACCCGAGGCAAGGAACCACGGTCTGAACCATACAGAAAGGGAACGAAGCCTTTGACAAGTAACCCTTATTTGCTTTTGGGATTGGCCCTTGGATTAAATCCCCTGAAACACAACTGAAAAGGCCCATAGGTATCACCATGGAAGTTGAAGTTGAAGTTTATTCGTCATTACACATGTACAAGTACAGTATAACGAAATGAAGTTTGGAGCAAGCCTCCGGGCCGCAGCCGATTATTCAGGCGCCGCCCTACGCTCTCCAGAAATACAAGAATGCAATTTAGCAAGCATTACATAGCAAACACAACAAAACATAAACATAAACATAAACATAAACATGACACAGTACACGTGGTCACGTGATGGGATTTTTTGTATGGAGTGGGAGAGGAGATAGATAACAAAGACAGGCAGACGGTTGGAGGGGGAGGTGGGATCGGGTAGGTTGTGTATGGTGCGAGTGAGTCTGAGATTGTGTTGTGTGAGAATGTTAGCCATAACTTCAGATGTTTTCGAGTTCAGTTCTATGGTTTGTCCTTGAAGGGAGATAAGGCAGTGCACAGGGAAAGATAGCAGACAAAGCTGTCAGGCTGAAATCCCAACCGAGAGATAGGGACCAAGTGAGGTTCGTTGGGCTAGTTGATTAGGTCAGGCAAATACAATTTATTATTTTTAATCCATTTGATGATCTTCGGTAATTTGTCCGGATCATAATCAATCAATCAGATCTGGTCCTCAGCATTCGCGTCCGGTCTGTGCAGTTTCCCTAGACATTACGTCCAGCCTCATGGCCAGACCGGTTACAGTCCGTAAGTTCACCGATCTGACCCCCGATAGAGCCCACTCTACCCTGCGTATCCGCAGTCCGGACTGCGTTATTACGGTTCAGTTCCTCAATTCCTATCACCTTCTGATCTAATTCCTTCAGAGCGGTCACACAACCCCGAAGCATTCTTTAATTTCCACAGACAGCGGCTGGGTGAATTTGCTTGCAGCTGTCTTACCAATCTTCCGATAGGTCAGGGCAATCCCAAAGCCAAAGAATAAGAACCCCGCCATCAATAATCCAATCATGTATAAATCTTCCGCATCCTCCACGGACAGAGCCTCCAGGCACAGGACTTGCAAAGGTCCCGTCCGGGCAGGTGGGTTCTCCCGGGGCACCCTTCCTTAGTGAGAAAATCTTGTCGATTGCGCTGATTGACCAGTTAATCAATTCCATTTCAGTATTTTCAAGAGTCCAGCAAAGCAGCAGTCAGAGAGAAAGAGAAGAGACGAAACACTAGACAAAACAAAACAGCGCGAGAGCCAGCAGGGAACAGAGAGAAAAACACGTCTGCACGGATAGAAGGACAGAAAGGAATGCAGGATGCAGCTCCCATGAGACCTAGAATTCTTTGAAATTGATGAAAATTAATTTCCTGACCAAGCCTGATGCTGCTCAGGGTGTTTAAAATGGTTCAGTTGTTCCCGCATGGTGACCGAGTCCCATTCAACCCCTAAGTTTGTTGTCCTCTGGGCAGGAGAGAGAATCTCTTTTCTTGGCATTGAGTCTCTACCCCAGAGATACAATTTGAGCAAGGACGACATCCTGAAGCGCAAGCTCTTCAGACTGGGCCAGTATCAGCCAATCATCTATGTAATTCAAAATGTGGATGCCCTGGAGTCGTAGCGGAGCCAGAGCTGCATCCATGCATTGTGTGTATGTGTGGGGTGACAAGATTAGGCCGAATGGAAGAACCCAATATTGGTAAGCTTTGCCCCCAAAAGCAAACCTCAGGAACTTCCTGTCTTGTGGCAGAATTTCTATGTAAAAATATGCGTCCTTGAGATCGACTGTGACAAACCAATCTTTATGTTGGATTTGCGACACAATCATCTTACCACGTTAGCATCTTGAACTTGTATGTTCTGAGAGAACAGTTCAGAAGATCTAAAGATTGGACGCAACCCCCCATCTTTTTTGGGAACCAGATAATACTGACTGCAGTAGGCAAACATGCTCAATGGCCCTTTTTCCGAAAAGAGATTGCAACTCTTTTGTTCCAATTTCACGGTAAAGGAGACCACACCACTGAAATGTGGAGGGTGTGCAAATTGTATTCTGTAACCTTTCTCTACTGTCCCAAGGAGAGATACCCGGCCGTTTGCTGGAAGCCGCTGCCCCCTAAATCACCACAGGTGGTGGGGATGTTATAGTGGCTTCGTGAGGGTGCCAGGAAGGATCTAATTGATGTGTTTTTACACGCCCTTTCTTGGGGGGGCACACCCCCACAGACCTGGATGCAAAACCCTCAGGACTTCATCTTTTTCATTAACTATCACAACTCGCCACACTCTGCTTTTGAGCCTTTCTCTTTTAAGAAGGACCGGGTCGGGGCTGGATGGCTGACAGCCCCTCCCCTTGAGTACGGCAGGGAAGAAACTTCCTGAAAGCTTCTTCATATCTCTTCACCTCCCGGAACCATCAGAGGTTATCTAAAGCCAAATTCATTGGCATGTTTGCCACACATATTTCACAACTGGTCACACTGTGTGACTCACACATTAAGGTGTTTCCATAGTGCTAAATCAGCACAGTATTGAGTGGCTTATGAAAGGGAACTACTGGCTTCTGAACCCCAACTGTAATGTACACTTTTTGTCAATAGAGGGCAGACTAGTAGTGACAACCAGCATTGAGGGTAACGCATTACAGGTAACTTGAGATACATAATCAGATTACTTTTTTCAAGTAACTAGTTAAGTAATGCATTACTTTTAAAATTTACAACAAAATATATATATTTTTATTTATCAATATATTTTTCAAAAAGTAACGCAAGTTACTTTTTCACGTTTATTTGACTGACAGCTCTCCTTTCCCCATGTTGAGAAAAATCAGAGAGTTCAGAGGCATTGTGTGTAAACAGGTTATTGTAGTTCTAGACTAAATGTGAGCATTTACTAATCTCACCTGTACAAAAAAGATTCAGTATTCCTAAAAAGAAATAAAATCAGTCAAATACAAAATCAGAATACTATGCAAAAATTACTTTAGATTTTTACGTTTTTATTGGTGAAGTAAATGTAAAACTTTTTTCTCCTGTGTCCTATTCTTCCATTATCCAGAAGGGCAGCAGAGCTGAAAGGTTTGTTTACAGTACATGCGTCTACTGTACATGCGTGGATTTGCAAAAATGGAAGTTAATGATGCTGACTCGCCATCTCTGCAGTAGTGGACAGCCCAAGAGAGAAATGCACGTCATACAGATAACCTATTTAATTTTCGTTTTGAATTGTTTTGTTTAAAAGTAGACATTTCAAGCTTTCTATAGACATTCTATGATAAGCTTTCTATGTCTGTGAGCAAGTATACACTTGTAACACCGATCCCTTTAACTTTATTTTAAGTATTACATGTAATGAAGGACCACACAGACCACTTTTGCTCATGAGTCAGATGTATTAAGTATAATTACATAGAACACAGATTTAACAGAATACAAATGTTTGATGGTAAACCAGTTAGAAACAGAGAATAATAAACAGTCCAGCACCCCAAATCACAGTCTTTCACTTAGGATTAGTTAGGAGCATACACTTTACACAGAAAACAGTACTTAAAGGTCAGGATGGTTCCACCACCAAATTCATCTCGAAAAGAGGGCCTCAATGTTTGAAATGTAGCTTTAGTTTAACATCAGTTAACAGTCAAATAGTAGATGGAAATCAATTCTCTTAATTCCATCTTCTCAGTTGTACACTCACCTAAAGGATTATTAGGAACACCATACTAATACTGTGTTTGACCCCCTTTCGCTGAAAGTGAAAGTGCTGAAAGCATTCTTTAGAAATATTGGCCCATATTGATAGGATAGCATCTTGCAGTTGATGGAGATGACAGTGAACTCATTGTCATGGTCAAGAAACCAATTTGAAATGATTCAAGCTTTGTGACATGGTGCATTATCCTGCTGGAAGTAGCCATCAGAGAATGGGTACATGGTGGTCATAAAGGGATGGACATGGTCAGAAACAATGCTCAGGTAGGCCGTGACATTTAAACGATGCCCATTTGGCACTAAGGGGCCTAAAGTGTGCCAAGAAAACATCCCCCACACCATTACACCACCACCACCCCTTATTTCAGTCAAAGTTGCTCTTCTATCAGCTTGAATCAGTCGGCCCATTCTCCTCTGACCTCTAGCATCAACAAGGCATTTTCGCCCACAGGACTGCCGCATACTGGATGTTTTTCCCTTTTCACACCCTTCTTTGTAAACCCTAGAAATGGTTGTGCGTGAAAATCCCAGTAACTGAGCAGATTGTGAAATACTCAGACCGGCCCGTCTGGCACCAACAACCATGCCACGCTCAAAATTGCTTAAATCACCTTTCTTTCCCATTCTGACATTCAGTTTGGAGTTCAGGAGATTGTCTTGACCAGGACCACACCCCTAAATGCATTGAAGCAACTGCCATGTGATTGGTTGATTAGATAATTGCATTAATGAGAAATTGAACAGGTGTTCCTAATAATCCTTTAGGCGAGTGTATAATCCACCAAGTACTCCATATATGCCCAGAAAAACAAACCCTCTGTGGAAACATTCAAACAAACCATAAACATATACTACAAACAATAATTGAAAAAGGAGAAGAACAATTACTTACAAATGAACTTAGAACTATAAAGTTCCTCAACCAGGGTAAAGACCATGAGGTAAGCATCTCAATGAAGGTAGAGAATCAACTTCCTATTGTTTCTCCTTCTCTGTTCAGTTAAATAGGTAAGCCCTAGCAGTTAACAAGAGCGCCCTCTAATGCTCAGGTGAATAATAACACTGCTGCACTGAGAAGCTATCAGTAACAGGAAAACTGTTACATGCTGAGTTTCGGTTAATTAAAGAGACGTTCACGTGCAATGCATGATCGCACTAGTGCCATGATTATATTGTCTGCTATATATTATTTATTAAATCCAGTCAATTGGTTGATGAAACATTGATAAAAATTAAGATACAAATTATACAAAACGAAAATCACTTTTAAAAATGCTTTCTACAAAACAAAATTAAATGAAGTTTAATTTGAAACGAAGTTTCAAAATCATTTCTGACCCACTCCATGTCTTCTGACATGTATCTTATTATGTGTCCTATCTTACTCATGCTATTCACTTTTCATAATCAACATAGAAGAAATAAAAAAATAACATTATAATATTTAAACATAAATATGAAACTAAATAGTTTTTAATAGAGACAACAAGTATACACTCTAAAAAAATTACTATGATTTACAAATTTTTTTGGTGAAACATTTTTACATTTTGCTTTAAATTTTAAAGCAGTGAAATCACTTGCATGCACCGTATGAGGTTAGTAAATGTAAGTAAAAAAATTAAGTAGATCTGAGTAACTACATTTGGTACATTTATAAATAAAAACATTTAAAAACATTTATGAGTAATATTAACTGTTTTTATTAATGAGTAATATTAACTTTTATAGTATAACTTTAATATTAACTTTAATGTCCACACAACCACAATTATAACTTACATGACATTGGACTTTATTGTCGAGGAGTAACGTTACAGCAATACAGCATATATTACTGTTTTGACATGTATACAATATTGGCAACATATAAACTAACAAACATTTTAGAAGTAAAAATTAAACATTTAAAAGTAATTCAAGTGTAATCAACCGGTCTGTTATCCATTTCCACCGTGTCAGCGCTGGTTCTCGAGCCTGAGATGGACTCGCGCTCTGCGGGTGGTCTTTGAACTTCAGACCGCCATCCTGCGTTTCACTCGCAGCTCAAAGATGCCATAACCTGCCCATAAACAAAATGCAGTTATAAGAACATTTTATCATCCAAATTAATTATATTCATTATCTTTAGGAATAAAGTCGTGTGTTTTGAGCAAGGCACCAGGCGTTTCAAAGACGGACGCCACACTCGTTTAGGTGAGTCACATTGCGTCCCTGTATGTTGTTTCGCATTAAATAAAATGATTTTGAGCACAGTAATGATTTTATAGATTAAACAAAACACAAACCTGAATTTCACAGAGGAAATGCACCAATTCAAGAAGAAGGAACTGCTCTGGAAACTGAAGAGAATTCAAACAGCCCGCGAGCTGTCGTCACGTCAGGGTGGGGGAGGGGTGCACTGTTTTAATCAAGTAAATTTACTCAATTTCAGTATGTGTTAAATATTAATAATCTTGATTTGAATTGTCATATTTGTGGTTCTTGAAACAGATCAGTTTAATTCTCCATTCGCAAATATTTTGATAGAAATTTCACAAATATATTAAGTATATTTGAAATAAATAATTGGTCATTCAAATACTAAATTCTTTCAGTGAAAAAATTTAGACAAAATTAACTCTTGGATTTTTAGTCAATTATTTTGATATGTTCCACTCAAAACATCAAAAGTAAATGATATTTAGAGATTTTATTAAGTTAATAAAATTAATTATTACTGTGATATTCAAGTTATTTTTTAGAGTGTAGTACAGTATAGAGAAATTACATGTCGGAGCGGGATTTGAGCAAACGTCGTTTTACCAGTGAGCGTGAGCGGATCATGAGTGGAGCGTTCGCTTGGGCCGTGAGCGATTGAATAGAGCGCGCTGGCATAGAGCGGAATAGTGTCACACCGCTCCGCTCACATGCTCTGATGTGAACACAGTTGGTTATGTGAACGTAAACATTTAAGAATGTGTCAATGTATTGGATCCATGCATTAGGTGTTAAAGTGACAGCAGCTTCATATACCTTTTGAATGTTAATAATATTAGTCAAACAACAAAAGAGAGAATCACTCACTGCCCTTAACTAAACTTCTGTTGCTTTAATACACCGATCATCAGGCATAGCATTATGACCACTGACAGGTGAAGTGAATAACACTGGTTATCTCTTCATCACGGCTCCTGTTAGTGGGTGGGATATATTAGGCAGCAAGTGAACATTTTGTCCTGAAAGTTGATGTGTTAGAAGCAGGAAAAATGGGCAAGCGTAAGGATTTGAGCGAGTTTGACAAGGGCCAAATTGTGATGGCTAGACGACTGGGTCAGATCATCTCCAAAACTGCAGCTCTTGTGGGGTGTTCCCGGTCTGCAGTGGTCAGGATCTATCAAAAGTGCTCCAAGGAAGGGACAGTGGTGAACCAGAGACAGGGTCATGGGCGGCCGAGGCTCATTGATGCACGTGGGGAGCGAAGGCTGGCCCGTGTGGTCCGATCAAACAGACGAGCTACTGGAGCTCAAATTGCTCAAGAAGTTAAAGTTTTGAGCTATTTATTTGTTCTTATTTTATTATTGACTGTTTAATTGTCTTTAGTATTTGAACTTTAGTTAGGTTAGTATTTGATTTTACTGTGATCATAAATTGGAATCGTGAATTGTCTAAAATGATGGTATCGTAAGGCTAGGTCAAAAATGATGAAAGTAATAACTTTATTTATTTATTTATTTAGATGGGGGCAGTGAATGTTTCGGCAGGACAAGTAATTATCTGAAGTAAAAAATCCTTAGTTTTGAGCCCTGAGTAAGGGCTGAGCCCTCCTGTTAAAGAAATCCAAACTTCCACTGGAATAGATTAGATATTTTAAAAGTTTTACTGGTGCTTAGAGAAAATACAGGATACAATTTAGCAATTTTACAGTATTAGGAAACTTAACGCTTTATTTCAAGGTTCTATCTCTGTTTTCACTGATAATTGGCCGATGTTTGCCTGTATGTACTGTGAGTGAGGCGAGGTGTAGTACCACCCGCTGTGGACTTTAGAGCGGTGACACGCGCAGGCTCTCCTGCTGCAGGTGTATATAAGACACCTGTGCGCCTCCTCTACAGGTAACATCGACCACACACTCACAGGACAGGTAGGAACATCGGTCTGAAATCATTTTGCTTAGTGCTTTGCAAAGCATGCTTGGTATTAAGTGACGCTTTTAACAGTTAAATAGATATTTCTATGCTTTCGTATGTCTCTATACATAAAGATTTGACCTTTAACCTTTTGCTGGGCCAGTGTAATTTTTCTATCTTTAGTGGTCTGGGTGTCTCTGAGCAAGCATGTGCTCACTGCAGAGGAGTTTTAATCATGAGTGTCAGGGAGTGAATAAACTTGCTTAATTGTGTGGTGGAAATTGCAGAATATTGACGTATGAATGGTCTGCTGACAGAATGATCATTGCTTACTATTTCTATAAGTAAACACAATGAACCTGTGTGCATATGCGACATATTAACACATGGAAAATCCACCACAATCCCGGCAGGTGAGCCGACAAACATGAAGACTACATCACTGCTATTTCAGTGAGAGAGAGAGAGAGAAAGAAAGACTTATGTTGTACCTTTGTTTACGTATTTACATTGAGCTGTTTATTTGTTTTAAATCACTGCTTTATAAATCAGAAAGACTTTTTTTTTTTACTTTAAACTGTTTGTTGTTTTTAATCTAAGAAAGAAAGAAAGAAAGAAAGAAAGACTTCAACTTTAACGTTTACTGTATACTTTAAGTTGTTTCTTGTTTGTAATCACCACTTTCTAAATAGAAAATTACTTGTTTATGTTTAATTTTCTTGTTTATTGTTTTAATCACTAGTTTATAAAAAGACTATGTAGACTTTCATATTTACATAGTTACTTTAAGCTGTCTATTGTTTGTAATCACTAGTTTCTAAATATAAAATAACTTTTTAATTAGAATTTTCTTAAAGTCTTAATTTTTACTTTTATATTTAGTTATTTTAAGCTGACTATTGTTGTTATCACTGTTTTAGAAAAAAGAAAAAAGAAAGAAAGAAAGAAAGAAAGAAAGAAAGAAAGACGTATATTGTACCTTTGTTTACGTATTTACATTGAGCTGTTTATTTGTTTTAAATCACTGCTTTATAAATCAGAAAGACTTTTTTACTTTCAACTGTTTGTTGTTTTTCATCTAAGAAAGAAAGAAAAAGAAAGAAAGAAAGAAAGAAAGAAAGAAAGAAAGAAAATGATGTGCGGTATGTTTGTTTTTAACTGAAGGCAATGGCCCCGATAGCTGAGACTCATCTGGCCTCGCCGCCGGAACTCGGTACGTGGCCCGTTACCTTATAAAGCCACGTCCACACAGTGGCGCACTTCCGTCCTCCCCTTTCACGGGTCCCTTCTCTTCAACCGCATGTCTTTACTCTCACAGCCGCAGGCCACGCTGGCAAAAATGCGACCGGACCCGAACCTCTGTCTTACACGGCAGAAGTATGCGAGTCGGAGGAGGAGGACCCGTGGGATCTGCCCGAGCTCCGGGACACCGGGGTGAAGTGGTCAGGTAAGAGCAGCACGGGGGAAGCGCACGGCACGAGCGGCAGAACTTGGCGCCGGCCGGCATCACACTCTTTGTCCGTGTTCTCCCGCAGATCACGACACGAAGGGGAAAGTCCTGCGCGTTCTGAAGTCCGTCGTGAAGTTCGTTCTTCTGGTCGGCCTGCTCTACGTGTTTGTCTGCTCGCTGGACATCCTGAGCTCCGCTTTCCAGCTGGTCGGAGGTAACAAACTTTCGTTGACTTTTCTAACTTGTTCTTTCAGAATAGGTTCGAGAGAGTGAGAGGGGACGTGTGCTAAACTGTCGTATGAAGTGAAGGGGACTTTTGGTAAAGGGAGAGAATTTTGGAAATTTGACCTCTCCTTGCACTTTTAATTAGGATCCAGCGTGCCATATAACCTAATATCACATCTTAATGGAGATGTTGTGCTGTTTATCTAATCTTAATCAAAAGCAAAAGATTAAGGAATGAACCCTGGGAAGACACTGAAACCTGAGCAGACCAGATGCCTTTTCTGACCGGACCCATTTTAAGCAATCCTGGGAAATGTGGGAGACTCTAGGCTGAGGCCTGTGTGGGAATAAATAACAAGTAAATTAATCTGTGTCTGTTACTGGGATATATATATATATATATATATATATATATATATATATATATAGATATAGATATATAGATAGATATATATATATATATATAGATATAGATATATATATATATAGATATAGATATAGATATAGAGATAGATAGAGATAGATAGAGAGATAGATAGAGAGATAGATAGAGAGATAGATAGAGAGATAGATATAGAGAGATATATATAGCGATAGATAGAGATAGATATATAGATCTATCTATCTATATCTCTATCTATCTATATATATATACACACACATATATATATACATACACACACACACACACACCCTTATGGGTGAACCAGTTTAGGTGTAAAACAGGGAATTTGGCTGTTTTTGCAATTAAAAACATTTATAAAAATGTATGTGTGTGTTGATGTTATATATATTATAATGTAAATTTTGTATATATGTACTCCTTTTTTTTTTCCCACTTCAAACAGTCAAAAAAAAGAAAACTGCTGAGACTGCAGGCGGCATGTAGCGGACGAATATTATCATCATAGCTGATAGTAAATTATCTCATTAAACGGATAGTTCACCCAAAAATGAAAATTAGCCCATGATGTCCTCGCCCTCAAGCCATCCTAGCTGTATATGGCATTCTTCTTTAAGCAGAACACAATCAGAGTTCTATTAAAAAATGTCCTGGCTCTTCCCAGCTTTATAATGGCAGTCCATAAAAGTGCATCCATCCATTGTAAAAGTGCTCCACACGGCTCCGGGGGTTAATACAGGCCTTCTGAAGCGATGCATTTGTGTAAGGAAAAATATCCATATTTAAAACGTTATGGCACCTAGGATGGCTTGAGGGTGAGTAAATTATGGGATAATTTTCATTTTTGGGTGAACTATCCCTTTAAATGCTTTGTTCAGTTCAAGAATAACTTGTGCAATTTTATATTTAATTGAAAGAATTAAGAGCAGGTTTATGTCTATCCTTGTGTTGTTCAGCTGGTTGAGGTTGGAATGGGATTAAGAAAGTAATTAGTTATCCACTACTTTTTAGAGACCGTAATTAGTACAGTAATCGAATTACTGAGTAACTTACCCAACACTGGATATCATTTCTTTTTTTATTTACGGGGGGAAAAGTGTTGGTGTGTGATCTTTTGTAGGTTGAAGGTAAACGTGTACTTCAAAGAAATGGTGCTTTATCAAAGCGCATGTCAGTTTGACATGGTTAATGTATAATATAGGCTCGTTATCTCTGAACAGAAATGGATGTGTGGTGGTTTTTGTCGCTGTGTGCAGGGAAGGCAGCGGGCGATATCTTCCAGGACAATGCGGTCCTGTCTAACCCCGTGGCTGGGCTGGTGATTGGAGTTCTGGTCACTGTTCTGGTTCAAAGCTCAAGCACCTCGTCCTCCATTGTGGTCAGCATGGTGTCATCTGGATGTGAGTCTGTGTGTGTGTGTGTGTGTCTGACTCATGCTCATACAGATATCTCCTCCCTCATGATAAGCTCTTCTATGTAACAACAGTAGCACAAATCGTTTACAAAGTAAAAAAATCGATAACCACACTGTAAAGTGTCCACCTCAAATGACCTTTGAAAAAGATTTTAATTTGTTCATTGTAGCACATTAATATAGATTCTGTCGTATTGGCACATTAATATAGATTCATAGATTCTGTCGTATTGGCACATTAATATAGATAGTCGTATTAAGTCTCAACTGCTCATTGTATCAGCTAGGAATGTCACGGTACCAATTCCAGTAGTCGGTACCAATACTATAAACATTGTATGGTACTCGGTACCAATTTCGGTACCACCGCAAAAAAAATTTTTTTTTAAAATTATTAAATTCATTTAGTCATTAGTTTATTATTTATGATGATAATCATTATAAGTAAATAATACATAAAGGCTGTATGCTGTTTAAAAGTAAACTAAATAATAATCAATGATCTAGACATTTATTATTATTATTATTATTATTATTATTATTAGTAGAGATGTATTATGATTACATAGAGACATAGCTAAATCTACTGTACAACAGTAGCCTAATATATTCTGTCAATTTCTTCACGTTAAACCAAGCCGTGAAGACCTTTGAGTGTTCATGATATGACGTTTTCTCAAGTGAAACGGTAAATGCTCATGAAGTGACGGTTTATGCGTTCGTGTGACACACGGCAGAGACTACAAAGACAGCGAGCGAGTGTCACGCCTGTCATTCACACTGAGACGCAGAACATGCAGGAGTAATATTTAAATAGTGTTTTGCAGTTTAATATTCACAGACACTAGTATATATTCGGCTACAGTCTGGAGCCCTGCGTTTAGATAAACATGGAGGCGACTGAACGCAGCTGCGGGTACCGGATATACTCGGGAGTCAGTACTACAGAAATGCTGGGATCGTCACATTTTTATAATTTTAATAAAGTACCGGTACTTGTGACGTCCCTATTATCAGCGTATATCGTACACTACAGTTGGGGTGAGATATTTTAAGAAATTAATACTTTTATTCAACAATGCATTAAATGTATCAAAAATGACCGTAAAAGACTTCGTATATGAAGATTTTTATTTCAAATAAATGCTGTTCTTTTGAACTCTATGCATCAAAACATCACAGTTTCCACAAAATATGAAGCAGCACAACTGTTTTCAACACTGATAATAATCAATGTTCCTTGACCAGCAAATCCTCATATCAGAAAGATTTCTGAAGGATCATGTGACTCTGAAGACTGGAGTAATGATGCTGTAAATTCAGCTTTGATCACAGGAATGCATTATATTTTAACATATTACAATAGAAAAGTTATTTTAAATAATAATGTTGTTTTCTGTATTTTTTTTATTTAAATGCAGTCTTGGTGAGCATGGGACTTATTACAAAAACGTCTGGATGGTAGTGTAAATGGTTTTATTTAATTTTTTTTTTACTGTGAATTTCAGTGTTGCAGGTGAAGTCAGCAGTGCCAATCATCATGGGTGCCAATATCGGCACTTCTGTGACGAACACCATCGTGGCCGTGATGCAAGCAGGAGACCGCAATGAGTTTCGCAGGTGAGCCCAACTAAGCAAATGGCTATTAAACCGTTTTCCCACTGGGGCTGGGTATTGACACACATTTCACAGTTCGGTTTCCATTCACAAGCTTTCGATTCAGTATCGATTATTTTGGTTTAGGGATGTCACGAGAACTCATACTTCGGTACCAAGTCGGTATCTACAGTACCGATGGTACCGAACATTTATGCGCTATAGCATGTAGGTTGAATCCAAACAGATTATCAGAGACGAATTTTAAAACTTTCTGTGACCGTGTAATTTCACGCACAGTGCAAGTGATTCAGCGGTAACGCCTCTCGCTCGCTCTCAATGCGCAAATGGCTTCATAGTATCCACAAGCGAGATGCACAGTGCAATACAAGACTTTAGCGCACATCGTTTTATTTCATGCCAGTTTATAAATTCAAGTGATTTTAAAATATAAAGTAAATAAACACTCCAATCAGGTTCCAGTACATTAGCTAGTAAGCTGTACATGGGAGTCAATTATTATATTGAAGGTTAAAATTAACTTATTTGTATACAAACACTTAAATTACACTTCTTCTTTTTTTATTTTTTTTTATAATAGTTATAACTTTACAATTACAGAATCGTATTTCTACACATTCCTTTTTGAAATATAAACCTTTAAATGGTGGCTGTCATAACGTCACTGATTTATTCAAACATGCATTAAATATTGAAGAACATTAAAGGAACACCTTTTTTTGAAAATCTTTTTCCAACTCCCCTAGAGTTAAACAGTTGAGTTTTACCGTTTTCGAATCCATTCAGCCGATCTCCGGGTCTGGCGATAGCACTTTTAGCATAACATAATTCATTGATTCTGATTAGACCATTAGCATCTCGCTCAACGATGACCAAAGAGTTTCTATATTTTTCCTATTTAAAGCTGAACTCTTCTGTAGTTACATCGTGTACTAAGACCGATGGAAAATGAATTGTTGTGATTTATCTAGGCAGATTATGGCTAGGAACTATACTCTCATTCCTGCATAATAATCAAGGAACTTTGCTACACCCATTATTACGCAGGAATGCGTCATGAGACCGTCTTCAGTCGGTGCGTGATCAACCAAATTGTGCACACGTATAACCGGCTGTCGTGCAAGTGTCAGATTTTTGTGGATTATTAGCCTAAATAAACGTTCCAATCAGGTTTCGGTACGCACAGCATTATGTCAAAATGCCCATCTAGGTGAATATTCGCATTGGTTATGTGAATTAGGGTTGGGCGATGTCCCCTAAATTGGCAGTTGACGACATTTATAGTAAAACCTCACAATGGACGATATCGTTGCCGGGGTGTATTTTACTATATCTCTTTACATAAATATTATTTTCTACTTAACTATAATTTTGTTATTTTACTAACCCAACTAATGACTCATCCGGGCTTTCCAATCGGTTGCACGTGCTTTTTGCAATCTGTTACGGATCCATTCAATTTTGATTTTGCATATAGTTTTTTTAAAAGTTCATTCATGTAGTTCATATGACCACTTTACAATATTTCAATAATTTATTTTGTAGCCCATGCTTTGCATGACAAAAGGTTAATTGTGCTGCTAATTATAGCTAAGTGACATGTAAATCGTGAGGTTTGGTCTGAGTGTTGTTCCCGTTTGCTTGTTCTTGATTTGTTGTTCTTCTGTATTTTAATAAACGTGCGTTATCAGAATCACCTTCATTCATTCTTTCGTTTGATTTGACATTATGGCCAAGGCAAATTGTCTTTAAAAAGTGTTAACCAGGCAAAAGTTATTTGACGTTGGCTGAAGTCTGGGTTTATCTTAAACTGCCGCTTCAGTGCAGTAGCCACAGAAGAGCTATGTGACGGAGCAAGATTTCCTGAGACACTACAATCGGCTACTAATAATTCATTAATAAGGGCTGTTTTCTTGTACAAAATTAAATATTTTAAGTTAAATCCACAGTGCAAGACATGTAAAAAAAGACAAGAGGCTAACAATGTCAAGATCAATATTTGTGTACCCTGCCTGACACGTCACGTCTCTGGCATAGACTACAGTATTTAAAATAGCATATATGCATTAGTTATATTTTCAATTTAATTTACAGAGCAATACCTGCAAAGTTTTTAGGTTAACTATAGAAAAGACTAGGATTAGTGTGTGTCACACTCGCAAGACTCGCAACGGGGGGCGTGGCATCACGATGGTGGCACAACCCTAATGTGAACGTTAACAGCATATCGTCTCCGTCCATTAGGTCTTCGTGATGGCAGCCTTTAAATCTAAACTCTACATGGGAGTCAGTTGTTATAATATTGAAGGTTAAAATTAACTTTGTATACAAACACTTAAAATCACTTTTTTTTTTTTTTAAAAAAATATATATATATTATAATTTTTACGATTACAGAATCGTATTTCTACTCCAATTCCTTTTTGAAATATAAACCTTTAAATGGTGGCTGTCATAACGTCACTGATTTATTCAAACATGCATTAAATATTGAAGAACATTTAAAATAATGAATATGTAATATGGTGCACATTTATCAAAATGCTACAGCGATCTGTCACGCCACATTAAACGGCATAAAAACTATTTATTTTTTTGAATTTCGTAATAAAATGGTCATAAGTTGGTCATGACAAAGTCAGATTTTTGTTTCATATCAAAAGTAACAAAGCACAAAGATTTTAGCGATTTACTGGATGGGCGGTGCGCTATAATGTTTTAATTTATGAACTGGAAACCGGATAGAAGAATTGATTTTCTTGGGATTATAAGAATCGATATCTGTTCGTAAAAATGAGAAGCCCTAGTTCCGTTAGTTCAAGTTTTAAAACTCTGATTTCCAGGCCTGGAAAAGTCACGTAAATGAGCTAAATCTTATTTCTGTAGTGCTTTGCGCTAAATATTTTATCACCTAGATATTGCTGTTTGTGAGCTTTTGTCATTTTAAAGGGGTCATGACATTAGAAATCTAATTTTGCTTTGGTCCGATGACCTTTTATGACAAAAGATCATTAAAACATCCTGCATTTCATAGTTTAAAACCTCCTTCTCATTATAAACAAAACATTTAATCAAGCTCCAAAAACTCATTTTGATAATGTGGGATTTCATGAAAATACATTGACATACGAGCGCCTCCAGAGCAAGACATCGACGAATGGTTATACATCATCGCACCACAAGCCCCGCCCACTGGCGTTTAGACACTTAATGGCTGACGTTTGCCTTCACCGAATGGGAGCGTCATGTTGCTTCAAAAGCAAATAAAGCCCATTATAATCACTGACTCTGTTTCTGTTACAGTTCAGTTTCTGATATACTCCACACGCTTGAGTGAAAGAACGTTCGCTTTGACGCATCCTGTTTAAACGGTTGATTTGCTCATTTCTGTAGAGACTTCAGAAGGATCCTAGCGTCGGAAATGTGGATGGTTTGTTTTAATGGCGTCCCGGATCACATTGGAGTATTATATGTTTGTTCGGAGCATTTTGTTTTGTAATCGAGGCACAGTGTAATGGAAAGTTCGCAAAGAAATTGTTATTGAACTGTTATAGCACCTGCATCACAAAACTCAAGTAAACGGTTGATAATGCTTTATCAGTAAGTGACGGTTTTATATGGATAATGTTTTCAAAACTCTTACTCGAGTGGCCTTTGATACTGTTTCCTATGCGATGACGTTAGCCAATCATAACAGTGGCCGTTTACTGACGAGCCTTAAAGGAGCCGCCCCCTTAAACTGATCAATTCAGACCGAGGGTTAGAATGAAGGTTGAAAAGTGTTTTTTCCAAATATGTATTTTGTGCAAAAAAAAATTAACATTTTATAAGTGAACCTCAAGGAACATATTAAAATGAAACAAATCCATGTCATGACCCCTTTAAACATGCCCCCAAATTAGTGTGATAACATCTGTTTGAAGTTACTTGCTGAAGGAAATGGAGATCTGAGAAATGGGATTTGTCATTCTGTGTGGCTCAGGGCATTTGCTGGTGCTACGGTCCATGACTTCTTTAACTGGCTGTCTGTCCTGGTGCTGTTGCCTCTGGAGGTGGCCTCAGGATTCCTCTACCGGCTCACTGACCTTGTGATCAAGTCCTTTAACATTCAGACCGGTGCAGATGCTCCAGACATGTTAAAGGTCATCACTGAACCCCTCACCAAGAACATCATTGAGGTGAGGTCAACATCAGTGCTTATGTTGGTTTATCTACTCCACTACATCTGTGTCGGGCAGCTAATCACAGCTCCATTGTTGCTACTCCTTTGCATAAGCTCTTTTGTCACGTCCAGTTATTGTCATTGTCCCAAAAATTAAGTTGTTCGCAGCTGCAGCAATTTTGTCAGTTACTTGGTTCATATGGTGACTTCCAAGTCATGTTGGAAAGATTGAATTTGATTTATGGCACATGAATGCCACCATGATGTCATTGTTACCAGTGGGAAACTGGATATTCTTTGAGCCCAGAGTTTCAAAGTTTTGTATAATAGCAATAGAATATATAAATCAGTTTACAGTCCCTTCAAAAATTGAATAAAAACTTAAAGCAAAGACACACCTAATGCACTTTTTTTTGGAAACCTTCCGGTATTTTTGTACATCACCATCTTAAGGCTATGATGTACTTCAAGTGATGTCGAAGAACGAACTGGTGTGACGCCAACATGAAGTTTGTTTGGTGTTAGTTTCCGGAAAAGTTTGCTCCAGCTGGTAAACACCTTTAAACTCCCATTTGTCCGTGGGGATGTTGTAATATTTGGATGTGGCTTTGAGGCTCTGCCTTTTGACGTGAAAATCTTCCCTGGTTAAAACATGAACACACTGCAGAGCCACTTTATAATAGTAACTGAAGTTTGAATGAGACACTGGCCGTCCAATACGCCCAATGGAAATTTCGCAAAAACTTACGTCACAAAGTTTTTACGCTCGCATGAGGTGGTTTTTCAGGCAATTCGAAAAAGGACATTTTCGCAAAACTGCAACAGAAATATTTTTTTCACATTTGCAGGTCACCTGGCGTACGTAAAAGTCGAGCATTCTTTAAAGATGACGCGGTCTGTTTGGACGGAAAACGAGACGGAGTTCTTTATTAAACTCATAGAAGACAGATAGAATTACAGGAATACTGGATTGTAAACAACAAAGAAATGCCACAAATTATCATTAACCTTGAAGCAGATATGAGGGAGAAACGCCCACCTCATACTCCCAAGTACAAGGGCTTTCCTTGCCATTAATGCTTGGATAACTCTCCTATGTCTCCTTCCATTAAAAATATTGGCTAGTGCAGTGGCTGGGATATACATAAACCTACCAACATGCGCTAGCTTAATTTTTGGAACGACTTATCATGAGAGAAAGAAAAAAGAGTGTTTGTCGCATAACCTCGGTAAATGTAAAACGCTGTCATTTTCGAAATATATTTTTTTGACATTTAGAATGTAAGTCTGTAATGGAAACGCTATGTTTCATGTTTAATACTGTAAATGTGGGAGCTTGTTTCCATCACAGAATAAAAAAGGGGTAGTTTTTTTTTTTTTTTTTTTTGTCCTCACATCTCACAATTCAGACTTTATATCACGCAATTGTGAGGAAAAAGTCAGAAGTCGCAATAATCTTTTAAATCGTGTTATTATGTGGTGGAAACAAGCTTCCGGGAGGAATCAATTTTTATAAAGAGTTATTTGAACAAATGTGATGACTTGAGTGCCGAATTACAGAGATGTGCAAACACAGCCACATCGCTATGATCAGATGCTTTCTTTACTGTGGTTTTCTCACCGCTGTCATTTTTGTTGTTTATTTTTGAGAGGAAAGTGCACCGTACAAATTCATATAAACGTCAGATGTTCGCTATATTGCTGGTCATGTATTTCGAACTTTTTAACCCCTAAGCTGCGAACGTAAATTTACTTTGTGAGTGTATCGGGTCCTTTTACTCCTACCAAGTGACTTGAACGACGTCTGAACTTGTAAATACAAACCTGCCAAGAGGACTTGAATGCACCAAAATATCTGTTGCAATACATTAGGTAGTTTAAAATCTGCAACGTCGGTCCTGGAGAGCCTCAAACCCTGAAAAAAAACTTCACTTGCCTGTAGCTTAGGCCCCGTCCACACGGAGACGCATTTAGCTGTATGCATCGTATCAGCGTTTCGTCCAGACGGAACCAGCGTTTTAGGAGCCTGAAACCGGCATCTTTTTTTTTTTTTAAACCGGGTCCCAGAGTGGATAAATCTGAAACCGACACCCTTGCGTTTTCGTGTGTACAGCCAATCCGTGTATTTTGTGAAGTGACGTCATCACACCATGTCCCGCACAGTAAAGACTAGAAGGAATACAGCTACGGGCACTGGGCATGCTCACATCAATATTGCGTCATTTAATTACTGTATGTGCATTATTGTAAGGGTAGGTTTAGGGTGTAGGCATTAATGAAACCCAATCTGGTAAGTAGCGAATGTATTTATTTTATTGTGAGATTTTGCCTCACTTCTGACCGTTGCTGTACCCCTTCTAGCCACAACTCTTCTCTGTTTTTAGTGTATTTCTGTGGCAGAATTACAGCGCCACACACTGGCATGTATACTACATCGTTTTGAGTTGGTTTCCGTGGTTTCATGTGTACGCAGATATTTCTTGAGACAAGGGAAAAAAAGATTGGATAGGGAAAGCTCTGGCTTTGTGTGGATGTGGCCTTGTTGACCCTTATGACATTGATTAGCTGGGTCAGGTGTGTTTGTTTGAGGTCAGAGCTGAACTCTGTGGCTCTCTAGGACCGACGTTGCCTACCCCTGGTTTAAACTTAATTCAATTGAATATTTAATGATCTCTATGATCTTGCTTTGCTCTCTACCATATGCTGCTTCAAGTATCTTTATTGAGAACCTTCCCTTGTTCTTCCAGCTGGACACCTCTGTGATCCGTGACATCGCCACTGGAGACCCTGCAGCCCGGAACAAAAGTCTGATCAAGATCTGGTGTAAAACTCAAAAAGTCACGGTGAGAGAACTGAAAATGGGTCCAGCACTCCCACCATTTCTCGTCAGTCACCAGATTAGGCTGTTAAAACATGAGGAAATGGGATTTATCATACTGATGGGAATTCAAAAGATAAACATTCGGTCTTAAAGTGACAGCAGCTTAATAAACCTGCTGCTGTGTCCAACAAAGAAATCACTCACTGCTCTTGACTGAATTTCTGCAACTTTTAATGAAGGTTCATCTATATTTTAATTTATACAGTGAAGAGATGCAGTGTTATTTTATATTTGATTACTTTATTCAAATTCTGTGCCTGAAAAACTAGAGTTTATTTCATTTGTATCTTTGTTCTATTGAATTTATTTTGTATTATTTGTAACTGACTGTTTACTTGTCTTTTTAATAATGTTTTAAATTTACATTTAATTAGGTTAGTAGTATCAAAATTGTAATTGTGAGATTTCACTAGTATCTAAACATTTAAACTTCTGACCCAACCGGGCCAGTAGAAAACTGAAGCAGCTCTAAATATGAGCTATTAAATGAAAGATGAAAATATGATAGAGCAATATATTGAACAGAAGCTTGTACAATACATTTTAACAAGCATAATTATATCAAAAAAATTAACAATGCAATGAAAATACAGGTATCGGTACCTGCATCGTTCTGGAAAATGTGGTATCTGTGCATCCTTGGTACAGAATATTAGTTTATTTCCACACGGTAATATGTTCTGTATGCATTTATGTTAGATAGCCAGGACAAAAGCTTCATATTCTCTATCTTATGTCTATCAGTCTGATGATGTACTCTTCGTCCATTTCAGAACCTTGTGAATATTACAGTCCCTGGGTTTGCAAACTGCACTCCTGATGCCCTCTGCTGGGAGGAGGGCGACAAGGTCTGGACTCAAGAGAACCAAACGGAAACTATCAACTTAGAAAAATGTAAGTGTCTCTGCTTTTTGATGTGGCTCTTGTAGCAACCAGCATAGGACCTTCCTGGATCAGCAGAAGCTAAAGCCTAATATCAGTCCATTTCCCGTTCTCTCCCTTGCATAGTTCACTTATTTTAGCTTGAATCCATTGACCGTGATTCACTCTAACAGCCATGAATACAATGGCTTCTCTTAAATGCTGAGGGAGATCTTGGCTTCACCTTTCCCCCTATCCCATCCATCTACTCTACCTTTTCAATGGGGCTATTCTTCATGACAGCCGAGGCCAGCGCACCCGAACAAAAGACTTTTGCTCTGGGTATAAATTTGGCTGATTTAAATCAATGCTAGCCGTTAGATGCCATGTTGAAATTCCAGCCTTGACTTGGTTGAGTGGACTCGAGTATTTAATCATTGTGGAGTCCTTCAACTGTGAAAGAGTATGCTTGTATCTTCAAGGAGCACCATTCAGCGCTTCCTGGACTGAGAATTTTTAAAATTATATCAGTAAACCTATATCTGGGATTTTCAAACTTTGATTCACGGACCCCTACATTTGTTAATGCCCTTGCAAGGAACCCCCTTCTTAAAACATAGAGGCAGCTATATATGCAAGACACATTTAAGACATTTTGTGATTTGATGTAGTAATATCACAATCTCATAAGCATAAGTTGTACTGAATATCTTAAAATAGCCCTCCGTATCTTAAAATTTTCAGTATTATTGGGGGCCAAGCAACAAAGTCAGTGTTTCCACTGAAATTACCCAGAACAATTTGTCCCAGGAACTTTCCTCAGACCTGTTGCTGTCTGCGTTTCCATCGCGGTCTAAAGTACCGTGAAAATTAGTCCAGTGACGTCGGACTGTGTGCGTCGACTTTACAGTTCCCACTGGATTTATACTTTGCAAATAAATGTAATAAAGCCTGAACCTCGTCTTCGGCCCATCTGTTGTATTTTTTTAACTCCTTTGTTGATTCGAATAGCAAACGACTTTTAAAAATAGTGGTTGAAATAAAATGCTGCGTCGAGTTGACCAATCAAAATGCTGCGTGAACGCAACCAATAACCATGCTCAGTGCCCAAATCCAACCCCCAACATCTGGCACATCAGTGGAGGACAGTCTGAACATTAACCACCGTGAATTTGAACTCAATTTCTCAAGCGCTACCAACTGTTCAAAGTGGCAGTTACATTTATGCTAATATATTTTGAACTGTAAGGGCTAGAAAAAATTGTTGTACACTCGTTATCGTGGTGCAATGTGGGATTGAATGAGTGCACTCGATCACGTCTACTATGGTTTCAGACACCACTACAAATGGCTGTCCCCTCAAATAGTGCCCTATTTAAGGGTATAGGAGGTGATTTTGGATTCAGCCTACATCTCTGCAATGATTTGGCATATTGAGACAAATGCATGCATTTTCGGCACAGCGCCCCCTACTGGTTAAGAGATGGCCATTTTTGCTTAGAACTTCTAAACAGTTTGCCCAAAAATCATAAAACTCAATTCAGTGCAGCATGCCGAATCAAATGATACCCAATTATCTCCTATTGGTCCTTTTTTGAATTTTGTCTTTTGAATGTGAAAACATTAGTGTATCGTTACGAAACTGTATGCGTCATCAGGACTGTTCACGGAAGGTACCATTACATGATAGAAGTTTCAGTAGAAATCTGTACAAATCAGTTCACGCAGAAGTTGTGTAGCAAATAGCTAGTTATATTGGAATTGGTAAATTTCTCTGGCTCTTGCCATTTTAGTTTACAATATCCGAATGTCTGTAGGCGTCCTGACTGTGTCTGTATGTTCCTGCTGACAAGACCAACCAACCTAGGGTGGTTTGTTGGCTCTCTGGCCGATAAGTACCCCCAAACACCCTAAAACTATCAAACTGCATCTGTCTAAACAGTGGAAACCAACTTGATGGCCAACTGAAATAAGCAAACCATCAGCACGGAAACTTGTTTCATGAACACTGCTTTTATATTTCCGTAATCTGACATAGTCGTCCTCATCTCTCTCTTCAGGTACTCACATGTTTGTGTTCGCTGATCTCCCTGACCTGGCCGTGGGGTTGATTTTGTTGGCTCTTTCATTGCTGGCTCTCTGTACCTGCCTCATTCTGATCGTCAAGCTGCTGAACTCCATGTTGAAGGGTCAGGTGGCGGTCGTCATCAAAAAGGTGCTCAACACAGGTGAGTCAACATCAGAGACTAATCATCTGCTGATAAGCTCTGCTTCTAATGGGTATATTATACCTCACAGAGCACGTTTCACGGGATATGACAACAATGTGGGGCGACACTGTCTTCAACACTGAAAACCTTGAGTGTATAAGTTCAAAGACACATGGCAAATATTTGACCTTCCATTAAAAACAAACATTTGGTCATTCTTCCCAGAGTTCCATCTCATCACATTCCTGTAGGTGTAGCGCTTCCTGTTAGCATGTTAGTGTGTATCCTGTCATATGATAGTCAGCACGGGTAATTCAGTCCTGTTGTCTGATGAGCTGTACAGGAACATTATATGAGCCTGAGTGTGTCTGAGTGCCACAGGTGTGTTTATGTGCATGTGCTGTTGCTATCAGAGGACACTCAGGTACATCCATCTACTGTACTTGGTTTAACCAGTGCAACCAGGGCTTGACATTAACACCCGCCAACCCACCAAATGCATGGATCTCAGCAGTGGCGTGTAACGCAGTCACTCATCCTAGCCACTGTATAATTTAAGTTGTATGGATCGTAATATTGACCTTGTTTGCCATGTAAATAGCCCTGATGCTAACATGGCGTTAACTTGATAAACAAACAAACCTACTGGCCACTTTGGCAGGATACATTTTATTTAGCCTATAATATGTGTACGTTTTTCAGTTGTCTTTTAAAAAGGCATCTGAAATAATGCTGAAATCTGAAATGCTTCCAGTACTCATTTTCCTCATAATAGATGCACGATACCAGCTGCTCTTCTCTCTCATCTCTTACACACAAACCCGCCTCCCCTCACTCGTTTCGTTTGCTCCGTATGAATATTGTTCGTTACAGGGCTTGAATTTCAGTGTGGGATTGCACATAAGTTTGCAAAGTACACTTGGTGTTTCAGGCATGCGCCTAAATGCTGGCGTGTATTTACACAAGTGTGTCTTAAGTGAATAAACTGTTGGGAATGAATTGGGATGTGTGTCATATTAGAATCATGCATTCGGTCTTGCAGCCTAATGCAAATACCTGCTGCTGTCTGTCATTAAAGGGGTGGTTGATTGCCCCTTTTTACTTTAAAAATTATTTCTTTAAAAGAGAATATCTCCCTTTGCTCTGAACTTTGAGCATTGTAACTTTGCAGATCTTTATGCTCAAACTGCATCATTACACACTAAAGTTAAAGGGAAATCATAATCAACCACCTCTTTTAATGTTAGACAATCACTCACTGCTCTTGACTGAATAACTTCAGTAGTTTTAATAAGAATCAATGTATATTTAATGTGTTTTAAAGTTTAATTACTATTTTGACAACTGATTGTTTAATGCAATTCTGTTTTAAATTGTGCAAATGGATAAGTCCATTGGCTAGTTCAGTCTGGATATCGATAATACATCTCAAAATAGGGAAGATCGTGATTGTTATAATATCATATGAAATTTTGGGAAGATCACCCACTCCTATGGTTAAGTACCCAGAAGTAATTCTGTCAGTCCATGGAAACACAAAGGTGGTAGGATTTGTAACCAGTTCACCAACTGACTTCATGACCTTTCTAATTGCCAGATTTCCCCTTCCCCTTCGCCTGGCTCACGGGATATCTTGCCATCCTTGTTGGAGCTGGAATGACCTTCATAGTTCAGAGCAGCTCTGTCTTCACCTCAGCCATCACTCCACTAGTCGGTCAGTAGAGAAACCCTTTAACTGCCATACAAGCACTTCTTCTGATGTTGGTGTTAGTCATTGATCGGGCTGGTGGTCAAAATGGTGCAGGTTGAGTCACAAAATTAGCATATTTGGACCGTTTACTTAGCATTGCAGGCCATAGCGTGTATCCTCCTTGGCAATTTGGAGGTTTGGGGTCAGAAACTTTTCTTTTTTTTTTTTTTTTTTTTTCACAGAAATATTAAGCACAACTCTTTTTGACAGATAATAATCATAAATGTTTCTTGAGCATCAAATCCTCATATTAGAATGATTTCTGAAGGATCATGTGACGCTGAAGACTGGAGTAATGATGCTGAAAATTCAGCTTTGATCACAGGAATAAATATTACAATTTATATTGTAATATTTCACAATTGTACTGTATTTTTGTAAAAAAAACAAAACAAAAAAAACAGCCTTGGTGATCTTTAATTTGTTTTATATTTAAGATGACTTGTTCTGTGATGTATTTGATTATTTCTATTTATAAAAACAGTAGAAGTTCATATTAAATTGTGAATAACCCAATTAACCAATCATGATGTGGCATCATGACCACACCCGTGTATCCCCTACAAACATCCTTCCCACCACTTTCTAAAGCCAAGTAGTTTGTGCGCTGTATATTGTGATTATTTGGAGTATTGCATTTTTAGTTTAGCAACGTGCTAAGTGGGTAAATGTGATTTACTTAAACCTCGGCACCATTTTCTTCATATTCAGGTATTGGTGTCATTAGCCTGGAGAGGGCTTATCCACTCACACTGGGCTCCAACATTGGCACGACAACCACTGCCATTCTAGCTGCTTTAGCCAGTCCAGGAGAGACGCTGGCGAACTCGCTACAGGTTTGTTACGGCCCTGCTAGAAAAAGAGCTTTTGGTTTTGAATTAATTTGATTTGGTATGTTTTCAGTGGATAACAAATATATTAAATGGAAATTTAAATGTCAAAATTGAGAATTGTTATTTAATCGAATCGTGACCTCAAGAATCGATTGGAATCGAATTGTGAGGTACCAAAAGATTCCTGTGACCCATCGAATTCTGTAACCATACTAGGTGCTGTTGTTACCCAACCCAATTCCCAACATTAACCCAAATCCTACACGCAGAGAAAAAGGGTGTCAAAATTGTACCTTTAGGTGTACAACTGCTTGTCACTGGGGCAGTACCCTTAAAAGGACATCTTTGTACCTTCATCTTCAGAACACAAATGAAGATATTTCTGGTCTAACCCCTACATAGACGGATACTTAAAACTTTCAAGGCCCAGAAAGGTAGTAAAGACATTAAAATAGTCCATGTGACTCCAGCGGTTCAACTTTCATTTTATGAAGCAACGAGAGTACTTTGTGTTTTTTTTTGCGCACAATTTATTCAACAATTTCGTTGTAGCCTTTGCCGCTCTCCTACGCAGTTTAGTGCAACTCCTGCTTCATCATCACATGCGTCGTGGTGCTCGGGTGAACAGCAACTCGAAAGCGCTGCACAATTTACAACAAAAACTGCGTAGGAGACTGACTGGACGATTCTGAATAGATTCACAAATGTCAAAAAATCGATTTTCTAAATGTTGATAATGTTGACGGAACGCAAAAGGCGCAACTCTGAAGCACGGGAAGTGCAGCGCATGGACCGTCTGTGGCGTGCACAGGACAGAGACGCATGATGGCTGAGTGAGAAATCCCACCGGCACCCTCTGCATTAAAAGCTTAGCGTATGGAAGCACTTCGGCTTCTATGAAGTTTAAGGGGAATATGACCTGGACAAGAGCCACACTAAACTAAACTAAAATATTTTTGAAACATGAAACCATATTACACGTTTCCAATGCTCTGTTGTACCGCTAGTTGCTGCCAACCAGAGGACCACAAACTCTATCGCAAATTTGATGGTCAAGGATTTGCGTCTGTATTCTCTGCAGATGTTCATTTCATAAAAGCTGTTTTTGATTGTGGTATACAGAAGGAAGAAAAGTGTCTGTGCTCAGGATTTAGTTTGAAGTCATAAGTCTTAGACTCTATTATTTATTTGTGTATAAGAGCAGCTGTATGTTAGTTATTCAGAATACACTGAAGTCTACAAGCATTACTCTTGTATGAGAGCTGCTGGTACAGAAATCTATATTTTGGTATAAAAGCTGTGAATTTGGTACAGCAAAATGTTTATTTATTTATTTTTTTGTCTGAAGGATTATATTGCTCATTGCACATAACAGGAGGATGTTGGTTATTACTTTATGTTCGTGATTTAAAATATGCTGAAGTCTGTTAATTTACTATATGCATGTATTAAGTATGCTGCTACAGACACTTTTCCTGTTGGTGCTTTGCAACGTTGGGACGTATTCTGGCAAATGTAACCTTCCTGTTGACTTGTTTTATTAATAAAAGATATTGGACGTAAATTCATTATGGGTCATTACAAATACTTTGCTTTAAAAGTACCAAATAAGAAAAAAGAAAATCTGTATAGAAAAAAAGTTGCATTGATAATAGTTTCAGAATCGCAGCCCTGCCCTCTGAATCGTAACGTGCCTAGAGATTCCCACCCCTAACTGACACAGGCTAGAACTAAATTGTTAAATATTTTTGTTTGTTTTTGCGCACAAAAAGTATTCTCGTCGCTTCTTTAAATGTAAGGTTGAACACATGGACTATTTCATTGATGTCTTTACTTCCTTTCTGGACCTTGAAAGTGTTAATTATATTAATGTCTATGGAGGGGTCAGAGAGCTCTCGGATCTCATCAAATATATCTGTGTTCTGAATTAATGACAATTTTCATTTGGGTGAACATTTAAGGTACTACTATGTACCTTTTTGTAGTAAAAAAAGGTACAACGATGTCCTTTTTAAGGGTACTGCCCCAGTGACAAGCTGTTGTACCCCTAAATGTACAAATTTGACAGTTTTTCTCTGCGTGTGCCGTCAGCGCCTGCTATATGTATACGGTCACATAAATGGATGGATCACAAAATTCTGCGAACAGAATCTCGCTTGCTGTCAGGATAATCCTTTATCCGAAACGGAAATACTTGTGTATATAAAATATTTCATGAATGCATGCACCTTTTCACCCCACTAAAAAGTAATAGTTGCCGTTTTCATTTGTATTACTCTGAAGCATAGATTAAATGACGATCATTTGTATTTTCTTCCAGATTTCTCTCTGTCACTTCTTTTTCAACATCTGTGGCATCCTGCTGTGGTATCCCATCCCCTTCACGCGCATCCCTATCCGAATGGCCAAAGCTCTGGGCAACCGCACGGCCAAGTACCGCTGGTTCGCGGCGCTGTACCTCTTCCTGTGCTTCCTCCTCTTCCCGCTGTCAGTCCTGGGCCTCTCCATCGCTGGGTGGCAGGTCTTGGTGGGGGTCGGAGTGCCCGTGGTGGTCTTTGCGATCGTGGTGGTCGTGGTGAACATCATGCAGAAACGCTGCCCGCGTTTCCTGCCCTCATTCCTCCGCAGCTGGGACTTCCTGCCCAAGCCGCTGCACTCCCTCAAACCCTGGGACAGAGTGGTGACCGCCGGCATGACTTTCTGCAGGACTCGCTGCTGCTGCTGCTGCAAGTGTTGCAAAGATAAACCGAAGGATGAAGAGACGGACATGAAAACCAATGATAGAAGATTAGAGATGTATGACAATCCAGCGCTCGCTATAGAGGATGAGGCCAAAATAACAGCAACGCATTTATAACGTTTAACAGACCCTTTTTATGGAAAGCATTTGTAATGTAACCAACATGAGTCATGCAAGATTTCAGAACTAGTGATACAGCACTGGATACAAGCTGCTAATAATTTTTTAGTTATGCGTTCACCTCGTGTTAAAATGTAGATGACTCTACTTAATTCTACTTGAAGCTTTTCACGGACTATTTATTCTGTTTGTTTGAGGCAGTGCTTCTAATACTGTATTACATTCATGTAACACTTTGTTGTTAATGACCACAGAATATTTAATTCCTACATTAATTTAACTCCATATGCTTTTGCTAAATGTTTAAAGAACCTGTGAAGCTAATGTCCCACCCCATCTTCCAGGAAATATATCAGCACAGGAAAGAATAATGCACTTGCCAAGAAATTAGCGAGGTCTTTCAGAACAACACACCAGGTACACTGACTATAGTAAAATGGCACCATTGTGCAGAAGTCGCTACCTAATCAGGGTTTCCACGGATCTTAAGTCTTAATTTGACCTTCTACAATTTAAGGCCTTAACCATCTCTTAAACTGGAGCAGAAAGTCTTAAAATCAATATCATGGCATTAAATTAGGGCCCTATGATTTCTGCAATGCAGAAAACGTGTACGGAATCGCAGAATCCATTCATAAAAAAATGGAATTTACTGTATAATGCGGAATGTCACGGAATTTGTCAATTTTTGATGAATAAATTGAAAGGGTCCGTACACTTAAAGAGATGAAAAATTAAAGGAACACTTTGAAAACACATCAGATCTGAATGGGGAAAAATATCATGCTCTATCTATACTAATATGGACTAGATAATGTGTTATGAACGAAAAGACGCCAAATCGTTTGATGAAAATGGTCTTCAAACTTCAAAGACACCCCAAAAATCAAAGTGAAAAAATTATGCAGCAGGCTAGTTTATTTAGCTGAAATTTCATGCAGCAACTCAAAATGGTACTCAGTAGTTTGTATGGCCCCCACATGCTTGTATGCATGCCTGACAACGTCGGGGCATGCTCCTGAGATGACGGATGGCGTCCTGGGGTATTTCCTCCCAGATCTGGACCAGGGCAGCTCCTGGAAAGTCTGAGGTGCAACCTGACCACGTTGGATGGACCGAAACATAATGTCCCAGAGCTGTTTTATTGGATTTAGGTCAGGCGAGCGTGGTGGCCATTCAATGGTATCCATTCCTTCATCCTCCAGGAACTGCCTGCATACTCTCACCACATGAGGCCGGGCATTGACGTGCACCAGGAGGAACCCAGGACCCACTGCACCAGTATAGGGTCTGACAATGGGTCCTAGGATTTCATCTAAATACCTAATGGCAGTCAGGGTGCCATTGTCTAGCCTGTAGAGGTCTGTGGGTCCCTCCATGAATATGCCTCCCCAGACCATCACTGACCCAGCACCAAACCGGTCATGCTGAACGATATTACAGGCAGCATAACGTTCTCCATGGCTTCTCCAGACCCTTTCACGTCTGTCACATGTGCTCAGGGTGAACCTGCTCTCATCTGAAAAGCACAGGCTGCCAGTGGCGGACCTGCCAATTTTCCACGGTGCTGAGCAGTGAGCACAGGGCTCACTAGAGGACGTCGGGCCACCCTCATTAAGTCTGTTTCTGATTGTTTGCTCAGAGAAATTCACACCAGTGGCCTGCTGGGGGTCATTTTGTAGTGCTCTGGGAGTGCTCTCTGTACAAAGGAGCAGCTACGGTCCTGCTGATGGGTTAAGGACCTTCTATGGCCCTGTCCAGCTCTCCTAGAGTAACTGCCTGTCTCCTGGAATCTCCTCCATGCTCTTGAGACTGTGCTGGGAGACACAGCAAACCTTTTAGCAATGCCACATATTGATGTGCCACCCTTGAGGAGTTGGACTGCCTGTGCAACCTCTGTAGGGTCCAGGTATTGCCTCACACTACCAGTAATGACACTGACCCTAGCCAAATGCAAAACTAGTGAAAAACAGTCAGAAAAGATGAGTAGGGGAAAGAAATGTAATTGGCCTCCACCTGTAAAACCATTCCTGTTTTGGGGGTTGTCTCATTGTTGCTCATTTAGTGCACCTGTTGTTAATTTCATTAACATTTCAGCAGCTGAAACTGATTAACAACCCCCTCTGCTACTTAACTGACCAGATCAATACCCCAGGAGTTTAACTGACTTGATACTATTCTCTGATTAAAAAGTGTTCCTTTAATTTTTTTGAGCAGTGTATATGTTTTTTTGTTTTGTTAAACTTTTAATAAATTGCTGTTAAATTGTACGTTTCATTACTTCACTTTAGACATGCTTTTTGACTAATAGAATTTTAAATTTAACCATTAAAACAAAAAAAACATCAAATGGATTTCATAGGGCCCCAAATTAAATTGCATGCACTGCAAAAAAAAAAAACTTCCTCAGAATTTGTTTTCAAGTACAAATCTCTAAACATCCTTAAATCAAGATACATTGACTTGACATGCAAAATGAAGAAATTGAGTCTTTACGTGTTTATGCTTAAATCAAGAACAAGCATATGTCATTGGGTATGAAACCATTTTTTGAAAGCATTTTTTTTTTTTCCTGAACCCATTGCCGGATATTTGTTCTTGTTTTAACATACTTTCACAAGATCACAATATTTCTTATGTAATTTTGCTTCAAGTAAATGTATCTTGATTTAAGAATGAACTTTTAGATATTTGCACTGAAAAAGAACATCACTGTTTTTGTAGTGTGATCTATATTTCTAAAATGAATTGAAAAGTAATGGAGATCTGTTGGGATTTGTATTTTCAAACTTTGAAGTGTTGCTAATAGCCTACAACTCATTGTGTGCTTCCTAGATATATGCATTTAGAGAAAATATTGATGTGATATGTTCCCTTCGATCTATTCCTTAAATTCTTTCATCGGTCTTAAACCTGCAGAAACCCTGCTAATCATCTTTAACCGTTGCTGCCGCTGATGTTGTGGTTGTACCTGTATGTTTTTATGAAATTGTATATATCTTCAGTATTTGTCTATAATGCTAATGTGGAGGTAAGCATGCTCAAAAAAAAAAAAAAAAAAGCAGACTCTTGGCTGTAATTTTGCACATCATGTGGAACTGTAAAGATGCATTTTTAGATGCAAAGATACAGTTTTTAGATATTTGTAAACAAAAAATTTAGATGTCTTGTTAATGTCTGATTTGTACTGTTGCATTTTGTAAGTTTCATTAAGACTTTTAGACTTAAAATATTTCTTTACTCAGATAATATTGTCTTTGAATAAATGTTAAAAACAACATGAGGAAGCTGGATCTGATTTTTATCTTTTTTTTTTTTTTATATCGACTTGTGCAATGTTTTCTTAAAGAGCTACTTAAACTAAACTTGTTAATCTGTAACTCCTTATCTCTTTATAGCTTTGTATTGTTAATCAGCGAGGCTCCAGTTTCAAGTTGTTTTCTTTGAATTATTAATTGTGATACTTATCAGAATGTGTGGGCGAGCTCTGAAAATGTTATCATAAGTGTACGGTAAGTAGTGAGACACTAGCCAGAAAAGTTCAGAAGTTCAGACTTCTTCATAGATGAAACCAAGACAATACAGATACTATAGGAGTATGCTTGGGGATAAGGCCAAAGACCAATTGTTTTACAGAGCCTGGAGAGCCACCTGTAGGGCCAAAAAAACCAATATCCTCGAATCCATGGCCATGGTTTTGCAATTTGTCCCCTCCGTTTATAAACCGTACTCGCAGATTCTTACATTTTTCCCTTGGTTTAACAGATCGTGCCCATGGATTATTAAACTACCCACAAGTTACCAATCTGTGCTCTCAGATTTGTAAACTGTTCCTTCAATTTGTACCCAAGAATTAATAAACCATTAATTTAATTGTTACGACAGGAAGCACATTTAGGTTGTCACTTTTCCAGTAAGGAAACATACAGTGTGCAATATATTTCATAAAGCCATTTGATTCAAGATTGTCGAAGTACACAAGGCCAGCAAACATGCATATAGCATTCAAAGCTCAAGCATGGGAACCAATGAGGTTCATTCTCGTGTTACACAGCACATTTGAGCTTCTGCAAGAACCACTGAGGTTCATTCTCGTGTTACGCAGCACGTTTGAGCTTCTGCAAGAACCACTGAGGTTCATTCTCGTGTTACGCAGCACGTTTGAGCTTCTGCAAGAACCACTGAGGTTCATTCTCGTGTTACGCAGCACGTTTGAGCTTCTGCAAGAACCACTGAGGTTCATTCTCGTGTTACGCAGCACGTTTGAGCTTCTGCAAGAACCACTGAGGTTCATTCTCGTGTTACGCAGCACGTTTGAGCTTCTGCAAGAACCAGAGGTTCATTCTCGTGTTATGCAGCATGTTTGCGCTTCAGCAAGAACCAATGAGGTTCATTCTCATGTTATGCAGCATGTTTGCACTTCAGCAAGAACCAATGAGGTTCATTCTCACGTTCTGCAGCACGTTTGAGCTTCCTCGAGAACCAATGAGGTTCATTCTCATGTTACGCAGCACGTTTGAGCTTCCTCGAGAACCAATGAGGTTCATTCTCGTGTTATGCAGCACGTTTGAGCTCAAGAACCAATGAGGTTCATTCTCGTGTTACGCAACACGTTTGAGCTCAAGAACCAATGAGGTTCATTCTCGTGTTACGCAGCACGTTTGAGCTCAAGAACCAATGAGGTTCATTCTCTTGTTACGCAGCACGTTTGAGCTTCACCAAGAATCAGACCCTGAAGAATTCTGAAAAGAGGCCAGCTCAATGCTCTGGTTTATGAACTGAGGAAGAGGGATTTTCGGAAGAAAAGAAGGATTGGACCATCCCAGAGCCATCCGCCAACCACTAACTCACTAACTCACATAGTGCAACTCACTAACACATTTTGCAGAAGCAATACCCAACAAAACAGCAGTCTTTAAGACATGCATTTCATATCAATGCTCTGTTAAAGGCCCAAACTGAGATGAACAAAGGAATGCAAGCACAAGTGGCAAATCCCACATAGGAAAATAAGGATTCCAAGCTGGCTTCAGACATTGCGCACCCTTTCGGAAATCTTCCAAGGTTCGCATCTCAGAAATTTCAGTAACAAAGGAAACCATGGAAAGGTGGAAATGCATAGAGTAGGCAGGTCGGCCATTTGTGAGACAGATCCCAAGAGACTGGACGCTTTTTTCTTTGCAAACCATAAGCGACAGTGACTGGTCATTTCTGAAGCATATCCAAACCATAGCCAGATTTCCTGCACTACATCTGGATGAAGCCTTCATTCCCTGGAAAGAGCACCCGCTGTCTGGTTGCATGCTCCCAAAATATGAACCGCCCTCAGCAAAGTGAGTTGTGGCTGACACCATGTCAGGATTTTGTGAGTAAGTTGTAGAGACCTGCATGATTTCGTGCCACCCTGGTGGTTCAGATGGAAGACTGTTGAGGAATTTTTAGACCAAATGAGAACATGGTGGCCTACCAGGACTGGCAAAAATACACCAAAAATACACCTCTGATTCCATGTTGTCCCCCAACCTGTGAGGAAAACATCGGCTGTGACCAACTCCTGCTGAGAGAGAACAACACCCAGGAACACCCCTGCCTCCAGTAACTCTAACCATCTCTATGGCCTCAGTACATGAATGTACTGTGAGAAATTACCATCAATTGCTATTCGAATCAACAGTTGAGTTTAAAAAATACGACAGATGGACCGATGATGAGGTTCAGGCTTTTCAGGTTCAGTTTTTTCCTGGGAAAAAAAGTTCCTGGGACAAATTGGTCCAGGTAATTTCAGTGGAAATGGAGCTTATGAGACAAATAACCTTTGTGAGGAGCATGGGGGAAGAGGCTCTATCTGTGTATGTAGTGGGGGAGGTTGTGGACATCACTGCTTGGGAAAGTCCTGTCTGGATGGAATTACAAAAATCTGACTATTGACAGGTAAGATTATCTGCTCAGTTGATCATCTGAGAAAACAATCTAGTATGTAATCATGACACTGGGCCATAAGGAAGAACTTTTTTTTGATGTCAACACAAAGTTCAGGGTGGTGTGTTGTGTTCTGTTAATTACACTATCAGCAGCAGCAGTAGGGAACATTCAATAGCAGCTAATAGATTACATATTACAACAATACGACCATTTACTCTCAGTCCCTCCTCATCCAGATACAAATATTATGAGAAGTGAACATGAAAATTGTCAAAATCATTCTTTATATTACATTTTTTTTGGTCCCTCTTTATATTAGGTGGCCTTAACTACCATGTACTTATTGTGTTCATGTTGTATTGCAACACACTTCTGCTGATATTGAGGTGGGATATGGGTAAAGTTAGGGACAGGTGTGGTGGGATGGGTAAGTTTAAGGGTAAACTTAGGGACAGGTGTGGTGGGATGGGTAAGTTTAAGGGTAAACTTAGGGACAGGTGTGGTGGGATGGGTAAGTTTAAGGATAAAGTTAGGGACAGGTGTGGTGGTGTGGGTAAGTTTAAGGGTAGGGTTAGGGACAGGTGTGGGGGTATGGGTAAGTTTAAGGGTAAAGTTAGGGACAGGTGTGGGGGTATGGGTAAGTTTAATGGGAAAGTTAGAGACGGGTGTGGTGGTGTGGGTAAGTTTAAGGGTAAAGTTAGGGACAGGCGTGGTGGTATGGGTAAGTTTAAGGGTAGGGTTAAGGACAGGTGTGGTGGTATGAGTAAGTTTAAGGGTAAAGTTAGGGACAGGTGTGGTGGTATGGGTAAGTTTAAGGGTAAAGTTAGGGACAGGTGTGGTGGTTGAGTAAGTTTAAGGGTAAAGTTAGGGAGGTGTGGGGGTATGGGTCAGTTTAAGGTTAGGGTTAGGGACAGGTGTGGTGGTGTGGGTAAGTTTAAGGGTAGGGTTAGGGACAGGTGTGGTGGTATGGGTCAGTTTAAGGGTAGGGTTAGGGACAGGTGTGGTGGTATGGGTCAGTTTAAGGGTAAAGTGAGGGACAGGTGTGGTGGTGTGGGTCAGTTTAAGGGTAGGGCTAGGGACAGGTGTGGTGGTGTGGGTCAGTTTAAGGGTAGGGTTAGAGACAGGTGTGGTGGTGTGGGTCAGTTTAAGGTTAGGGTTAGGGACAGGTGTGGTGGTGTGGGTCAGTTTAAGGTTAGGGTTAGGGACAGGTGTGGTGGTGTGGGTCAGTTTAAGGGTAGGGCTAGGGACAGGTGTGGTGGTATGGGTCAGTTTAAGGTTAGGGTTAGGGACAGGTGTGGTGGTGTGGGTCAGTTTAAGGTTAGGGTTAGGGACAGGTGTGGTGGTGTGGGTAAGTTTAAGGGTAGGGTTAGGGACAGGTGTGGTGGTATGGGTAAGTTTAAGGTTAGGGTTAGAGACCGGTGTGGTGGTATGGGTCAGTTTAAGGTTAGGGTTAGGGACAGGTGTGGTGGTGTGGGTCAGTTTAAGGTTAGGGTTAGGGACAGGTGTGGTGGTGTGGGTCAGTTTAAGGGTAGGGCTAGGGACAGGTGTGGTGGTATGGGTCAGTTTAAGGTTAGGGTTAGGGACAGGTGTGGTGGTGTGGGTAAGTTTAAGGGTAGGGTTAGGGACAGGTGTGGTGGTATGGGTAAGTTTAAGGTTAGGGTTAGGGACAGGTGTGGTGGTGTGGGTCAGTTTAAGGGTAGGGCTAGGGACAGGTGTGGTGGTATGGGTCAGTTTAAGGTTAGGGTTAGGGACAGGTGTGGTGGTGTGGGTAAGTTTAAGGGTAGGGTTAGGGACAGGTGTAGTGGTGTGGGTAAGTTTAAGGGTAGGGTTAGGGGCAGGTGTGGTGGTGTGGGTAAGTTTAAGGGTAGGGTTAGGGACAGGTGTGGTGGTATGGGTAAGTTTAAGGTTAGGGTTAGAGACCGGTGTGGTGGTATGGGTCAGTTTAAGGTTAGGGTTAGGGACAGGTGTGGTGGTATGGGTCAGTTTAAGGTTAGGGTTAGGTGTAAGGGAAGTGTCAACAGTGTAATTATAAATGTAACTACAGAAATTAATTACAGCTGTAATTACATGCAGGTAATTTTTTAAATGTAAGTACAATGTAAAAACATGTACACATACAATAAGTGGATTGTATCAAATGATTAATTTAAATGTTAGTACATAGTAGTTAAGGCCGCATAATATAAAGTGGGTCCGTTTTTTTTTTTTTTTTAAATAATCAAACGTGTATTTGTTAAAAATTATGAAACATTTTTTTATTCAACTTCCATTTAGCGTTTTAAATAAGAAATTTATTTTATTATATTATCTGATATCAACTGCTCACCCGAAGACATTCTCTAATGCTTCCTTCAATACTAGTTTCCTAGTTGAAAAATTGGACATGAACACCCTCCCAAGTCAAAATTTGAATGCGATGAGCTCGTAATCACAACTTCAGAAGTAGGAAGTACATAATTCCCGATAACACGTGAAGGCAGCATAAGTCTGACACAGACACAGTCACATGACCAAAATGGATAGAGGAGGGAAGCGTTCTGAGTGCAGAACATTTAATGTTATTGCCTGAGAGGTCAAAGTTATTAAAGGGGTTATGATTTGAGAAATCAACTTTTCATTCAGCCTTTGACAAGTTATTTGTGATATAAGAATATCCTTTAAGTTTCAGAGCTGTAAAAATCCTTGTTAGTCAAAGAAAAGCTTTTATTGACACCAGGCCCAGCAAACGCTCAATCTCAGAATGTGCCAACCCTTGACGTCATCGTGTGGTGAAACACCGCCTTAACATAAGATGAACAACGCCTGATTCTGTAGCCACGCCCACCGACTCATGCAAGAAATGTAACATAAATAACACGGGCCTGCTAAATGGATCGCGCTACCGAGCAATAATCATGCCGAAGAGAGTAAGATATTGCGCTGTGCCTGGTTGTGGAAGAACACAGTCGCTGCAGAAGCTTCCTTCGGATTCCAATATTAGGAATGAGTGGTTGAACTTTATTTTTAATGAAGATCCAGCTCACATGGGGAAAACATTGCACGTTTTTTCCATCATTTCACCACGGATTAGTTTGTAAACAAGAGACTGGATTTGCAGACAGGATGAGATTACATGAATGAATGAAGCAACACACTTATGTTTAATGTTTTTTATATGTGACAGTACTGCATTGTTACAGATCATTATGTGTACGTGTCTAACTGAACATAACTTAGTATGCTGTCAAAGGCTGAAGAATCCTTATTTGTGGTGTTGTTGGTTCAGTGTGCTGCGATCCGGGATCAGACTCGGGACATGTATGGGCCAGGGCTCGCAAAGCCCAATGTCCTGGGGCTATGTGTTTTCCAGACGGGCTAGCAAAACATAAGCCTGTCGGCAGGCTGGTGAATAACATTCCTTTCTTGATGTGCGTTGTTCACTCTCTTGACTTGATATTTGAAGGAAAAATACAATCGCAGAAGTTTTGATCATGCTGATTTGTCTGACTCTGCAGTGAGGCTTGTGCGTGTGTGTGTGCATGTGTGTGTGTGTTAGTGATGCACGGTTCACGGTTATATCCACGGGCCAAGTAATAAGAAAATAACATTCCAATTAATCGAGGGTGGATGAGAGATAAAGCATTGTGTTTGTTTGATAAAGACACGGCGAGCCCTGTGGGCGAATCATTCCGGTTGCCATTTCCTCACACGCTTTCAAAACAATCCCTCACGTGTACTCACTCATTATAATATGCAAAGCTTATCCAATCATAGCAGTGGGCGTCTTCCGTCTTCTGTCTTCAGTGCGGCACGCCCATGTCTTCCATGGCTCAAAACCATGGTAGAAAATAGCCTATTACTTATTCATTATGATGTTTTTGAATGTAAAAACCACACAAACGTCATAAGTTGACCTCAGACAACAGTATAAAATGATACATGACCCCTTTAACAGTAATATCAGTTAATTTCACTTGAAAAAAAAATCACTTTATATTTGTGAATGGGTGTTTGATTTACATTTAAGAAAAGAGTAAATTGCTATGCATAATAAACTTCCGTTTTCTTTAAAACAGGTCACATTACTTCCAGTTCAGATCTTTTGTGCATGCTACGTGAAATATGGAGGCGTTTTACTCAAGATGCTCTCAAAGACCAAAGATGTGCATAACCAGTGTCCATTGCAGGTTGACATATTTCTTATCACTAACATCGGATAATAAAATCAAATAAAACAGCAACAATAAAAAGAAATAGCTAGCTAATTACCCTAAAAGTCCATTTACAGCATAAACAGTGCTGGGCAGATTACTTACGAATTGTAGTCGATTACGGATTCCAATTTATATGACAAAAAGTGTAGTTAGTAATGTAATCAATTACATTACAAATTTAAGGTAATATATCTTGACTACTTTTTGATTACTTTTAGATTACTTTTGACCCAACTCATTTATCACATTGATTTGAATATGATAATATTGTACCATATTGATATGAATAGGATCCACTGATGGCAAGCATAGATGAACCCAAGTGCAGTTTAATTATAAACATGAACATATACAAAACAAATGATGACTTGAACTTGACTTGACTTGACTTGACTTGACTTGACTTGACTTGACTTGACTTGACTTGAAACATGAACAGACACTCACCAACAGCGGGTTACATATAACAAAGCTAGACAAAGGCATATGGCAAACATGACGGCTTAAATGCACACACACTACTAATGATAAGACAAGGGACACCTGTGAACAATACAATTAACCAATGACAACATAGCACACATGACAAGGGAGCACATGGCAGGATCACATGACTAGAACATGACAAACAAGGGAAGCACATGGCAAAGCAGAAAATCTAAACACTAGGCATTACAGATCCCAACAAAACACTTAGTCTGGGAGGGCGGTCTTGGGGGAGGGATGGCGGGCAAGGCCCGTGCAGGGGGACAGGACATGGACCCTGGCAAGGCAGAGACGGTCCTGGGAGCATGGGTGGACCTGTGAGTTCAGTAAGACATGGCGACTCAGGCAGTTCGGGAAGCCATGGAGGCGCAGGCAGTTCAAGGAACCATGGCGGTGCAGGAAGTTCAGGAAGCCATGGTAGTGCAGGAAGTTCAGAAAGCCATGGCAGTGCAGGAAGTTCAGGGGACCATTGCAGTGCAGGAAGTTCAGGAAGCCATGGCGGTGTAGGAAGTTCAAGGGACCATGGTGGTGTAGGCAGTACAGGGGACCAGAGAGACACGGCCTCCGTGGCCTTAGCCAAGTACCTACTGACCCCCCAAACCCCCAGAGGCTGGAGCCACCTCTGGACGCTGGTCAGGGGCTGGGACCATCTCTGGACGCTGGTCAGAGGCTGGAGCCACCTCTGGATGCTGGTCAGGGGCTGGAGCCACCTCTGGATGCTGGTCATGAGCTGGAGCCCTCTCTGGACTCTGGTCACAGGCTGGAGACGTCGCTGGACTCTGGATGTGGACAGGAGACATTGCTGGACTCTGGATGTGGACAGCCATCTTGGGATTAGACAATGGATTGGTGGTCATATTGGCTTGAGACTACTTGACAGAAACAAGGACTCTGGCAAGAGCAGAAGAGGGGGAATGTGTATGTACTCTGACAATAGGTGGTGTACAAACGCTATAGTGACTGAAGGACACTGCTCACCAGATCTAGAATTTGTTACACTGAGATGTCGGCCCTTCAATCTGCCGTGTGTTGTCATCAAGAGTAACAGTAACCTCAGAGAAGGATATAAAGTCTCTACCTGATATAAAGTCTCTGGGCCATTCTGGCCATCTATCCCTCTTTTTCACCCTGGCGTACAGACCTCTCATTAAAGTGGATGTCTAATGCTATTTCAAGTGCTGACCCCTGGGTACTTGCCCCTCTGCACTTATTTACACTGTTAAAGAGTTGGATTCTCATGCTAAACATGGCCAAAGTTTCAACAAACGAGTTGGACGTATGACAGTATTTCTGTGCCTAATACACTCCTTCAGGGTTTGTATAAGTTTCGGAAAGGTTTTTTTTTTTTTTGAGTATGGCCCTGTATGATTTCATAAAGGGCAGAACTGTTTGTATGCATGCGCACATCAACCAGAGCGAGTGCAAGAGCGCGCCCATCAACGAGCCTCGTTCGGGTTACAGAAGCCGTCGGCATCACTGTCATTTTGTTTTTGACGCTGGATTTGCAAATAATTTGAAAGTGAAAGATGGAGTGGTCCCAGTGATAAAAGATCCCAGTCATGAGTCGGAACTGCATGCGGTAAGTAAAACTGCATCAAATGTCTGTGTTTTGTTGGCTATCGGATATGCATATCATATCAACACAAACATATAGTCAATCGAAAGTTATCCAGGGATAATGCGATTTGTGTGTGTGTGTGTTCGTGACTCTTTAGCTCCGACAACTGCATGCCTTCATGAGTTTGGCTGTTTTCAGAAAGAATCGGTACAGCTGTATCTGTCTTTTATAAATATGATAAAACTAAAGACTCTTTGGGGATATGGAGGATGCAATACTGCTTTATAGGTATTCAAGATTAACATGAGATATGCAGAAAATGTGTGTGTTATGTACCCTTTAAGAAAACTCTGCCTAGAATGAGATACATAAAGATTTGGCCTGAGGATGCAACTACACAGAAGGATTGCTTTGAGCGCACCATCTGGGACATAGTTGCACAGCAGGATCTAGCAGACTTTACATCCACCGTTTTGTTTTACATCCAAACTTTCATTGATAATGTCACTGTTGACAAACAGATCAGATTTCAACAAAACAATAGACCATGGATGACCAGGAGTGTCAGGCTGCTGCTGAGGGATCGAGATCCTTTAGGTCTGGAAACATGGAATTATACAGCATTTCCAGGTTCAACCTAAAAAGAGGCATCAATGAGGCAAAAGCAGCCTACACAAGAAATATAGAGGGACATTTCAGTGAAGGGGGCATCCAGTTAGGCAGGGCATCCAGCAACTCACAAACCTTAAGGGCTCCAAAGATCCAGCCATAAGCACCAGCAGTAACCTGGCCGAGAAGCTCAACCATGTCTTTGCCAATTTTAAGGTGACTGAGGCAGAGACGGGGCCCACACTAGTACCACCCATGGACAACCTGGCACTTACTGTGAGTATGGAGGTCAGAAGAGTGCTCCGTGGTGTGAACCCCAGGAAGGCTGCTGGTCCCGAGAGTATTCTGGGGAGAGTACTGAGGGACTACGTGGACCATTTACTTCCATCTTCAATATCTCTCTGTTCACTTGCACTGTCCCCAAATGCTTTAAGGGTGTACTCACACTAGGCACGGTTGCCTTGTAGCATGCCCGAGAGCGAATGTCCCCCCTCCCCACTCCCCTGCTGGCCTGCACATTGCACTTAACGTACCAGGCCGGAGCACGCTTACGTCATTCACGATGCAAATATTGTTTTGAAGAAGATGGGAAGAAAAGCGCTTTCACTAATAGACAGCCTAATAGATTTATAATTTATGGCGCGCAGCGATTTGCACTTGATTGCACTGCACGTATCAGAAGATTAAAGTGTATGCACATCTCGCCAAAAGTAGTAGGTCATCGGGGTACTTTTTGCCCACTCTTTTATGAGTACTGTAAATTCGGACATACTACTTTTGTCACATACTGTTTTTCGCCTACTATATAGTAGGGAAGTGTGCGGTTTCGATTGCAGCCCTTATCTGATGTGTGAGTTGATGAATTTTTATTTGTAAATAAAAGCCTAAATTCAATCTGTTCATCATGTAAAGCGATTGTGTCTCTTGAGAAAATGTGGACAAAACCGCTCAATTCATATGGATTAGTTTTATGATCTCGTTTTATGAAGTGGTAGTTGCGTGGACTGGTAATGGAGGGACAAAATATCTTCATTTTTGTTTCCAAAGATGATCAAAAGTCTTACGGATTTGGAACGGCATGAGGGTGAGTAGTTTTAGTTTTGGGGGAATTTGAAAATGTGCACAGGGTATTTTACAAAGCTCTGCTTGTGTGCAGTGTGAACTCTAAAAATACATGCTGCTGTCATGTGCGGTGTAGCTGTTTGAATGAAAGAAATCCCACAGGAAGAACAGTCTGAGGTATCATGTGACATTTATTTGCATTCTATCATTGAAACATAATTTCACCTAAAAAAAAAATAGACGATTCTGAGTGCAAACAACACAGGTTACCAAAAAAAGCCTTCATCCAGAGCAAATTCTGTAGATTTATACAGGTTCAATTCCTAAAGTAAGGATGTTAATTGAACACAAGGGTGAGTGTTCAAAGCAGATGGGAAATGAACATTGTAAAGATGACACACACACACACTCCAGTCACTGTGATGACTAAATCAGATGTCTCCTGCAGTGAAAGGCTGCGGTGGGCCGCTGTAGGCCGGTAGATTTGCTGCTGATGTGTGCTGGTCTCCAGTGGACTGTCCCTGATTTCTTGCCCGCCCACTGCTGGTTCATCATGTCTCTCTGATGATTGGTTGGTTGACAGGTAAGCCGTAGAGTAAAATGCTGATGGTAAAAGTGTACAAATGTTCATTTTTCTTTTATGATAATATTAGGATACTTTTATTGTACTTTATTTTTGGAGCTTGACAGACATGGTCACTATGGGCGCTACCATACACCCAGTGCAATGCGACACCAGGCGTGACAAGTGTTTTTTGCTAGTTTCAGCCCAACGCAGTTATCGTTTTCACATCCAGCGTCACGCTGTTTAAATACCAAATGCACATCTGTTCGCCCATGGTCTGAAAACCAGGTGTGTTCAGGCTCATAAAAACAACTGCGTTTTTGTTGGTCAATGGCGCAGTTGTTTTCGCAGTATTTTTTTGTTATTTAAAGGGCGCGTTAGTAATATGCGTCTATAAGCGGGTAGACAACGTGCGTACACTGCTTATTACACACACAGGGCAGCAGCAGCACACAAATATGGCAATTATTAAAAATAAAAGGATTCCTCTCTGGAGAAGCGTTCAGTCTGTCCACTCGCAAATCCTGCTATGTACACTGAACAAAATTATAAACACAGCACTTTTGTTTTTGCCCACATTTTTCATGAGCTGAACTCAAAGATCTAAGTCTAGATTCTATGTACACAAAAGGCCTATTTCTCTCAAATACTGTTCACAAATCGGTCTAAATCTGTGTTAGTGAGCACTTCTCCTTTGCCGAGATAATCCATCTACCTCACAGTTGTGGCATTTCAAGATGCTGATTAGACAGCATGATTATTGCACAGGTGTGCCTTAGGCTGGCCACAATAAGAGGCCACTCTTAAATGTGCAGTTTTATCACACAGCACAATGCCACAGGTGAGGTTTTGAGGGAGCGTGCAATTGGCATTCTGACTGCAGAAATGTCCACCAGAGCTGTTAACCATGAATTGAATGTTCATTTCTTTACCATAAGCTGTCTCCAAAGGCGTTTCAGAGAATTTGGTAGTGCATCCAATCGGTCTCACAACCACAGACCACGTGTAACCACACCAGCCCAGGACCTCCACATCCAGCATCTTCACCTCCAAGATCGTCTGAAACCAGCCACCCGGACAGCTGCTGTAATGTTGTTTGGTGTAAATAGCTAACCTGCCATGGTGTAAGCGCAACTGGCTTTTAAAGGGAATGGGAGATGAGACTCTGATTGGTTTATTGCACGTTACGCCCAAAACACACCCATGACTCATTAAGAGACTAGGTACAACCCTTTTGGACCATGCGTCTGGCACACTGACCATTTTTTTTCCGTCTGTAAACTAGCAAAAGTGGATTTAGACACGCCCTAAGTGCTCCTGCGCCATGCGCTTCAGACCATGTGCTCAGATTGTTAAAATAAGGCCCTATATGTTTTGATTGTATGGAAAATGTGGAAAATGATCATGGAAAATGTTTTTTGGTGCAAGAAATACTAAACTGACCACAGTGGGGGAAATTTGTCTATTCAGTTATCTCTTGTATTCTAACAGTAGTGGTGGATGTTTTACCCAGAAGACTTTGTAAAAGCACAGCAATTACAAAGACGCTGAAGATGGCGGCAATCCCACAGGCCAGCAGCAGCTGAACAGAGCTGTGTGTGAAGTCTCTCCACGCTCGGATTAACTGGATCCTCAACAGGACTAAAGAACAGGGAGTCACGTCCCCTCCCTCAAACTCCCTGCATCTACAGAAGGAAGAGTATCATGAGGAGAGAACAGATTCATGCACACAAGTAGGTGTTTTGTCTTGTACTTGTGAGGCCCTTCCACCGGCTGTCGCTGTTCTCAAAGTCAACATGAATTTACCATTTTTACTTTCTTAGTGCACATTGCTTGTCTTACTGTGAATTATTTACTAGTGCATTCTAGTCCAAGAAAGAAATGTGTGGTTACATCAAATACAAAGAACAAAACAAAATATATTAATGTCATTAATATTTAAAAGCGTTAAATATATTTAATTAATGGCATGCATTAACACGAAAACTTTGACAGCCCTAAATATTAACCAACCATATCGTAGCCTAACATGCATACTCCAACAATATGCCAGTAGATACACCCACTTTGAAATATAATATTACATATTTATTTTCACTCAAAAACAGTAATATTGTGAAATATTACAATTTTGTTATAATGTAAAATATAATTTATTCCTGTGATCAAAGCTGCATTTTCAGCATCATTCCTCCAGTCTTCAGTGTCACATGATCCTTCAGAAATCATTCTGATATGAGGATTTGATGCTCAAGAAACATTTATGATTATGTTATTGTTTTTTTTTTGTTTTTTTCAGGATTCTTAAAAGTTCAGCATTCATTTGAAATAAAAATCCTTTGTAATGTTATGTCTTTACTGTCACATGTGATCAGTTTACCACAATAAAAATCTTACTGCCCAGATTTTTGAACAATAGTTTTGTTACAAATTTGCTGTAAATAACCTTTAAATCAAGGTTTTTTTTTTTTTAGTTTGAGAGGTTTATAAATTTGGCCTATATGCTATACGTGACTATAACTTTAACTAAACAACTATGTACAGATACACACCATACTGCATGCACAAACACATACACGTTTTGCATAATTCAAATCAACTTCAGAGCTGAAGAGTTTTCTTTAAAAAAAAACCCATGAAACTAACACGCAAATGACAGTGTAGAACACACAGACCTGGATAATAGATATTCCACAACAACGCTCCGGTTCACATTATGTGCGGCTGAAATTCCCATCTGATCTAGAATGATGTCAGGAACTTCATAACCCTCTTCAATTAACATGGCCACATTAAAGAGTCCCTGAAAATGCACACAAAATACTTATACAAATTATTGGAATTTATATATATATATATATATATATATATATATACAAACCCGATTCCAAAAAAGTTGGGACACTGTACAAATTGTGAATACAAACAGAATGCAATGATGTGGAAGTTTCAAATTTCAATATTTTATTCAGAATACAACATAGATGACATATCACATGTTTAAACTGAGAAAATGTATCATCTTAAGGGAAAAATAAGTTGATTTTAAATTTCATGGCATCAACACATCTCAAAAAAGTTGGGACAAGGCCATGTTTCCCACGGATCCTTCTTCTACGCAGCCATGATGTTGTAACTGATGCAGTATGTGGTCTGGCATTGTCATGTTGGAAAATGCAAGGTCTTCCCTGAAAGAGACGACGTCTGGATGGGAGCATATGTTGTTCTAGAACTTGGATATACCTTTCAGCATTGATGGTGCCTTTCCAGATGTGTAAGCTGCCCATGCCACACGCACTCATGCAACCCCATCCCATCAGAGATGCAGGCTTCTGAACTGAGCGCTGAGAACAACTTGGGTTGTCCTTGTCCTCTTTAGTCCGGATGACATGGCGTCCCAGTTTTCCAAAAAGAACTTCAAATTTTGATTGGTCTGACCACAGAACAGTTTTCCACTTTGCCACAGTCCATTTTAAACGAGCCTTGGCCCAGAGAAAACGCCTGCGCTTCTGGATCATGTTTAGATATGGCTTCTTTTTTGACGCACAGAGATTGTTCCACATTCTCTGAATCTTTGGATGATATTATGCACTGTAGATGATGAGAACTTCTGAGAAACTCCTTTCTGATATTGCTCCAGTATTTTTGGCCGCAGCATTGGGGGAATTGGTGATCCTCTGCCCATCTTGACTTCTGAGAGACACTGCCACTCTGAGAGGCTCTTTTTATACCCAATCATGTTGCCAATTGACCTAATAAGTTGAAAATTGGTCCTCCAGCTGTTCCTTATATGTACATTTAACTTTTCCCGGCCTCTTATTGCTACCTGTCCCAACTTTTTTGGAATGTGTAGCTCTCATGAAATCCAAAATGAGCCAATATTTGGCATGACATTTCAAAATGTCTCACTTTCAACATTTGATATGTTATCTATATTCTATTGTGAATAAAATATAAGTTTATGAGATTTGTAAATGATTGCATTCCTTTTTATTCACAATTTGTACAGTGTCCCAACTTTTGGGAATGGGAATCGGGTATATATATATATATATATATATATATATATATATATATATATATATATATATATATATATATATATACATATATTATGTAAACAAAAGATTGGATGCAATTAATTGTGATTAATCAATGTGACAACACTAATACACACATATATATATATATGTGTGTGTGTGTGTGTGTGTGCGTGTGTGTGTGCGTGTGATTTCTGTGGGAATACAAAATCTGGTTTATTTAGCTGTACAGTAAAAGTAATGTAATAAGGCTATATAATATATTAATGCAACAAGTGACATTTCTTATCGGCCAACTAAATTCCGCTTCACATTGTGCCTCACAAATCGCACAACTCAAGTTCTTCTTTCATTTAATTTATTATTACTTTCTCTGTTTTTGCAATTCATCCATGTTTATTTGTCACTCATATGTAAATAATGTAAAGCATCCCTACCAGTGTACATATCCCAGCCCTAGTATTTGCCTGTTTAGATATAGTAAACGTGTGTGTGTACCTGAGGACTGCCATGCACTGCTGCTGTACTGTACATGTACATGGCCTTCACCATATCAGCCATTTTACTGTAATAATCTCCCATCTGCAACAAACCTGCAGAAGACAGAGAAACAGTAACAGATGAAGGCAGAAAGAGAGATCGAGAGGGAGGTGGACAGCATGTAGTGTACTTGTTTTGACAAACGTGTCAGTGAAGAGCATGCTTCAGATGAAATATGAGACAAATATAAGAAAAATGGAAAATGTATATACTATGTAAATATCACTGGGGGACATAATATTTTTCATTGTGAATCATTTCAAATCAAGCTGTAATTTATCAAATTGTGCACAAAGTGTGATATAAAATATTTTGAATTGTTTTGATACACAAAATGTAAGATATGAAATAAAAAATAATGCGAGACATGAAATTTGAGATGTGGTAGAAATTACATTACAGAGTTCAAGGTAAAAATGTGGATGCCTTCAATCAAAGTCATAAAAGGTGCTTATGAAATCATAGTTAGGGGCTGTTCACACAGAACACGCTTTCCATTCCTGTGCTACCTTTCCATTATTTTTCATTGTGCACTAGACAGACGTGTTTGACCTTGCGTGTTTTGCAGCGTCTCATGCATGACATGAGACATAAAAACGTGGCGCTCAAAATAAGTTCATCCTTTAAAAGGCGCATCTCAAGACCTTGCAGGTTTTACACCATTCCACTGAAAGCAAAACGTGTTCTGTGTGAACCAGCCCTTATTCTTCTAAACAGATGTAGTGGTGTGGTATAGTTGTCACTGCTGTATTTCTGCTGGTCTGCAGAGGCTCACCAGCTTCCTGAGGGATGTGATTATAGGTAGAGTAGTTGTGATACCTCCATTGACAGGAAGAACTGTGGCCTAACACCTAGAAACACATACATTAGGTGAATGGTATAAAAAAAATTAAATAAAACGGTTGGATTGGCTGATTAGGAGACGTATAAAAGATGTTCACCTCACATAGATGGGCGGCATTGTGCTGTGCCACACCGAGACCAGTTTCTGCTAGCATGGCATATTTCACCAACGCTTCATCCCTTGAACAGACAACAAATATCCACACAGACTTTTAGAAATATGTCATTTCAAACAAGTATGACTTTCTTTCTTCTTTGGTACAGAAGGTTTTCTTATATGTAAGGAGGGGGGCTTCAAGGACAAAAGGTTGGGAACTACTGCAGCCCAAGTTGCCAGTTGGCAGAAAACACAGCTTATTTCAGCTATGGAAGCCAGCAAGCTTCCAAATTCATCTAAAAAGCTCTACGCCCAGAGGCATATTAAAACGCATATGAATTAGCTGATCAACTTGCAGAGTAAGGCTCGTCGCTTTCCGTTGTTACAGTAATTGTGCTCGTTTCTGTTGCGTGGCCTCAATCTGGCAACCAGCGTGAGCGTGGGGACAAGGAGGCGGGGGAAACAACCCTCTCCAATATTTAGAATTTAGACTGCAGTACCCATTTCAACCACTAGCAGTCAATATTACATAATGCACCTTTAAGACCGAATGCACGGATCCAATATAATTATACACATCCGATTTCTTTCTCAACTGTTTACGTTCACTTAAGAAACAACTGACTGTTTTCTTTTTTGCTGCTTCTTGCGCTGGAACTGTTTAAAATCACTTAAATGTAAAAAAAAAAAAAAAAACATGCAAATGAAAAGCTTTCACTTTATGATAGTTAAACTTTGCAATTAATCTATGAATCACATGCGTGCCGAACCGTGGGGCCTGGTCCATACGGATCACAGATCAACTACGATCTGTTTAACCACTAATGGATAAAGATATGAATGGGTGGATGAAGGGATGGATGGATGGATGGATAAAGGAATGTATGGATGGATGAAGGATGGATGGATAAATGGATGGATGGATGGATGGATGGATAAAGGTACGGATGGTTGAATGAATGGATGGAAGGAAGGATGAAAAATATATGGGTGGATGGGTGAGTGGACAAAGGTATAGATTGATGGAGGTATGGATAAAAGGATGGATGGATGAAGGGATGGATGAATGGGTAGATAAATGTGTGAAGGGAGGGATGGATGGATGAAGAGTTGGGTGGATGGAGAGAAAGATGGATAAAGGGGTGGATGGATAAAGGTATGAATGATAAAGGGATGGATGAATGGATAGATAAAAGAATGGATGAAAGGATGGATGGAATGATGAATGGATAAAGGAATGGAAGGATGGATGAAGGATGGATAAAGATGGATGGATGAATGAAGGTATGGGTGGATAAAGGTTTGAATAAATGGATGGATGATGGATGGATGGATGGATGGATGGATGGATGGATGGATGGATAGATTGATTGAAGTGCCCCAATTATGCTTTTTAGAATATTCCCACTCAGAAGAGAGTATCTCATGGAAAGGAGGGATTTAGAGAGATTGATTCATCCAATGAGTCGTTTGAGAATCATTGAACAATGTGGTGATGCTGCAATGTATATTATGAGCAAATGAAAGTGTTTTTTTGACCTTTGATGCATGTAAACCTGTTGTAGGAGACTCCAAATTAGCAGCCTTTAAAGTAGCATAATAGTGGCACCTTAAGGTATGGCTGAATGAAGGGGTGGATGGATGAAGGCATGGATCTCTCACCATGATCCTCTTTGATAAGTTTGAAGAGCTTCTTTAACCATGAAGCCCACGTGGCCATTGGTCTCACTGACCTGCTTCAACAGCCTGAAGAAACAGGAACCCAACAAAAGTGAGAAACACATTAAAAGATAAAACTTGTTAAATGCTGATCTATCCATCAGATTAACATGACAGCATTAGCATTTATAAAGAAGTTATCAAATCTGTAAAATTTGTCAATGTTTTTCCAGTAAATGATCATCCATGTGTGATGGCCGCTGTAGTAACTGAAGTCAAAGAAGAGAAGATGACATACAGCACAGCTTTGCCTTGATCTCTCGCCACTCCTTGTACAGTTCCAGTGGAGAGAAAAGATGCCGACTCCACAGCGCCGTCCACATGACCCAACTGAGCCGCACGGCAAAAATAGTGGAACGCAGCAGTCTGAAAAAGCATTGAGATCAACACGCCGTAAACTTATGCCATACACACATTTGTATTAGTATAAAGTTTTCATATCTATCTATCTATCTATCTATCTATCTATCTATCTATCTATCTATCTATCTGTCTGTCTGTCTGTCTGTCTGTCTGTCTGTCTGTCTGTCTGTCTGTCTGTCTATCTATCTATCTATCTATCTATCTATCTATCTATCTATCTGCATGTCTGTCTGTCTATCTGCCTGTCTGTCTGTCTATGTGCCCATCTGTCTGTCTATCTATCTGCCTGTCTGTCTATCTGCCCATCTGTCTGTCTATCTATCTGCCTGGCTGTCTGTCTATCTGCCCGTCTGTCTGTCTATCTGCCCGTCTGTCTGTCTATCTATCTGCCCATCTGTCTGTCTGTCTATCTGCCCATCTGTCTGTCTGTCTATCTGCCCATCTGTCTGTCTGTCTATCTGCCCATCTGTCTGTCTGTCTGTAATTTTTGTAAACTTGACAGCACCTTTTTTTTTGTCATTTTCTCATAGTGAATATACTTCAACTTTATGAAGGTTAGAGATACTTTAAAAGTTCCTTGTGTTCTACAGAAAACAGCACAGGCTTGGAACATCATGAGGGTGATAAAATTAGGACAGATTTTTTTTTTTTCACTTTAAACTATCCATTGAAGGTTAAATGTGCAGCTTCTGACCTCATTCCTGTCTAGTTTGTCAGGATTGGCACCATTTAACTGGAAGACTCCCACATTGAAGAGCCCATCACGACTGCCATTCTGAGCTGCCAACTCAAAATATCGAATGGCCTTTGTTCCATTCTTTACTATGGTACTGTAGTACCATCCAAGTCCATTCAGAGCTTCTACAGAACCCTGAGAAAAAACACATGGCCCGTTATAGTAATCACAACACTTCTACACACACCCACATGTGCTCTGTTGTATGCACTCACCATGTCAGCAGCTTTCTCCAGAAGCTCAAGGCCAAGCGTTCGGTTCTTCTTCACTCCTGTGCCCTGTTCAAGCACAAACACTACTGATGGGACATCTTGAAAGTATATACAGATACATACATACACACCATTTTACATACATTTTCCTAATCTTGTGTCAGGAGTTTCTATTTCTACAATTCAAGCATGTATGTGCTTTTACAATGCAAATGCTTGAAAACATATGGCTCGAGATTTCCATGTAACCCGTGGATTACCTTTAGGAGGAGAATGGCATAGTCGTACATGGCTGTGGGATCAACCATCTGCAGGGCGCTCCTGGCGTACCACATGAGCGCTGTTTGAATGTCTTTCTCCACCCCGTTACTGCCCCAAAGAAGCATCCTGGCCAAAGATTTCTACAAGAAACACCAGCCCACAACGCTTTTACAATAGCTGAGAATCTCAAATGAATTGTCCTTCTGCTGACAGTTATCTGTAATATTATAGGAACATTTTGTTACCATATTTTGTAAAACCCTGGTTTGTTATCTTTGTCATCTGTGGTTTTGATATGGCTTTTAAATGACAAATTATCAGCATAAACATTAGCTTTTCATTGTGTTATTCATTGTGTGCTCTATATTTATTTATGTATGTATTCATTTATTCATTCCTTAAAGCTGCAGAACTTTCTGCACTCTAGCGGTTAATAAACAAAATTGCATGTGTCTTGTGGAATAACAACAGCTGCGTTTACATGGACACTAATAATCCGATTGTAATCGGACTATTAGCACAGTCAGAATAAAAAAGTCACATGTAACCATGTCAATCAGAATGAACTGGCCAAATGCATAACAATTTAATTTGGTTTGTTTAAACCTTTTCTAATCTGAATGAGAGGACATATAAACTGGTGAGTACTGCCCATGTGCAATGACGTAGAAATAGCGTAATGACGGATGACACGTGGAATGAGCTGTTCTTTGAAATTCTTCCTGTTGAATAAAATGTCATAAATGAGTGTCCTGTCATTCTGAAATTCTCTTTCTACTCATCTGACCCTATTTTAACGATCTGAGCGCATGGCGCAGGTGCACTTAGGGTGTGTCCAAATCCACTTTTGCTAGTTTAACGATGGAAAAAAACCATCGGCGCACCCGGTGCATGGTCCAAAAGGGTTGTACCTAGTCTCTTAATGAGGCCGTGTTTTGGGCGTAACATGCAATAAACCAATCAAAGTCTCATCTCCCATTCCCTTTAAAAGCCAGTTGTGCTTGCACCATGGCGGGTTAGCTATATACATGGCGGAATTTTTTTATATTTGGCATGTGTGTGTGCTGCTACGCATCCCTGTGTGTGTAATAAGCAGAGTGTACGTGTGTTGTGCACCCATCTATAATTGCATATTATTACTAAGGCACCCTTTAAATAACACAAAAAAAAACTGCGTCTGACAGACTACTGACTTTAGACCAGGTTTTTGTTGGTTAATGGCGCAGTCGTTTTCAGTTCCTCGAATTAACAATGCGTCAGCAATGCTCCTGAACACACCTGGTTTTCAAACCAGCACCATGGGCGAACAGATGAGCACGAGTACATTTGCTATTTAAATAACGTGACACTGGACGTAAAAATGATAACTGCGTTGGGCTGAAACTAGCAAAAAGCACTTGCATCGTGCCTGGCGTCGCATTACGCCGGGTGTATGATGGGGCCCTTAGTCTGTGAAGTGGGCAGGGAAATGTCCCACCAGTCCTTGTTTTAGACTCTCATCCACAGACGACTGGTTTTGGGCACGGAAATGGGTGTTTTTACTGTTTGATAAATATATGTAGTACGGCATAACAGTTCATGTGCTCATCGTCGCCTTTAGAAAGTCTACTTTCTAAAACAAAGAAAAGGAGGATGGTTAGTGTGCAACAACAGTGGGAAATCTGTCTATGTATGGGTAACTATTGTTGCCAGAGCTACGTGAGGTTTTTTTTACGATTGTCAAATACACTATATTGCCAAAGGTATTGGGTCACCCATCCAAATCATTGAATTCAGGTGTTCCAATCACATCCATGGCCACAGGTGTATAAAATCAAGCACTAGGCATGCAGACGCTTCTACAAACATTTGTGAAAGAATGGGTCACTCTCAGGAGCTCAGTGAACTCAAGCGTGGTACCGTGATAGGTTGCCACCTGTGCAAGTCCATTCGTGAAATTTCCTCACTACTAAATATTCTACGGTCAACTGTTAGTGGTATTATAAAAAAGTGGAAGCAATTGGGAGCAGCAGCAAATCAGCCACAGCAAGTGGTAGGCCACGTAAAATCACAGAGCAGGATCAGCACATGCTGAGCTCACCAACTTTCTGCAGAGTCAATAGCTACAGACCTCCAAACTTCATATGGCCTTCAGATTAGCTCAAGAACAGTGTGTAGAGAGCTTCATGGAATGGGTTTCCAAGTGCAATGCAAAGCATGGGATGCAGTGGTGTAAAGCACACTGGACTCTAGAGCAGTGAAGACGTGTGCTCTGGAGTGACCAATCACGCTTCTCTGTCTGGCAATCTGATGGACGAGTCTGGGTTTGGTGGTTTCCAGGAGAATGCTACTTGCCTGACTGCATTGCACCAAATGTAAAGTTTGGTGGAGGGGGGATTATGGTGTAGGGTTGTTTTTCAGGGGTTGGGCTTGGCCCCTTAGTTCCAGTGAAAGGAACTCTTAATGCTTCAGCATAACAAGACATTTTGGACAATTTCATGCTCCCAACTTTGTGGGAACAGTTTGGGGATAGCCTCTTCCTGTTCCAACATGACTGCGCACCAGTGCACAAAGCGTCGGTCCATAAAGACATGGATGAGCGAGTTCGGTGTGGAGGAACTTGACTGGCCTGCACAGAGTCCTGACCTCAATCTTTGGGATGAATTAGAGCAGAGACTGCGAGCCAAAACTTCTCATCCAACATCAGTGCCTGATCTCACAAATGTGCTTCTAGAAGAATAGTCAAAAATTCCCATAAATGCACTCCTAAACCTTGTGGAATGCCTTCCCAGAAGAGTTGAAGCTGTTATAGCTGCAAAGGGTGGTGCAACTGCATATTAAACCCTACAGATGGGATGTCATTAAAGTTCATGTGCATGTAAAGGCAGGCGTCCCAAAACTTTTGGCAATATAGTGTATGTGGAAGTTAATGTGTTGGTAATCTTAATTTATTGACAGTCCCTTGCTCAGAAGAATAGAGTAAACTTTAATAGAGAAAACTAGTTTCCTAGTGTATAACTAGTGTATCTGATATGAATAAAACAGCCTAATTATTAATTTTAGCCTAATTGAAAATATTATTATTGTAACTTCCATATCAGTGTACGGAAATTGTATTTAACAAACTATTTATTTTTATAGTACTTCATTTAAATGTCTGAAACCTAATATAGAGTGGTTGAAACCTAAAGAGTATGTGGTTGAAAACACTGAATAGTTGTGATAAAAAAGCACCAAAAAGTGGAGAGTGAAATCCACTCTTCTGTAAGCAGCATATGAGAGTGAGGATGTTTTCAATGGGGAGAAAATACTCTTGACAAGTGCTTTTTATATTATATAACACATTTTGCTGCATTTAATGAGGCATGTGTCAGTGTTTTGATGTGTTCCGATTCCGTGTGCGTGCGTGTGTGTGTGTGTGTGTGTGAGAGAGAGTCATTTAAATGTCTGAAACCTAATATTATTTAAAGATTATTTGGTTGAAAACACTGAATAGTTGTGATATAAAAGCACTGAGTGCATCCATCTCTGGCTCAGCGCCAGCCAAAGTGTGAAAACATGTTCAAATGTATCAGTGATGCACTGAGTGTCCTAATCACACTGGTGTGATCGTACGCATCAAAGGGTTCAAATCAATCACGTTTTAGGAATGGAGGGGAAAATTGACACTGAGGGGGCAATGCCTCCTTTTGCCTCCTCGTGGTGCTGGGCCTGATATTTAGTAAATCTGGCTCCAGATCTTCAGCACATCCTGATGTTCTAAATTACAAGAACTAAAGTCAATAGTTACAGGTTTAACTTTAGATATAGCTAAAGGCAAAGAGAGATTTTGAGAACCAGAGGAGAAAAAAAAGTGAAGACCTGAGATTCTACATCTCCTCTGTTGGCCTGGTGTTTCAAAAACTGCACAATGTCGCCCTGTTCACCCGTTTGGGTATGGAGCTCTTCGTCATTGTTTAAATGAACATGTTCTGTGGGAGTTTGCTGTAGAGAAGAAACACAGACAATATAATTTCCATTCAAACAATATCATTTCACATCAAACCAGTTTGTGTTAACATGCAAATCCACACCCACAAAACACTGTACAAACCAGCGGTTAACCTGATGACACAAGATTTTCAGACAGACAGTGAGTACTAAAGTACACAAAAGTCCAATATTTCATTAACAGTCAGCTTCAGCAGTGTCCTTTTTCTAAATATTTGACTGTGCTCGCTGAACAAGATGCACCTGATACTAAGGCACCATTTTATTAGCAAATGAGCATTTGCGAATTGAATTCCCTCAGGTTCTGTAGTCTGTAGTGTCTGCATGATTGGAACTGACAGAAGTTTATATGACCGAAATAGAATTAAAGTTAGTCTAGTCATTAGTCAAGTATGTTTAATAAACAGAGTTGATGGAATTATGAATAACTTGTAATAATTAGTTTTTTCACTAAATAACACTGTTATATCTATATTTTATATTGTTTTGTTAGAAAGGTAATTTTTGTATTGATGTTTTATATATATATATATATATATATATATATATATATATATATATATATATATATATATATATATATATACACACACACACATTTTTCAACAGATTTTTTCATTGTCAAAAGTACGTTTTTTTATTTTTATTATTATGTGCCATTTTTAAGAGACCTACTGAGCGTTTGGAGCTTTTCACAGCAAATATTGGTATATGTGATTTTTTTTTGTTGTTGCAATTAATCTACTTAATTAATCATCCAATCATTTAATTAATTGAAAAGACAGGACTAGTTTACAGTAATTCTTCTGAAATAAATAATTATCCAATGTTTTTATTCAATTATAGTCTATATAATAACATAGAATATAACTAATGTATTATATGTGTAAAGTCAATTGAGAATATGTATGCATTACTAATCTCTGTTTATAAATGTGTAACTCACCCCAGAGTCTTGTAATTTAGTGTGGTCAATGCTGGTCTGTTTGCCAATGTTGGCGTAGTAGCCATACGCTGTATTCTGGTCTTTGGGGAAACCGTCAAGTCCCTCCATGTGCTTGTATCCCAAATGCATCAGAGCGAGTCGGTCATCAGAGACCCCGCCTATCAAACTATAAACATGACCCTGAGAAAGAGATCACCATCAAACTTTAACACCATATTGCTGTACCAAATGAAGAAGGCTGTACTGACTGCAACACTAGCCTAAAACAATGCCTAAATATCATTCAGTTTGGTTTATGGTTACCATTAGCTGATAGCCTGCTTGGCCTTGGTGAAGCAGTTATTCATTAGCTAAAGGGATAGTTCACCCAAAAATGAAAATTACCTCATGATTTACTCACCCTCAAGTCATCCTAGGTTTATATGACATTTTTCTTTCAGACGAACACAATCAGAGTTATAGTAAAAAAATCTTGGCTCTTCCAAGCTTTATATTGGCAGTGGAAAAAAAAAATTGAAAGCTCAGAAAAGTGCATCCATCCATTATAAAAGTTCTCCACACGGCTCCAGGGGTTAATAAAGGCCTTCTGAAGCGAATCGATGCGTTTGTGTAAGAAAAATATCTATATTTAAAACTATAAAGTAAAATATCTAGCTTCCGCCAGACCACCTTCTGTATTCAACTTATGCAGAAAGTCTCTGCAGTTCAAGAAAACACCTCTCGCAGTTCAAATTGCTTACACTATGTCCGCCGTCATCATTGAGCCAGTTACGCTTTCTTCATAAGTTGAATATGGAAGCCGGTCCGCTGGAAGCTAGATTTATAACATGTTAAATATTTATATTTTTCTTACACAAACCCATTGATTCGCTTCAGAAGGCCTTTATTAACCCCCAGAGCCGTGTACATGCTATTTAATTCATAAAATTTAACCTAAAAACGTATTAAAATTTTTTTAACTAAATCCATAAAATGATGTTGTAATTGTAATTGTAATTGTTGGCATGTCGTAATTGTAAACGCAACTGTAAAAAGCCCTCATGTGCTTGTAGAACTTGTAATTACAACGTGTACATTTTCTGAGAGCTAAGAGTTGTACCACCTGATTACTGTGTGTTTGACTTGAAGCGATGCTGTGCAGACCAATCAGTGTATGACATCAAAGCACTGCGAGAGTGATTAGAAAGCATATGGAGCTTTATTTATGGTAATTATGTAAATAGGCATGAACGCAGCATTATCCCATGATGGGAACCCCTTAAAGGTTCTACATATGAAGTGCCTGACAGAACCCTTTAAGGTTATATATATATATATATACAGTTGTGCTCAAAATTATTCATACCCTTGGTAAATATGTCCAAAGAAGGCTGTGAAAATAAATCTGCGTTGTTAATCCTTTTGATCGTTTGTTTTAAAAATTTATAAAATTCTAACCTATCATTGGAGAATACGAATTTTAAATGGGTGAAAAATATTATTATGAAATAAATGTTTTTCTCTAATACACATTGCTCACACAATTAATCATACCCTTTTATTCAATACTTTTTGCAACCTCTTTTTGCCAAGATAACAGCTCTGAGTCTTCTACTATAATGCCTGATGAGTTTGGAGAACACCTGACAAGAGATCAGAGATCATTCCTCCATACAGAATCTCTCCAGATCCCTCAGATTCACAGATGGTTGGTGTTGGTGCTTCTTCTCATCTGTTGGTATTTGCTAGAATCCATGATTCCATGTATCTGAACAAAATGTCCAGGAAGAAAGATAGGCCCACAACATTAGAGCTACAGCAGAGTATTTAATTTTACACATGGGGTACTTTTTTATCCCTGTGTGCACCAAACCCATCTTGAGTGTTTGCTGACAAAAAGTTATTTTTTTCCATCTGACCACAGAACCAGGTCCCGTCTGAAGTTCCAGTAGTGTCACACAGGGATAAAAAGTACCCCATGTGTAAAATGAAATACTCTGCTGTCTCTTTAATGTTGTCTTTCTTTCAGAGATCTTGGATATTTTGTTCAGATACATGGAATCATGGATTCTAGCAAATACCAACAGATACAAAATGTAAACCTGACTGTCCCAGCTAGAAATCTTATAATGGGCCAAGGTTGGATCTTCCTACAGGACAGTGATCCAAAACAAACATCAAAATCACAAAACCAAGTTTCTGCCATGGCCATGGCCATCCCAGTCCCTGAACATAACACTATAGAAGATGAGTGGGGTGAACTGAAGAGGAGAAGCACCAACATGGATCTAGGAATCTTAAGGATCTGAAGAGATTCTGTATGGAGGAATGATCTCTGATCTCTTGTCAGGTGTTCTCCAAACTCATCAGGCATTATAGTAGAAGACTCAGAGCTGTTATCTTGGGAAAAGAGTTTGCAAAAAGTATTGAATAAAAGCAATGTGTGAGCAATGTGTATTAGAGAAAAACATTTATTTCATAATAAGAAAATTAAAATTCTTATTCTCCAATAAAAGGTTATAATTTTATACATTTTTAAAACAAAAGATCAAAAGGATTAACAACGCAGATTTATTTTCACAGCCTTCTTTGGTCATATTTACCAAGGGTATGAATAATTTTGAGCACAACTGTATATATATATATATATATATATATATATATATATATATATATATATATATATATATATATATATATACACACACACACACACACTCACTTAAAGGATTATTAGGAACACCTGTTCAATTTCTCATTAATGCAATTATCTAATCAACCAATCACATGGCAGTTGCTTCAATGCATTTAGGGGTGTGGTCATGGTCAAGACAATCTCCTGAACTCCAAACTGAATGTCAGAATGGTAAAGAAAGGTGATTTAAGCAATTTTGAGCGTGGCATGGTTGTTGGTGCCAGACGGGCCGGTCTGAGTATTTCACAATCTGCTCAGTTACTGGGATTTTCACGCACAACCATTTCTAGGGTTTACAAAGAATGGTGTGAAAAGGAAAAACATCCAGTATGCGGCAGTCCTGTGGCTTAAAAATGCCTTGTTGATGCTAGAGGTCAGAGGAGAATGGGCGACTGATTCAAGCTGATAGAAGAGCAACTTTGACTGAAATAACCACTCGTTACAACCGAGGTATGCAGCAAAGCATTTGTGAAGCCACAACACGCACAACCTTGAGGCGGATGGGCTACAACAGCAGAAGACCCCACCGGGTACTACTCATCTCTACTACAAATAGGAAAAAGAGGCTACAATTTGCACGAGCTCACCAAAATTGGACAGTTGAAGACTGGAAAAATGTTGCCTGGTCTGATGAGTCTTGATTTCTGTTGAGACATTCAGATGGTAGAGTCAGAATTTGGCGTAAACAGAATGAGAACATGGATCCATCATGCCTTGTTACCACTGTGCAGGCTGGTGGTGGTGGTGTAATGGTGTGGGGGATGTTTTCTTGGCACACTTTAGGCCCCTTAGTGCCAATTGGACATCATTTAAATGCCACGGCCTACCTGAGCATTGTTTCTGACCATGTCCATCCCTTTATGACCACCATGTACCCATTCTCTGATGGCTACTTCCAGCAGGATAATGCACCATGTCACAAAGCTCGAATCATTTCAAATTGGTTTCTTGAACATGACAATGAGTTCACTGTACTAAAATGTCCCCCATAGTCACCAGATCTCAACCCAATAGAGAATCTTTGGGATGTGGTGGAACGGGAGCTTCGTGCCCTGGATGTGCATCCCACAAATCTTCATCAACTGCAAGATGCTATCCTATCAATATGGGCCAACATTTCTAAAGAATGCTTTCAGCACCTTGTTGAATCAATGCCAAGTAGAATTAAGGCAGTTCTGAAGGCGAAAGGGGGTCAAACAGTATTAGTATGGTGTTTCTAATAATCATTTTGGTGAGTGTGTGTGTGTGTGTGTGTGTGTGTGTGTGTGTGTGTGTGTGTATATATATATATATATAGTAACTAGAGTCATTTTGATTTCATGTTGGCTTTAGGATAGGGGTTGCACAGACTAGTTGACTGTAATGCTCTGCCAGGACGCTTTAAGCTTGACTAGTCACTGATCGGGATGCTGGGATGAAAAAGGGACCTAAGAGCAGATTAGCATTTTGCTAAATTTATTGACCAAGTGCAAAAGGGAAAACAAAACAAAACAAAAATAACCAGCAGCCGAGCAAAGGGCAGAGCAGAGGCAAAATCCAAGGGGCAGTCAGGAGCAAAGCCAGCAGTCAGTTCAGTGAAGCAACAATCCCTAAGGAAAGTTGATAAGGAAGACGGGCCAGGCAGGGGTCAAAACCAGAGGGAGTTCACAGTCCCAGGAGCAGAGCAAAGGCAATAGTCCAAAAAACAAAAGCAGCAAATCAGTAACCAGGTAAGTGATCCAAAACAGGGCTACGTACAGGAACTGGGCAAATCAAAGAAGAAACAAGATTAAATAAACAAACAGGGCATGAAAACTAGGCACAACTAGAACCAGAAAATCTTTTGGGCAGTAGTGAAAAGGATGATAACCAAGACATACTGACAGAGAAGCAAAGAAAGAGAGAAGCATAAGTAGTGGAGAAAATCAATGCAAAATGAGATACAGGTGTGTGTGATGAGAGTTGGAGCACTAATTAGAATGGGGTGCAGGTGTGATGGCAGAGTGAGTGGAACTGACAACCTAAGACAAACACAACAGAAAGGCTGATGATCAAACCAAAGTCCTGACAATAGCTCGCACATCACGTGCTGCAGTAGCACAGAAATGTAGTCAACACTGTTCTGTGATTTAGCAATAAAATAGCTTAGAAACCGAAAAAGTTCTAGCATAAATTTCTTAGTAACTAAAACACAGCTTCACTATCAGCGGAGAGACACTGCCGGGTAGAATTAATTCACACGCAATCATTCTCTCTCTCACTAATGCGTTCATATAAATGTAATCTTTACTGTGCTACTTTATCTCTGTCTGATTTAGAACGAGCAGAAATCAGTGAGAAATATAACGACCCAAAGATAAAAATATAATGACCCCTGATAAAAAAATAAGCTGTTATGTAGGAGCAATAGCCATGTGGGCAGCACTGTGTCATTTGCCAGAGCTGTGCTGTCCGAGTCTCAGCTTGAGGTTCAGGCTTATTTGTTCATTAATGACATCATCAGCGACTAGTCGACTCGACTAACATAATGAAGTTGTTTCACCCCTACTTTAGAATGAATTACATTTCCATTGCATTGCTCTTTTATAATGGCTGCTGAATGCTCAGGTGTTCTCATTCCCACCTGCTCCAGGTCCACAGGGACGCCCAGGCCAGCCAGGTGCAGGGTAGCGAGCAGGAGAGAGGAGCGATGGTGACCCCAGCAGGAGGACACCTGAAGCTGCTCAATGAGAGTTGACATGAGATCCAGGCTGCCGTCAGATTCCTCCGCTTTACTTATTGTCTTCACCACATCCTGGAAAATCACTCGGCTTAGATGCAGCAAATGTCTGCCATTGCTCTCCAGACCTGAGGAACAGACGAAGAGACTCTCTACCAAGAGCCAAGAACTTCTCTACCAAGAACTAATGGTAGTTACATTACAACGTACAGTGTTAAATCCCTGCTACCTGTTATGAAGTCCTGGTGGTCTTCTAGAAGCCTCAGGGCCATGTTGAATCTTCTTTGCTGGTCCCACGACCAAGTTTGTGTGCATTCCTTACGACCAAACTTCCTCTTAAGGTCTCCATAATAAGACTCACAAACATCTGATAACCAAAAACACAAAGTCTTTAGGAACAGTTCACCCAAAAAGACAATTGTGTCATAATTTGGTCATCTGCTCACTATTTGGTCACTCTTAATTTCATTCACACTGGTGTTCAGTGCTTTTAAAAGCATGAAAGCATTTATTCCCTATTGTGGCATGAGTGAAATGGCTTCTGGACCAAAAAAAAAAAAAATTAGGATAGGGCTTGATTTTGTCTATCGGGAATTGATTGGATGGTTGTGGTTTGCTATTGGTGGATTTCATGTGAGTGACAGCTGGTTGTCCCGTCCTGACGCTAGTAAACATGTCATCAGACAAGAGAAGAGATGTTGCTGCAAAAGGGAGGGGAAGTTACTTTGATTCAAGATTACGAGACAAAACAATTAATGATGTGCACTGATAAATCATTTATAATAAATACGGCAATATTCCATTAAAAAAAACAAGAATTGTCTATTTTGATTTCATCGTGACATTACATGTGGCGTAACAGATTTGTTGCCATTGATACCAACTTGAAGCCTTTGGTTCGTGAATGTCACATGCCTGATAATGATATAGCAAGTTTGAAATTGCTGTGTAACACCTCAACCCATGAACAGTTCATCCCTCCCCCAGAGGGAGCCATCACCTGAGTTTTAGTGTCGCTTCCTGTTTGTAGCTTTATAAGCCATGTGCTTCACTGAACACATTGCAAAAACAAGATTATATTTGAGAATATAATTAATTGTTTTTTTTGTTTGTTTTTTCTGCTCTTCTAATTTAGTTAAACATTAAGAGAACACATTAAGAGCAGTCCTTCCGCATTGCTTTTCCACACTCCAGTTCAGTTGGTGATGCGCCTAAAGCTGGTTTGTCAACCGGCAATAAACAAGAAGAAGAACACATTGCAAAGTATTGCCAGTTTATCTACCTTACCAAGAGGTTTCCCTTGCCATTGTCTGATGCTAGTGTTTTGACCCTTTTGCTTGTTTGTTGAATTTACCCATTTCTCTATTTTTTATTTTTTATTTTGTTTGCTGTCAAACTGCTGTGTTTTAAACCTTGCCTGGACTTTGATTACGTCTATTGCCTGTCGTCTTGGATTGTTTGACTTGGATTGCCTTTGACAATAAAGAACCTCTGCAACATGGATTCCAGCTATGGGTTCATTACAGAATACTTCGACTGACCAGAATCCAGCGGAGGTTACACAGCTCAGAGCCAGGATCGCTTATGAAACCGGTAAACAGGAGTTTCAAGAACAACTTGTGAATCTTCAAGCTGTTAATGGACATCTGACACGCTATATCCAGTCGATGCCTTCCCCACGCCCTGACACAGTAAGGCTGACACTGCCAGTAAAGTTTCTGCCAACAAATGCAAGGGATTTCTGAGGCAATGTTCAATATTTCACTCACCAACCCGACTCATTTAATCAAGAAACAGTTAAATATGCTTTTATAATGCGTTACCAGTAAAGCATATTAGAGTGAGCCACGACAGTTTGGGATAATGATGAACAAATTTGCAAGTCCTTCACATATTTCTCGCAACAGATTAAGGAAGTTTTAGAATACCCTGCAGGGGGTAGAGACATTTCTGTGCAGTTATTACATCTACGCCAGGGGAAATTATGTGCAGCTGATTATGCAGTACAATTTCTTACTTTAACAGCGCAGAGCGGTTGTTATGATATTGCTCTCAATCAGTATTCCGTGAAGGTTTAAATCCCACCCTGCAAGCCGAGTTAGCATGCAAGGATGAATCTTTGTCTGAGTACATTACCTTGACCATTAGAATCATACAATCTTACGCACAATCAGCCGGGATCCAGTGCATTCAAGAATTTCTCTGCTACTGCCTCATCTCCTGTCACATCATCAGCCGAATCAGATGAACCAAATTGGGCATGTGAGGGTGCTCGAGGAGGAACGCCAGCGCAGACAAGATGAGGGGTTATGCTTCTACTGTGGCCAACACAGACACCATTGTAACACATGCCCTAATAAGGCCAGAGCCTCAGCTGGATCCTCTCAGAATGTGAGCATCACATTCAATTCAGTTTCCAGTCAAAATTTGACTCTTCCTGTGGCCATTTTAACTGAAGATTACCAATTATGTGTTACAGTGCTAGTGGATTCAGGAGCTGCATTGAACCTCATTCTTCATCAGATGGCAAGGCTCTATCGCTCTCTGAAACACAGCCTATGGAGGATTGCATCGAGGAGACACTAGCATCAGGCTTCACCTGTCCCTCTATGTCACCTGCCGCAGCTGAAATTTTCTTTGTGGACAGGAAAGATGGAGGACTCTGGCCATGTAAAGACTACAGGGGTCTGAATGCCATCACAGTTAAATACCGCCATCCCCTGCCATTAGTCCCATACTAAGCTGATCTCAGATCTTAGTATGCCTACAACTTGGTCCATATCAAAGAAGGGGATGAGTGGAAAGACTGCATTCATCACCACTAAGGGGCACTATGAGTATTTGGTCATCCCCTATGGCCTTGCCAATGCACCTTCAGTTTTTCAGTCATTTGTCAATTACATTTTCATAGACCTTTTCAACAGCGTATGACAATATCCTTGTTTACTCTAAGACCATGGACGAGCATATTCAACAACTCAAGACCATGCTCAGCTGTCTACTCCTCCATCAGTTATATGTGCAAGTAGAAAAACCCACTTTCAAAAGACTCTTTCAAGCATGGTGTAATCAAACTTATCTTGAGAGCTTCAAAAGATTAAAAGACTCAAGTCTAGTTTCACCACTGCTCCTATCTTGAAACACCCAGATCCAGACCTCCCATTCATAGTGGAAGTGGATGCTTCAGACTGTGGCATCGGAGCTGTACTCTCCCAGCACCATGGTTCTCCAGGTAAACCCCACCTATGTGCCTTTTTCTCCAGAAAACTCACCCCTGCAGAAATTAATTATGATGTTGGAAGCAAGGAACTGCTGTCCATCAGATTTGCCCTAGAGGAGTGGAGGCACTGGTTGGAGGAATCCAGGAAGTCTCGCGAAGCCAGACCTTCAGACTGCTGAATTCTGGCCGCTTTCATTGGTCAGAGACTGCTCAAGAGGATGTTTGACTGACATGTAACGCAAACAATCACAGTTTGTTTTGTTCCGTGTGTTTAGGGGCGTGAAAATGTAAAGTTAATGTCCCTGCAATAACAGACCGGCGTGCATCTATAAATTATTCATTCAAGTATGCTGTGCAAGTTTACTGCAACAATGGAGCCGCAAACTACTGCATTCAGTTGATCCTGGTAAGCGTTCATTGTTACAGTTGTAAACAAAGACAGCTAGCATTCTTCTTTCACGAGGGGCTTTGGAGTCGCGGCACTTGTTTCCAAACCGACCGTTAAAGAACGCAACACACACATCTCGCGGACATCATGTAGAATTCAACCAATCAGATGATGACTTCAAAATTCCAGAAGTGTTTCCAGATAAGTGTGCCATATGCATCAGACATTCAGCCAACGGACATCTGAGGCTGAGACTTGGATCTAGGTACCCGTTTCAAGTAATCACTGACCACAAACTTGGAATATATTAAAAAGCCAAGAGAATGAATCCACGACAGGCCAGGTGGGCACTTTTCTTCATCCAATTCAGTTTCATTGTTACTTATCATCCAGGCAGCAAGAAAGGCAAAGCAGATGCCCTGTTATGAAAACATGATCCAGTTCATTCCTCACCTCACCCAGAACCCATTCTGCCACAGGGTCATCATTGCACCCATCCGTTGGGACATTATGGAGGAGATCCATCGTGGGAAACAAGATTAACCACCACCATCAGAATGTCCTTCCAATAGGAAGTACATACCCCAAAAACTTAGACAGAGGGTCCTGCAGTGGGTGCACAATTCCCTAGGCTCTGGTCACCCAGGAATTCAAAGAATGGCAATGCTGGTACATAACTCTTTCTGGTGGCCCACTCTTCTCCAAGTATGTGACTACTTATGTTAATGCCTGCCATGTCTGTGCACAAGTTAGAACTCCCCGTCAACTCCCTGCAGGACTACTGGAACCTCTGCCCATCCCTCAACGACCATGGTCAAACCTAGCAATAGACTTTTTTTTACCAATCTCCCTAATTCCAGTGGTTTCCAAGACAAATCAACCTGGTGACCTATAGACTAGAGCTTCCTACTGATTATCATAACTGTCCTTCCTGCCATGTATCCCTCCTGAAACCTGCACACCCTGCACTGGAAACTGTAACCACGGCATCTACGCCACCTCCACCATTGGAGATCATTATTACATTGTCTCTCGCCACAAAACTTATATTTGGAACTGTTAATAGAAAACGCAGTTTTCTGCATTAAGGTGAATGAAGGTGAATGGCCAAAAGAGGGTTTGCACTGGCGCAAGCTGTTAGTAAATCTGGCCCTAAGTTTGTCAGCCTTAGGAAGGTCAAACAAATGAGTTTTGGAAATGTTGTGGAAAAAACAGCATCTCTTTGACACAGAGACAACACTCTTCTATAATGCAGCTCAACCAGGCCTCGTCCCCTTTTTTGCATATTCTGTGGGTGGGGATTATTTAAATTAGTAACACTGTGACTTCACAAAATGTGTTGTAGTCCAAACGAGCTGTTCTTGGAAAGTGGATTCTGTTACATAAAACATCTGAACTTTGAGCTTTGTAACCTTGCAGATCTTTTTTATGCTCAAACAGCAACATTATACACTAACTAAAGTTGAAAAAGCATAATAGGACCCCTTTAACATGGGGAAAGGAGAGGTGTGAGTCAATAAATGGTAAAACAAAGTAACTTGTGGTAAAGTAACTCAGATATTTGGTTGTAAATGTAAAAGTAATGCATGACTTTACTCGTTACTTGAAAAAGTAATCTGATTGTTGTGTTACTTGTAATACCCAAACAATGATTTTAACTGACCTCTAGAGATGTCTCGGTTCTGTCTCAATGACTCCAGATAGTGCTCGGTAACCCGTTGCATTTCCTCACAGTGTCTGTGGGATCTGTCCAGCTCTTTTAGCGTCCTAACAGGGGACAGGGGGTTTTTCACCTTGAATAGAAATTATACAAGGTATTACGGCATAAGAATGTCTGACTGCATGCTGGATCGTGTGATTAATATTGACATAATAAATTGATTTTGTCATTCGCATTTATCCATTGATAAGAGAGTTGGACTCACCTTTTCTGAGCCTAAACGATAGTATCTAATTGGTCCAAAATAGCCATGAAATCCCTTCATGTAGGTGCATCCACCAAAGACAAAATATCCTGATGTGTCAATGAATTTAACTGGCTGACGAAAAACTGAAGAAAAAAAAAATAGCGTGTCTTACTAGACATGAACTATACTATAAAATTGCTGAAAAAACAAAAAAACAAAACCCCCAGTAAAAACAGTAAATGTTGGTCTTTAAAAAGTCATATTACTATAATACTGTCATATTAATTACTTAGTATTATGTGAATTCTCTGGGGACAATATCTTAATATTGTATGCAATTTCTTCTTGGCTACATTAATATTATTTTATTGCTTTCTTTTTTTAAATGCTTACCGTTTCTAACCTTTGATGGTAATAATAATAAACATTATATATAATTTTCAGTGTATACGAGACATTATGACTTACACCAAAAAATGAGTGGTCTCCAACGTCTGTCCTCCAGGTAAGAGCTTTGTGATTGTGAGGTTTGCCTGACATATGAAAAAAAATGTCCAAGAGTTCACTTTCTAATACATTCACACCTGAATGATGGTTCATCAGAAGTAATTCTGTATGTATTCAGTGTCACTTAGCTAAGAAAAGTGCATATGAATGCATATGTGTTACAAAACTAGTGTAGATGAAACTCACAAAGGCGAACTTGGAACAGGAATTTTGAATAAACTAACTCACAGGGAACACTCAGAAACACCAGTTAATATGAAGGTTGACGGACAAACACTGAGGGGAAACTGAGAACGAAATGCACAGGGCTAACAAGGTGATTGACAAGACACAGCTGAACATAATGAACTCATAATGACAATGATGAGGGAATGGTGGGAAAACTGGAACAAAGAAACATGTGACAGAACCCAAAAACACAACTGACACAGACTAAACATGTAACATAACACCCCCTCCAAGTAGGCGCCTCTTCGCGCCATAAAAGGAACAACTAAGGAGGGAGGGTGGGGGCTCTGGAGCAGGGCGCGGAAATACAGGAGAAAACACAGTCCAAATGAAAGAACAAGTCCATTGGGGCGTGGAAGGAGGGAGGAGCCAGAGGGGAGCCTGGAGCAGGAGCCAGATAGTGCACCAGAGGCCAGCAAGGACGAGGCCCCAGGGCGGAGTCAGAGGCAGGAGGAGCCATGGAGTGGTTAATACGGAGGAAACCACCCTGGGGATGACCGACGACGAAGCAGCCACAGATGGAGACACTGGAGGAGCAGCTGGGTCAATGGAACCGCACAAGACCGGAGGGCCAAGAGACTGAGGAGAAGCCGCAACAACGAGCGTCTGAGGTGGAGCCGGATGACCGCAGGACAGAGGCTGAGACAGTGGGACAGAGGATGAAGGCGGAGCAGAGGGGAAGGAGGAACCAGACGAAGCCAAAGGTGCAGGCAGGTCGACGAGTGACCAAGGTGGAGCCGGAGAGACGAGGAAGCCCGGAGAAGCCGTATGGCTGGAGGTTTCCGGTGGAGCCAAGGGAGGGAGGACCCAAGGTGTAGCCGATGTGTCAACTGGCCGCGGTGGAGTGCAGGGTGCAGAGACTGGCGGCGATGACACGGGATCCTCTGTACTGGCTAAAGCTGATGGACTAAGGAACCGGGGCAGACCCACATAGCATGTGGGCAGAGCAGCGGGGCTGAAGGACATCAATGATGGAGGGGTTGAGGAACTGGCTGACTGAGGAGGTGGGAGAGGGATGCTGGGTGGGAATTCTTGAGGAGACTCTGGAGATACTCTGGGATGCTGGAGAGACAGGTGGCACTGGAGAGACAGGGGAACTGGGTACCACATCCTCAAAAAAGTCAATTAAATTGTCCACATCAATGTCCTTCAGTTCCTCCATCTAGCCACCAGAGGTTCTCTTTGGCTCCTTTCCCAGCCCTCAAGCTCCACGAGGACTCCCTCCACGACGCATGATGTTGCCAACTCACACACAGACCCTCGCTGTCGTCTGGGCTCCGGGTGATGATTCCTCTCAACCTCTGCCTGGGTTCGGGCACGTCGATCACAGGCAACTCCCTCGTGCCGGTCATGGTCGGTGGTGGATGGCTGGTCTCTGGTGGTGTGGAGTGGGACTGGTAACGCTGTCCTCCTCAGCGGGGCCGATGGTGAATGGCGCGTTGTTGTATACCAGTACCTACTCCACGAATGCGTACTCCAAAGAGGCAGTGCCAGTAGTGTTACAAAACTAGTGTAGATGAAACTCATGAAGGCGAAGGAGAACTTGGAACAGGAATTTTTAATAAACTAACTCACAGGGAATACTCAGAAACACTAGTTAACATGAACGTCGACGGACAAACACTGAGGGGAAACTGAGAACTAAATACACAGGGCTAACAAGGTGATTGACAAGACACAGCTAAACATAATGAACTCATAATGACAATGATGAGGGAATGGCGGGAAAACTGGAACAAAGGAACATGTGACAGAACCCAAAAACACAACTGACACAGACTAAACATGTAGCAATACGGTAACAATATGGTTGATGTACCTTTGACACCTGAAAGAAGATGTCCAGACGGATCCAGGTATGGAGTGGTAATGCTGTGTGTGCTGTAAACGCCTGTTCTTCTCCACCCACCATTTGCACCTGCAGCACTATATTACCTGAGGACCAAGACATACTGACACATTACATTTAACTTGTATATGGAAATATAATATATATTTCAGTACAATGTATGGTATAAATAGAATGCACATTGGAATGGCTTACCCGTGTCAGACAGCATAATGAGCGGGCTTCCATATTTCCTGTGTTCATTAACATGTTTGACTATCCCACACACTGACTGGCCACACCAGCTCAGCAAGTAGAGCCACAATGACAAAGTCACACTGCAGAGAGGAGATGATGCGAGTTTCAAAAATAGAGTACCAACACCCTATACAAATTCTAAAACATTCCAAGCATTACAAGATTGCCATTTTCATATCAACAGCTGAGCCAGAACATATGAAGTGCTCATGTTGAGCACAAATAAGGTTAGATATGTTATTGCATACTACATTTAAAACAATACTGGAATTTTACATTTCTGAGGAAACAAAACTGGCCCATCATTGAAAATCCAATATTAGGGTATTCTGAGTGGTTTCTAGGGCGTTGCTAAGCATTGTGGTTGATAGGGTGTTGCCAGGTTGTTAGGTGCGCTGGGTGGTTTTTAAAACATTGTTAGGGTGTTGCTAGGGCATTGCCATGTTGTTGGTAAAATATGCTGGGTGTTGCCAGGTTCTTAATAAGGTCCTCCAAGTTTTCTATGCAATTGCTAGAGTGTTTCTAAAGTACTCTGAGTGGTGACGAGGGTGTTGCTAGACTGTTCTGGGTGGTCTCTAGGCCATTGCTAGGGTGTTATGAGTAGTGGCTATGGTGGTGCTATAGGCAGTGTATGCAAAGACGTTTCTAGGGTGTTGCTAAGGTATTCTAAGTTGTGACTAGGGTGTTACTAGAATGTTCTGGGTGGTCTCTAGGCCATTGCTAGGGTGTTTGTTAAGGTGTTATGAGTAGTGGCTAGGGTTTTTCTATAGACATTGTACACAAATACATTTCTAGGGTGTTGCTAAGGTATTCTAAGTGATTACTAGGATTTTGCTAGGCTGTTCTGGGTGGTATCTAGGCCATTGCTAAGGTGTTATGAGTAGTGTCTATTGTGGTACTATAGACAATGTACACAAATACGTTTCTAGGGTGTTGCTAAGGTATTTAAGGGTATTGCTAGGCTGTTCTGGGTGGTCTCTAGGCCATTGCTAGTGGCTATGTTGTTGCTATAGACAGTGTACGCAAAGACATTTCTAGGGTATTGCTAAGATGTTTCGAGTAATTGCCAGGGCATTGGAAGAGTTTTCTGGGTGGTTGCTAGGCTGTTGCTGAGCACTTTTCTAAATGATCTTTTTTTTCCTGGTTGGATGATTAAACAGAAAAACTCACGGTTACATTTCAGGAAGGACCATAGCCATATCTAAAGACCAAAAAATCATAGAGACTTAAGTCAGTAAGCAACCACCTGGTCCTTAACTAAATTATGTAGGACAGTGGACCTCAAGGGCCAGAACTGAGAAACCCTAGCCACCTAGGTCACCCAGTATATGGGCTTTATATGTACTTAATACATGTTGTTTTTTTTGTTGTTGTTTTTTTACCTCCCCAAGAAGTAGCGAGAAATTTTAATGAAGCCTCTTGAAAGCAAGTCTGACCTTGGCTCTTTGAGAGCAAGGGTGCGTCTCCTTTCTAGATCTCTGTTTTTGAAGGGCAAGAATGTGTGTATCACCCCAAACCTCTCACCAGTACTGGCAAATGGAAAAGTAAGGATATCCACAGTGTCTGGAAAGGCATGAATGAACAGATAAATGATTCAACAGAATTTAGGAGTATAATCTGCTATTGATGCACCTAGTAAATCATGACAGTACAGTATCTTCAAAACAACCTAAACTAGTTCTCTTTTTTTTCTCACCGTCATGTCTTTTTTTTTTTTTTTTTTTTTTTCAGTGGAACACAAGTGACATAATGACAGTTCAGAGTGACCCAGTTGTCTATTAAACTCTATAAAAAAAGTCTGTGTTCAGACTTGATTGCGGAACAGACCAAATTTAATTACCAAATCCATCAGAAGGAATTACTATCCAAAAAACCTCAAAAGCTTGACCTTAGTCATTACTAGTGGGTTACCATGATCTTCACTTTAGAATACTGATCCAAATAATTAGTAATACCTTCTGAAGTATTTGGTAATACTTGAGTAATTACTAGTGGGTTACCATAAACTTCACTTTAGAATTAATTATATATTATGCATTATCCATATAAATCAGTAAGAACCTGTATATAATAGTTCTTAGTAGTCTCTGGGAGGTATGAAAAAATAGTAGTTACTGATTAGCTAATAGTGAACTACCACATTCAATTGAGCGCTATTACTTAATTTGTTAATTAGAGTTTCTAGTTACAAGAATGTTAATATTGTGTTACTCATTTGTTCATGTGTTCTAAAGTGCTACCTAAAATTTTCAGTGAATAATGACTTTTTGGTGTTCCATTGGAAAAAATACTACAACATATGGGTTTGGAATGACATGAGGGTAAGGGTAAATCCTAACATTATTTATTAACTTTTCTTTTTTGAATTTTGGCATTCTGATTGGTCAGTTAGGAGAGAGTCCCACCTGACTCTTGTGGACATTTTCTCACAGTATCTTTGGTCAGCTGCCACATCAGCCACGCACCCCATGAGACCGATCTTGTCTGTGGATATGCTGGACGTTGAGATGTTGGTAGTGTCCTCAAAAACGTAGATGTTCTAATAAGGGATCGGTCATATCTGTCAGCATGGTTGCCACTAGGTTCCTCTTCATCCAGATGAAGCAGCCAGGCCCTCAGCACCACATTACACAACTCCAGCGGTCGCCTGACAAAAAAGTCTCTCCTGTACAGCAAAGCTGAAGGAAACGCCAGAGGAACCTTTCTGGAGCTGGGTTTTCCAAACCTCTTATGGTTAGTCCAGGTTCTTCTGTAGACTATCACTCCTGTCCTTGTTGGGGTGGAAATAACAATTTCGACACCGATTCGGCAGGCGGCAGAACAGTTGTACTGGACCTGCACACTGCATTTGTCCATTACTCTGTCAGGAGCTTCTCCAAACTGTACAAAGTCTCCACGAAGAGTCCTATCAGTGTCAGGAGACTCACACCAAACCTTCAGAGAGACAAATTGACCCACAGTTCACATCTCCAGTATGACAAATTAGATTAATTTTATACATTTAGACAAACAAACAAGACCCTATAAAATAAAAATCCAGATCACATATTTGATTGATACACTTCCTGGCCAAAACAAAAAAGTCGCTATTTGTATTCAAATAGGAAAATGCTTAAGATTCAATGATTGGATTATTATTGCAGTGATTTTTATGTTTCTAGCATATTTTATGTTCTTCTAACCCTAATTGATTGATCATTTCTTAAACAACCATGTATGAAGACACATCATGGCCATATTCCAGGAGGACAATGTCAAGATTCATCAGCTCAAACTGTGAACGAATTAAGAATCATTTCCACACATGAATTGGCACCAAAAATGTATGCACCTCTTGATGGAAATAAATGTTGTGATGTTCTTTCCATCAAGAGGTGCCTCAATGTTTGGTCAAGATCCTGTATTCTCAATGCAAGAGTCCAGCACTCTGTAAAGTCTCCTCCAGCACATCCCAGAGACCCTCAATGAATGTAAGGTCTGGACTCTGAGGAGCCGATTCATGTGTGGAAATGATTCTTCATTCGTTCACAGTTTGAGCTGATGAATCTTGACATTGTCCTCCTGGAACATGGCCATGATGTGTCTTCATGCATGGCTGTTTAAGAAATGAAAAGCTACACACTCCATCAATGAGAGTTAGAAGAACTGATGCACAAACATACAACATGCTAGAAACATCATAATCATTGCAGTAATGATCCAATCATTGACTCTTAAGCATTTGCCTATTTAAATCCAAACAGCGACTTTTTTTTTTTCTTTTGGCCGGGCAGTGTACTTGGCTGAAATGTCAGGATCATATTTTACTCCCAAACAAGCAAATTAACACATTTGCATGAAGAAAATGCTTATTTTAGGATCCTTTCTTTCTTTCTTTCTTGCATTGTGATATTTTAGTTTGTATTTATTTAATTAAGCAAATAATATACACTCATAAAAGTTCCAAAAGGCCATAGAAGAACCAGTTTTGTTTTCCCAAAGAACCTTTAAGTCAACCGCTCTTAAAAGTAATCTAAAGAACATTTTTCTATTATAAAGAACCTTTTTGTGGAATGAAAAGAATTCGTTGATGTTAAAGGTTCTTCATGGAACCATCGATGCCAATAAAGAACCTTTATTTAGTTCATCATCCTATCCATTTGTTGTTGGTATCTTTTGTAGCATTATAGCAATGAGATTTTCCCACAGTACTGATAATTGGGAAGATGTGCTTAATGTCACAATGGGGAAAAAGGATCATAGTAGGCCAAGTAACAGGGGTCATTATCTTTAAGCAAAATATAATTGTTTGTCTTTGTACTGGATTACAATAGTATTTATTAATTATATAAAACTGCATATTTGTTATTATTGTGCCACGTCAAAATATGGTAAGAACATGGTACTTCAGCTTAACATACAAATACAAATAAATCACTTCTTTCTTTAGATAACAACAATAACAGGCACAAATAGACATGTTAATGATTCATGATATTAAAGTAAAAGATACTCCTGAAACTCGAGCGACTGTGAAGGTTGCACAGAAGTGAAAATAAAGTTGAGTGTCTTACCGGTGTGAGCATAAGAGTTGTGCAGATGAAGCTCAACACGACTCTCATCTTCACGATCTAACGCGACGCGCGACGTGTTGAAGCGACCAGACGCAACATTCACAGGTGAGTATCACGCTAAAACTTTAGCTGTTTACTGTCGCGACATGTTTCATTGAGTATCGCGCTCTTCCGTGTGTGAGCATGACAGGTGTGTGTGTGTGTGTGTGTGTGTGTGTGTGTGTGTGTGTGTGTGTGTGTGTGTGTGTGTGTCACTGTATACGCCCGGGCACATTCATTATGAGCGGACGCGCCTCATCTGCAATGGCAGCGACGCGACTGAAGAACGCTACTGACAGTTCAGAACGGCCTCTGTTAAGAGAAATGCTGAAGTTAACCTTATCATGAAAGAGTTGTTCGTCCATATCCCAGGAGGTCAAACCAAACTAAACTAGTTTCATTTTCTATAAAGAACCTCTGTAAATAAATATTAAACATAAAGGTCACACTTTAGATTAGGGTCCAATTCTGGCTATTAAAGGGTTAATTTACCCAAACATGAAATCCATCCCATAATTTTCTCACCCTCAAGCCATTCTGGGTGTGGCTATATGACTTTATTCTTTCAGCCAAACACAATCAAAGTTATATTTAAAAAAATATCCTGGCTCTTCCAAAGCTTTATAATGGGAGTGAATGGTACTTATAGCCAAAAAAAAGTGCATCCATCCATCATAAAAGTAATCCATACTAGAGTTAATAAAGGCCTTCTGAAGCGAAGCCATACGTTTGTGTAAGAAAAATAACTTTATAAACTATAATCACTGGCTTCCGGTAGCGGCAGTACGTTAGTCGAGTTCCAGCGGAAGAGTGACCTCTGACCTGACGTATTGACGAAAGCGCTAGCGCAGAGGATAGAGAGAGAGAGAGAGAGAGAGAGGGGAAAAAAAAACACTGGTCACAAGAATGTTTAAATAGAAATGTTGGAGGATTTCGATATAAGAGGAGTTTGTTGCCCAGCACTATTTGTTGGCGTCTACTCTCACCTAAGCTTACGCTACTCCTATATCCCACGTCATGCGTCGGGTCAGAGATCACTCATCTGCCGGAACTAGACTCACATACGGCCGTTACTGGAAGGCAGTGATTATAGTTTAGAAAGTTATAAGGATATTTTTCTCACACAAATGCATGGCTTTGCTTCAGTAGGCCTTTATTAACCGCCCAGAGCCGTGTGGATTACTTTTATGATGGATGGATGGATGGATGCACTTTTTTTGGACTTCAAAATCAGGACCGTTATTCACTGCCATTATAAAGCTTTGGAAGAGCCAGGATATATTTTTAATATAACTCTGATTGTGTTTGCCTGAAAGAAGAAATTCGTATTCACCTAGGATGGCCTGAGGGTGAATCATTCATTTTTGAGTGAAGACTTTTGCCAAAATAAACTCCTAATTACTGCACATTAATAGTTAATAAGGTAGTTGTTTAGATATAGGGTAGGATTAAGAGATGTAGAATATGGCCATGCAGAATAAGGCATTAATATAATAAACAGCCAATATAAGATGCATGCTAATAAGCAACTTGTTAACTAACTTAAGTCTTACCCAGTTAAATAAAGAACATTTGTAATACACAGCACAGCAGCACAAAACATGCTTTGAAAAAGAAATTTCATGGTGTGCATCGTCAAGCTTGGGTTGAAAGGCTTACTTTGGCATTTTCATGCGTTTCTGGTTGAGTCAATCACGGAATGGCGCTTATATAAGGCCTGTGAACTTTTACAGATGTACTGAGGCACTACTGTTGAAAACAGACCTTAGAGCTGTGCACTGAGAGTTTATGCTGGCACTCATCGCTTTTCCACAAGAGTCAATTCTGGATATGAAGAGTAAGAAGAGCGGCGGTTCGATTTTCTCTTCGACATCCTATCATCACCACAAGAAGATAATATAAACACCAAGAACATTGAGGACCAGCACTTCTTTACCAACAAACTAAAAAAAGACTACAATGACCCACCTTTGGGAATGATATAATACACGAGGAGACAATATTGAAAAATATTCCAAGTGCCTGAAAAATATATGACATGTTTTTGCAGTTTATATCATACAGTGTAATAATTGACAGAGTTACAATTTATTGTTTATCTACACAGTAGTTTATGGCTTTGCAGAATGTATGCGGCTTGCACAACCCCCCTCTGTTCCCTCAATGGAGTGCTCCACTCTCGCAGTCCTTTATGCCGGAAGATTCCACTCATCTGTTCAGAGGGGGGATTCACGGAGAGGCTTTCTCTACACGGCTGCCTGGGAGGGGCGCTTTGAGTCCGTTGGAATTTTACATGCCGATTGCAGAATTCCTCACACAGAGCCCAATAGACTTTGGCCAATTTAGCCTCGGTTCAGCGCCGACAAACCTACTGAATATAGACCATCTACACCCCTCATTGCCGTCCATCTCTCTTCCTTCACCCACACCCTACTCCATCTCTCCCTCCGTTCCTTTACCGTTCACTCTCTCTCACGGTACCACAACTCTCGGCTTCGCATTCCAAGGAGGTGTGATCGCCGCAGCCGACACGCGCTCCAGCTGCTCGGGGCAGGTGGCCTGTCCTGCCTCCCCAAAGGTCTTACCCATCCACTCTCACCTGGTCGGCACCACATCCGGGACCTCAGCTGATTGTGCGCTCTGGAAGCGCATCCTTGCTCGAGAGCTCAGGCTCTATCAGCTTCGACATGGCCGTAGGCTGTCAACAGCGGGCGCCGCAAAACTGCTGTCCCACATGCTGCATCCATTCAAAGGCACTGAGCTGTGCGTCGCGGCCACTCTGTGTGGATGGGATGGGGATGACGAAAATGACGACGAGAAATATGCGAATACCCCAACCACTCGAATAACAGCGAGCAATTCAAGTAGCCAATCAACTTTCATAGCTGCTGCTGCTGCCGCCACAGTTTGCAAATCTAAAACTCAACCTCGTTCGAGAATATGTGGCCCTCGGGTTGTTTATGTGTGCAGTGATGGGCTGCGCCTGCAGGGGGAGCTGTTCTCTGTGGGCTCGGGCTCGCCCTATGCATACTCGATCCTGGACGGCAGCGTTCACTGGGGGATGAGTGCACAGGAGGCCGCTTCAGTCGCCAGGGAGGCCGTGTACCGAGCCACGTACAGAGACGCGTACTCGGGCAATAATGTCGACCTCTACCACGTGACCGCCAAAGGGTGGAGGCGCAGAGAGAGGGAAAACTTGAAAGAGGAGTATTACAGAGAGAAAGAGATGGAGAGAAAGAGAGTGGCAGAGAGAAAAACAGAAAAGAAAGCAATTTTGAAGTGTGATAACAGAGATACAGTTTGAGGAGAAACATGAGACTGAAAACGCTGACTTTGAAAGAAAGGATGTACACAAAAAAAAAAATCAAAAGATGCAAAGACAAACATGTATTGATAATTCATTAAGATTAATAGTTCTTGCTGTTTCACACTGTGAATGAATGAGCTTTAAAGGCACAACATGTAAGATTTTTGGATTAAAATATTCAAGAACCACTAGATGAGTCTTATATATTTTGTTGACTTGTGCTCCGCAGGGCGCAAGCTAATGCTTTTTGACTTTCTCAGTTTGTGTAAATCCACTTGGGGTTCAGAGTATTTATTTTTTCCCACATTGATTTCACACACGTCTAGTACAAATATGTGGTTTTGTTTCATTAATACAGTGCGTAATTTTTTCTTGATTTACCCCGAAAGAAAAGAATGGAAGTGACAACATGCCCCATAGGTGGGGTGCATTATAACATGAGCATATGACCACTTAAAATGTTACCTGATATAATAAAAAAAATATCCAAGACAAACTAAAATATTTTGTCAATAAAATACAATTATTAACTTTTTTAAATAAAATAATGGCATTTTTAATAATCAAAAATATACTAATTTTTGAGTTTGACAACAAACACATCGCTAAATACAGCTATAAAGCAGAGTTCAAAACATAATAATAATAATGAATCATTTCTGAACATTGACTCTCCATTTTTCTCATGGTTTCTCAAAAGAATTCATAAAAGTATAGAATATAATAGCATATTTCTAATAGGGGCTCATTGTACCGCAGTGTTAGATCACACCCCACCTGCTCAACTGGGATTTAAACTGCGGCTTGTGTCTTCTGCTGTTAGATCAGCATTAAAGAACCATCTCAACTGTTCAATAACAGACATAAGATTACAATAATATCAGATTTGTCTTATTTTAAATGAGCACAAAAAACAGAGATGAAAAATAAACTTAAGAAATGTACTTTTGCTATGGTTAAATAAATGTTCAGTGATATCTTTTTAATCCTCTGGAGGACACATCCTGTAAGGATGCCGTATACGGAGTGTCCTCAATCAGAATTAAACGAGACGTCCTTTGTAAGACACACAGGCAGGAAGTATCACGTTGCTATGCCAACACGTTCAGCCTCGTGGTGCTCTCACAACAGTTATATGAATGAAAAATATTTATAACTTGAAAATGCATGAAATGTTTCTTGCCTTGACAGCAAAGTACTGTTCTAAATGTTTAAAAAGCACTAAACACTAGTGGTACTACAGATTAAAAACAAAAACAAGCTTGAAACTACCTACATTTAAACACCACATCTTCTCTTGCATGCACACTCACCTAAAGGATTATTAGGAACACCTGTTCAATTTCTCATTAATGCAATTATCTAATCAACCAATCACATGGCAGTTGCTTCAATGCATTTAGGGGTGTGGTCCTGGTCAAGACAATCTCCTGAACTCCAAACTGAATGTCAGAATGGGAAAGAAAGGTGATTTAAGCAATTTTCACAATGGTTGTTGGTGCCAGACAGGTCGGTCTGAGCATTTCACAATCTGCTCAGTTACTGGGATTTTCACGCACAACCATTTCTAGGGTTTACAAAGAATGGTGTGAAAAGGGAAAAACATCCAGTATGTGGCAGTCCTGTGGGCGAAAATGCCTTGTTGATGCTAGAGGTCAGAGGAGAATGGGCCGACTGATTCAAGCTGATAGAAGAGCAACTTTGACTGAAATAACCACTCGTTACAACCGAGGTATGCAGCAAAGCATTTGTGAAGCCACAACACGCACAACCTTGAGGCGGATGGGCTACAACAGCAGAAGACCCCACCGGGTACCACTCATCTCCACTACAAATAGGAAAAAGAGGCTACAATTTGCACGAGCTCACCAAAATTGGACAGTTGAAGACTGTAAAAATGTTGCCTGGTCTGATGAGTCTCGATTTCTGTTGAGACATTCAGATGGTAGAGTCAGAATTTGGCGTAAACAGAATGAGAACATGGATCCATCATGCCTTGTTACCATTGTGCAGGCTGGTGGTGGTGGTGTAATGGTGTGGGGGATGTTTTCTTGGCACACTTTAGGCCCCTTAGTGCCAATTGGGCATCGTTTAAATGCCACGGCCTACCTGAGCATTGTTTCTGACCATGTCTATCCCTTTATGACCACCATGTACCCATTCTCTGATGGCTACTTCCAGCAGGATAGTGCACCATGTCACAAAGCTCGAATCATTTCAAATTGGTTTCTTGAACATGACAATGAGTTCACTGTACTAAAATGGCCCCCACAGTCACCAGATCTCAACCCAATAGAGCATCTTTGGGATGTGGTGGAACGGGAGCTTCGTGCCCTGGATGTGCATCCCACAAATCTCCATCAACTGCAAGATGCTATCCTATCAATATGGACCAACATTTCTAAAGAATGCTTTCAGCACCTTGTTGAATCAATGCCACGTAGAATTAAGGCAGTTCTGAAGGTGAAAGGGGGTCAAACACAGTATTAGTATGGTGTTCCTAATAATCCTTTAAGTGAGTGTATATCTGGCAGTGGTGCCATTTTTTCAAAAATATGACGGTTGTTAACGGCGACGCAAATAATTGTGGGTTATCTGCAGCAGGGAAGGATACACCTCATGCACACTCTGAACTCCTGTGAAGAAGGGCGCATTCGGAGTATCCTACTCACATTTTTGAAATGAGACAGCCTTATGACGCATGCAGCCTTCGAATGTGACCTCCAGAAGACGCAGCCTTCCGAAATGAGACACAGCTCATGTGTGTTACAACTAACCCCATGTTAGGTTGTGCCCCGCGCTCCCCTACGTTACTTCTTCACTTTGGCCTGCGAGTCGCGAGGTCCACTTTCGGCCGGTCTGCTCTGCATTAAACCTGCACGATTGTAGTTGAGTCTATCCCTGCATCTCAATCAGCTCCCTTGCTCCCTAGGTCGTGAATCAGTATATCAAGTAAATGAATGTGGCCGATTCCCTGATCAGTGCTCTGACTACTGAACTAGGGAGCTGATTGAGATGCACGGTCTGTTTACTGTGATGAAAAAAGTGATGACTAAATTTCATGTATATTACCGATCTGCCCGCATTGACACTATATGATACTTGAAATTAGCTGGATAACATCACCGTTTCACCAGAACGGCTGTACAAATTCTGTTGCATTATTTTCCTGTTAACAATGTGAAGCTGCTTTGAAACAATTAGACTTGTTAAAAGCGCTATATAAATAAAGGTGACTTGACTTGACTTGATGCAAGTGCTGAATTAAAGTGAAACTGAAACTCCAAAAAGTGCATTGATCATAAAATAAATCAATACAACTCCAGGGGTTAATACTTGTCTTGTAAAGCAAAATGGTATGTTAGTGAGCAGGGCTGGATTGGGGCTACAATTGGGGCTACAATTCGGCCCTGGACAAACCCAGTCCATGCGACCCACGAGTTGCCCTGTGGATGTTTTTTTGCTGGAGTTAGGGCCTTAAATTGGAGTAAATAAATGAATAAATAAGCACATCGGCACATCAGCTCCACATAAATAATTATGAGTCTTGTTGGTTCTTGCATGTCACGTGCCTGTTTGTCATATCTTATGTTGTGTCACAATTCAGTCACAAGAACGAAAGAACCAGTGGGATTCAAAGTAATCAAAGTGGAGTTGACGTGGTAGCATTTTGAATGTTCATCAGTCATCATCAGTAATGTTGACATTACAAAGCTTGGAATAATTATTATTAAATATAACTCAGATTGTGTTGAACTGAAAAAAGCAAGTCATACAATGTCTAGGTTGCCTTGCTGGTGAGTAAATTATGGGGTGATTTTAAGTCTATTTCATGGCTTCTGTTAATTGGTGAAAAGCACTCAAAAGGTGTATTGTGTGTTTTACAGGAACCCAAAGGTCCTGCGCCAACCGTAGCGCTCTCCTGATCCCCTCAAGACTGAAAGTGTCAGCATTATAATGGACATTATAAGAGAGGCAGACATTGACATGACAGGCTGTGGAATGCCTGTTTGCACCCTATTTTCTTTTCAATGTTCAGTACCCGCTTGCCATTAAGAACACAATGATTTTCATTCAAAAATACATGCTTAAACTAAGATCCCGTCATGACACAAGAACACCACTTTTTATGTCATAAATCTTTTAAATGTGAACGAAAGCGTCAGAAAAATAGATAGGGATATCTCTGGAGATGGAAATCTTGGGTAAGGATGGTGAATAATACTACATTCAGCATACTGTGGCTTTATGACACAGCATTTGTCCGTAACACAGTTGACAAAATAATGAATCAAATGTTAATTTTCATTAACATATTTTAAAAGTCATTAGAGCTTAAGCTTGCCAAATAATTCATTTAGCACATTAAGGGCATATATTATTCAACCACCTAGTTTATTGATCACAAAAGAATACAGATTTCCTGACTTTTTGGTTGACATAAAAACAAATAACATTACTGATGTAACACTCAGGTTACTGGTGTTCATTGAATCACAAGCTGTGTCTTTCTGAAGTTAAGTGATCCCTACAGGATACAGAAGGGATTGCTGCTTTTATTAATGTGTGTCAAAAATCTCTTGACTGTACATTATTTTATTAATCTCCCCAGAACTCATCCTTAGCTTTAGAAGTTCACTTTCATTAATTTGCATCTTAAATGGAGGCCAAATGTAAGGGGTTTTATATGATGTTGTAAAAATGAAGCTTCTTGGTAATTCCCAATTCTTGATAAATGGCAAGTGCATAAATGTTTCTGTGGAAGACATTTTGATATGTTTCAGTCTTATGCTAAAATGTTTTAATTTTATCTTCACATCACCCTACACTTCATAATGGCAAAAAACAGATTTGGTAACTTTGCAAATATATACAGTTGCAAGAAAAAGTGTGAACACTTGCAGAATCTGTGAAAATGTGAATCATTTTAACTGAATAAGAGAGATCATACAAAATGCATGTTATTTTTTATTTAGTGCTGTATTAATAAGATATTTTAAATAAAATACGTTTACATATAGTCCACAAGACTAATAATAATAATAATAATAATAATAATTTAAAAATTCCAAAAAGTTGGGACATTGTACAAATTGTGAATAAAAAGGAATGCAATAATTTAAAAATCTCATAAACTTATATTTTATTACAATATAGATAACATATCAAATGTTGAAAGTGAGACATTTTGAAATGTCATGCCAAATATTGGCTCATTTTGGATTTCATGAGAGCTACACATTCCAAAAAAGTTGGGACAGGTAGCAATAAGAGGCCGGAAAAGTTAAATGTACACATAAGGAACAGCTGGGGGACCAATCTGCAACTTATTAGGTCAATTGGCAACATGATTGGGTATAAAAAGAGCCTCTCAGAGTGGCAGTGTCTCTCAGAAGTCAAGATGGGCAGAGGATCACCAATTCCCCCAATGCTGCGGCCAAAAATACTGGAGAAATATCAGAAAGCAATATCAGAAAGTTTGAAGTTATCATCATCTACAGTGCATAATATCATCCAAAGATTCAGAGAATGTGGAACAATCTCTGTGCGTAAGGGTCAAGGACGGAAAACCATACTGGATGCCCGTGATCTTCGGGCCCTTAGACGGCACTGCATCACATACAGGAATGCTACTGTAATGGAAATCACAACATGGGCTCAGGAATACTTCCAGAAAACATTGTCGGTGAACACAATCCACCGTGCCATTCGCCATTGCCGGCTAAAACTCTATAGGTCAAAAAAGAAGCCATATCTAAACATGATCCAGAAGCGCAGGCGTTTTCTCTGGGCCAAGGCTCATTTAAAATGGACTGTGGCAAAGTGGAAAACTGTTCTGTGGTCAGACCAATCAAAATTTGAAGTTCTTTTTGGAAAACTGGGACGCCATGGCATCCGGACTAAAGAGGACAAGGACAACCCAAGTTGTTCTCAGCGCTCAGTTCAGAAGCCTGCATCTCTGATGGGATGGGGTTGCATGAGTGCGTGTGGCATGGGCAGCTTACACATCTGGAAAGGCACCATCAATGCTGAAAAGTATATCCAAGTTCTAGAACAACATATGCTCCCATCCAGACGTTGTCTCTTCCAGGGAAGACCTTGCATTTTCCAACATGACAATGCCAGACCACATACTGCATCAATTACAACATCATGGCTGCGTAGAAGAAGGATCCGGGTACTGAAATGGCCAGCCTGCAGTCCAGATCTTTCACCCATAGAAAACATTTGGCGCATCATAAAGAGGAAGATGAGACAAAGAAGACCTAAGACAGTTGAGCAACTAGAAGCCTGTATTAGACAAGAATGGGACAACATTGCTATTCCTAAACTTGAGCAACTTGTCTCCTCAGTCCCCAGACGTTTGCAGACTGTTATAAAAAGAAGAGGGGATGCCACACAGTGGGAAACATGGCCTTGTCCCAACTTTTTTGAGCTGTGTTGATGCCATGAAATTTTAAATCAACTTACTTTTTCCTTAAAATTATACATTTTCTCAGTTTAAACATTTGATATGTCATCTATGTTGAATTCTGAATAAAATATTGAAATGTGAAACTTCCACATCATTGCATTGTTTTTATTCACAATTTGTACAGTGTCCCAACTATTTTTGGAATCGGGTTTGTAGCTGTAATTTATTAAAATGACCCCATTCAAAAGTTCACATACCCTTGATTCTCATTCTGTGTGTCGTTCCCTGATGGCTGTGTGTGTGTTTTGTGATGGTTGTTGTTGATCAGCGAAAAATCCAATTCTTCAGAAAAATGTCCAGCATCTTTTGATATCTGAACCCTTTCCAACAGTGGACTGTGTGATTTTGAGATCCATCTTTTCACACTGAGGATGATTAAGGGACTCAAACACAACTATTAAAAAAGAATCTTCATCTTCATCTTCTTCAAAAGTTTTCACCCCTGGCTCTTAATGCATTGTGTTTCCTTCTGACTATTGTCTTTCTTCTCATCAAATTATTTCCCACTCTTAGCAGTTTCACAGTAAAACACAAATGTTTTCACAAGAATCACATTGTCTTGTCACATATACTTCCTTGTTATTTGCCACTAACAAGTGCATGGAAATGTCCTTGTATGGTTGGTTCACTATCAGCATTTCAGTGTTACATTTATATTAAGCTCCTTGAATAAGCTGTTCTTCCAGCCTATGCAGTGAACACACATTCAGCATGAGGTGGAGGCGTGGTATCTCAGGTGCTCTGCTTTCATAGTAGCAGTATATGAGGGAATGCATGTGTTGGCACACTACAGTCAAAGAGGAATACACAGAGATCACAACAACAAAAGGTGAAAGGGAAAGTCAGACAACCACAACAGCAGGTCAGTACTTTTCTAAACTGTTAGTAAAACTGGTAACATCTGGGATGCTTTCGTCTCTTGTAGATCACGTGAGTACCAGGAAAATAAAAATATAAGAATGACATTAATATTTTAGAGATCAAAAGAAGAAAAATGTACCTGGGCAGTTTGACATTATACATGCTGTGTGTCATCTTTGCCAGAGTGAACTGATGCTTTACTGTTCTAGAACCATCCTGAAGAGGAATGCACCCTTTACATAACCAGCTGTATGTTGGTGAGTAATAATATCTAAATGGATTTAAAAGTGTTAAAATACTGTAAGAGAACATTGTAACAAACCATGAGAATAATAACAATGCCAACCCAATATCATCAGAAAATGACTAATTTTATGAGGTGCCAATTTTGTATGAACTTTTTGAAAGAAGAATAAACCTAACCATGAAGGTCTACCCCTCCTCTAAACCTAACTGTTATTGCCGAGGAGTAAGCAGATTATACAAAAACATACAACGGAGCAAATTCATATAAATTAGCCACCAAAATGTAATAACGAAATGCTATGAGAGAGTGACAATGCTATTCATTACAAGCTTTGCTCTTATATTCAAATAATCAATCCAATATCCTGGTTACATTTTTGATTAACTGTTTGAAATGGAACAGGAATATTCCAGCTGAAGTGTAACATTTGAAAATAATGTTAGAATTAAATTCAAAAGGTTAAATTTGCTGTATAAGGTCTGGTATGTTTGTTTTGCTTTCAGATTATTGCATAAAGTGATCTTCCCGGTGGACAACAAAGCCTACCCTTACGAAAATGAACCATGGTTTTACTACAAATAGAACCAAAAAACCATGGTTATTGTAGTTAAACCATGGTAACCACAAATTAACCATGGCTTTGCTACTTTAACCATAGTTTAACCATGGTATTTGTGGTAAAACTGTGGTTATATAAATGGTAATACATTAGCCAAAAAACCATGGTTACTACACTTTTACTACAATAAAACCATGGTTATTTTTCGTAAGGGTAGACCAGATAATCTGGTTAAATTGGTGACCGTCATGATGTTTTGGGCATTTTCTTGCTGGGTTTCACTAATCATCCAACATGGCTACACTGTCAAGATGATTTACCCAAACCAAATTGTCCCAGTGACAGAGCAACATGTCCCATCTAAATCCTCAGAAATGTACATGAATTAGGTTTGGACTTGGATAACATTAAGTAAAGAAGTGATACTGATGTTAGAAAAGTATAATGAATGATTATGAAAGATAACAAAAAGAATTTTCAACAAAATAGTTTATAACATAAACGCAAGCTTGTCATGGACCGCCACGAACTTGAGTGTGTTGTTCACCTCATAGCAGGTTCTTAGCTTGCTAACTGCTAACCGAACGGCTAACTATCCTACCAATTTCACAAATGATAAAGCATTAAAACATTGTGTTTAGAAAACAGCAAGCATTAAAGTTCATATGCACTGTCTTCATTATTTAAGTTAGTTATAACCAAAGAATAAGTGTTGGTGGTTTTTGGAACCGGGTCTGTTAGCATATGCTAATAGTCAAGCAGCTGTGCCACCAGCTGCTATTCAGCTCCGAGTATGAAATGAAACTTGAGAAGCGTGAATAAACCGATATACAGAGACGAAATTCAATATAAGATACTAACAATTGTTAAATGTTGTTTATATATTTAGTGTTTAGGCTCAAAAGGGACGTGTATGTACCAGGATGGCCGAGTGGTTAAGGCGTTGGACTTAAGATCCAATGGACATATGTCCGCGTGGGTTCGAACCCCACTCCTGGTAATGACTTTTGATTCTCTCATATTTATCATATTACACTCGAAAATAAATGTGCACAACTGCCGTACAGTATACGATACATACGAAAAGCGAAACCTGCACGAAAAGGAAAGAAAATATTCTGTTAGTATTTAACAATGTTGATCCTTTATCTCTCTGGAGTCTGGATGGACGGATGGATGAGGGGAGGAAAACCGACCGCTGCTGCTGACCAGCATGGGATGTCCATAAAGTGGGACGCACTTGCCAGAAGAAAGGACAACAAATAAGTCAACAATCAAAATCGACTCGAAAATGATGTTCAATGGGTAGCTTGATACTGCCTCCTATTGGTGATTTAAAACTAAATAATACTAAATATTATACAATATATTTAATGACCTGCACATAATGTAATAATTATCACATTATTATTGTTATAAAATGTTCGTAATGTAGTAATTTTCTCAAAAATCTTGAGCTCGTAATGTAATAAAAAAAATTAGGAGAAATGTATTACATTATAAACTCACCAAAAATTCCACATTTTCATTATTGTAATAACTTTTAATACATATTAGTATTCCCTTACATATTGCTTCTGAAAGATATTGTTCTTTTGTAAAGGGTTGCTGCAGGAGTGGTTGTGTCATATTGTGGTGCATTTTTATACTGAGTTGTGAAGTTGCTTAATCTTATAAATCAGACTGCATTGTGTTTGTTTTTTTGTGTATCATAAAATAAAATAATTAAAGATGCATGGTTATTGTTTTTACATTTCCTTCAGTCTATCCTCCTTCCAAATAAATACTATCAATTGTTGAACTCAAGTTTAATATTTGATCATTGTAGTTTTACATGCGTTTGTATTATAATATACTGATCAGCCACAGCATTCAAACCATCGGCCTTGCAACTCCTCCTCGTGCTGCCAAAACAGCCCTGACCCGTCGAGGCATGGACTCCACGAGACCTCTGAGCGTGTCCTGTGTTTTCTGGCACCAAGATGTTAGCAGCAGGTCCTTTAAGTCCTGTAAGTTGCGAGGCGGGGCCTCCATGGATCGGACTTGTTTGTTCAGCACATCCCACAGATGCTCGATTGGATTGAGATCTGGGGAATTTGGAGGCCAAGGCAACACCTTGAACTCTTCATCATGTTTCTCAAACCATTCCTGAACCATTTCTGCTTTGTGGCAGGAGCATTATCCTGCTGAAAGAGCCACAGCCACCAGGGAATACCGTTTCCATGAAAGGGTGTACATGGTCTGCAAAAATGCTTAGGTATGTGGTACGTGTCAAAGTAACATCCACATGGATGGCAGGACCCAAGGTTTCCCAGCAGAACATTGCCCAAAGCATCACACTGCCTTCTTCCCATAGTGCATCCTGGTGCCATGTGTTCCCCAGGTAAGTGATGCACACGCACATCCGGCCATCCACATGATGTAAAAGAAAACGTGATTCATCAAACCAGGCCACCTTCTTCCACTGCTCCGTGGTCCAGTTCTGATGCTCACGTGCCCACTGTTGGTGCTTTCGGCGGTGGACAGGGGTCAGCATGGCCACCCTGACTGGTCAGCGGCCCCATACGCAGCCAACAGCAGTGCACTGTGTAGGCAACATATGCAAAACCAAGCTCTATGTGGGTTCTGACCCCTTTCATGGGCAGCATTACATTTTTCAGAAATCTGAGCTACAGTAGCTCTTCTGTTTAAACAGACCAGACGGACTAGCCTTTGCTCCCCACATGCATCAGTGAGCCTTGGCCGCCCATGACCCTAACGCTGATTCACCTGTTGTTCTTCCTTGCCGGGAACAGCCCACAAAACTTGCCGTTTTGGAGATGCTCTGACCCAGTCATCTAGCCATCACTTGTTGGCCCTTGTCAAAGTCACTCAGATCTTTTCACTTGCCCAGTTGTCCTGCTTCCAACACATGACTGACTGTTCACTTATATCCCACCCCTTGACAGATGTTTCTCAGTGGTTGTAATGTTGTGACTGACCAGTGCAACACATTAAAGGTAGGATAGGTAATTTTCAGAGAGGCTAAGCAATAGCAAGCTAGCTTTGAAAGCATAAGATCCCACCCTCCCTTCAAAGCGTCTCCGAAGCCACGCCGCCTCCAAAACACATGAACGCAACAAACAAAAGCGTCACGAGAGATTGCGTTAAACTACCTCATGCCTCAAAGCACATCATATGACAATGTACATATGTCGACAGGCAGGTGACCTGGAAACCGATCGAGCTCAGCCATCTTGTAGGACATGTCAACTCTCTAATCGCACAGTGAGGAGGCTTGAGCGAGGATACACAGGTGTATCCTTTGCGACTTAAACGTGACGCGCGTATTAATTCTATGCAGTTTATAAATGGCCTATACATAATATAGTTTCTAAAATAATCATAGAATATCTAAAACTGTAGAAAAAGTAAAAAGTGAGTGTAAAAAAGTAGTATGCATTCAACACAGCAGCATCAAGCGCTGTAAACACACAGTTCCACACGGGGACGCACTCGTCATTCTGGAGCTGGAGCGTCTCGTGACGTCACGTGTCCATCATTCCTGCAGTGCGTGTGGGCGGAGCTGCTGGAGTGGCTCTGGACGCGCTGTAACTCTTCTTTTGTTATTCATGAGTAAAGGAAACTTTGCGGCGGAGCGCGCTACTCCAGGAGCGCCAAAACAGTCGAGTTGGATAACTTGGATAGAGTTGTGAATCTCCCGTGAAAGCATTGGAGCATTAGACGAGCTGGCAGCTGCTTGTGAAGTGTGGAGAGCTGAACATGCCCTAATAAGAGTCAATGATTCATTATCTACTCAATGATACAAAGTCACTGAGAGAGAGAGAGAGAGATTCATCACGCAAAGGTGAGAGCGGCTGCTTTTGCAATCCCACTTACACATGTTTGCAAAACTTTTATATGTTTGTTGAAGTATGAGCTCCTGAACACGACTGACCAAATTACCTAAACAAGTTAAACCAAATAAACAAACAGATGAATGAACGCTACGCGTCTGTGAAATGGAGTAAAGTGTCTCTTGAGTCCTATTTGGTCTTCTGGGTTCTCTTGTGGTCTGTCTGACCTACAGTTACTGTAAGTCAGTTAGAAGTACTGTGGGAAAGCTTGGATTGCAAGAGTTAAGTTTAAGTTTGGAGTTAGTTTGGTAGGGTTGCTTGGTTTTTAGGCTGGTTTGGGTTTAGTTAGGGTCACAGTTATGGTAATGCACACTGTAAAAAAATAAAGTGATCAATAAGTTATGACAATAACCCCCGGTTTCACAGACAAGGCTTAAGCTAGTCCCAGACTAAAATGCATTTTGAGATGTTTTAACTGAAAACATCAGTGCCATTGTTTTGTCATTGTTTTTAAAATCTACTTAAATGTCCTAATTGAACTAAGGATTAACCCTGGCTTAATCTAAACCCTGTCTGTGAAACCGGGCCTATATGTTTTTACATTGCTTTGACTCAAATAAGTTCTACAAGATTCATCTAGTGTCTCTTGAGTCCTATTTGGTCTTTTGGTTTCTCTTGTGGTCTGTCTGACCTACAGTTACTGTTAGACGTACTGTAGTAGTTAGGGTCACAGTTATGGTAACGTACACTGTAAAAAAAAAATGTGATCAATAAATTATGACAATAACCCCCGGTTTCACAGACAAGGCTTAAGCTAGTCCCAGACTAAAATGCATTTTGAGATGTTTTAACTGAAAGCAACTTGTACTGGGATATATTAAAATATGTCAGTGCCATTGTTTCTTCTCAAGATGCGCACCAGTAATGTGTGTTTTTCTAAGGCACTACTTAAATGTTCTAATTGAACTAAGGACTAATCCTGGCTTAATCTAAGCCCTGTCTGTGAAACCGCGCCTATATGTTTTTACATTGCTTTGACTCAAATAAGTTCTACAAGATTCATCTAGTGTCTCTTGAGTCCTATTTGGTCTTTTGGTTTCTCTTGTGGTCTGTCTGACCTACAATTACTAGATATTAGTTAGAAGTACTGTGGGAAAGCTTGGCTTGCAAGAGTTAAACTTAAGTTTGGAGTTAGTTTGGTAGGGTTGCTTGGGTTTAGTTGCAGTTTTAGGCTTGTTTGGGTTTAGTTAGGGTCACAGTTACGGTGATCAATAAGTTATGACAACATGTTTTTACAATGCTTTTAACTCAAACAAGTTAAGCAATTATTAGTTTAATGTAATTTAAGTTGAAATGACTGAAGTTGGTTGGACCTATTTTTTTTTTAAAAGTAAGATTTAGTTAGAGTAAGGGTTGGCTACAGTTAGTTGAGTTGTTGGTTTAGGTTGATCTCAGGTCAGTGTTAAGTTGTTTGAGATTGGAGCCATTTATCCCATTAATGACTACTAACCCCAAATCATAACACTGACCCTAATAGTCTATTAGGTTATGGTTTTTAGGGGTTCGTTTGAGTTGTTGTGGTTTGCACAGAGATCATGTATGCAGGCACCAACCTGGCATGTGGTTTGCCTCTAAAAATGTCATTTTTATCTTGGTGTTGCCTTTTTTTAAAGTCTAAAACACACCATTCTTAGCTATTGACTACTTCATCTACATCGTTCAGTGTTTTATTTCAAATCAGGCTTTTTGTGGGATGGAAGTTGAGAAAATGGGGTCTTTGCAGGAATCTAAAGTTAGACGTTTGCGTCATCCAGTATCGCTGCCTGCATGCCAACACGTTTACTTATAAAGCTGAAGCAAAGCCTTTCTTGGACAAGACATGCTGTAAATTGTCAGAGGGAGGGAGCTGTGTTTCTATTCTCTCCGGCGACTCTCAACATTCCTGCTCATTACCTCATTACTGATCAATGACATCCTCACCCGGCCGTCATGTCCATCAGCTGGTGAAGTGCTGCTTTGAGAGGTCTGATGTTGGTGGACCTTACCAGGGAGCGTATTTTGAGGGAAGGAATGTAGGGGGAGCTGCGGAATGAATGTGTGGTCACCTGTTTGGCTGGGTGACAGCTCCTGTTACGACTTGTCCCACGCACACACGCACATGACCTGGCTCTCTCGTGCTGTAATTGGTCCCACCCTCTGATGGGTGTTCTCTGGGTGCTTAATGATAACATCTTACTCCGGATTGTGTATCTGTCTGTTGGTGCTGTAGGGCCGATGTTTTTACCTGTCCTGTTGATCTCGCTGTAGATTTTTCCTAATCTTGGTCAACGTTAGACATCACTAACTAGACATCATCTCAGCACCCGTACTGTAGTTTTTATGCATGGCCATGAGCAAGTATGAGAATGTGTTTTAATCATCATTTAATACTATAGGTTTAATTTAGCTTTTGAAGTAGTGAAGTAATCATTGTATTCTGCAGTGTCATAAATCAGTTTCAGTTGCATTGTGAGTCTGAGAGTACGTTTACATGGCAACGATGTACTAAAAACGCAAAAGTTTTTTCGCATACAGATGACAATGTTGTCAAAATGATCCCCGTTCACACGGATCAGAGACAACGAAAACGCTCTATTCATGCCAGGTCACTTATCACGATGTCACTTTGTAAAGAAACTACGCGCCTATAGACTGCGTGATAACGTGCACTTTGAAAGCCGTTTTTCAGTCCTTGAATTGTTGGATTCAGAACCAAAATCAAAAGATTTATGCTGTTCATGTCATGTTGAAACATTCACACAATTACAAGTTGGACTTTTCTTTACTGATGAAAACTTATAGTAATTAAAATAAATCATTAGAATCTGAATTTAATTGAATCACTACATTTGAATCACTAAGAAATACAATTTAATTTAGAGAATTATAAGAATAATTTTTTTAATTAAAATGAAAACTTTTTTTAGAATTTAAGACAAAAAAAGTCAGGATTTGAATCACTAAGAAATAAAATTCAAACCAGGAATTTAATTTAGAGAATAATTTTATAAGATTTTAAAATAATGATAATAATTATTTTAAAAATAAATAAAATAAAAAATTAAAATAAAAAAATCTTTTTTTAAGAATTTAAGAAAAAGTCAGGATTTGAATCACCTAAGAAATAAAATTCAAACCAGTAATTTAATTTAGAGAATTATATTTATTATTATTATTTTTATATATATATATATATATTTATATATTTATATTTATTTTATTTTATTTTTATTTTTTTCAAATTAAATTCCCGGTTGAAATTGTAATTCTTAATTAACATTTCAACTGGGAATTTAATTTAGAGTGAGATGTAGAATTAGTGAGAATTTGAATTAGTGTAAGAATTACATTTCAAACCTGGAATCTAAGTAGGCATCAGAATTATAAACAGAAAGTTATAATCAATTAATTTAAATAATATCAGAAACAGAATATGAATGAGTATTAGAATTGGTGAGATATCAGCATTTGACTCAGTATAGGAAATTCAAATCAGAATTTATGTTGCCAAATTAGAATCAGAGAGTTATCATTTCAATTATGTCAGAAACGCAATAATTGAATTAGAATTGGGGAGAGTCAGAATTTGATTCAGAATGAGACTGAATTGGTAATGCAGTAGAATTCAACATCAAACAGCTCATGCTAGCTCACTCCACACCAATCACTCAAAGCCATACCATCACTGCAGCTTACCATGAGGATTGCTGAACAGCCCATGCTCGCCTCTCTTCCCACTTTCCGGAATGACCTAGAAGAGTTCATACGCCCATGTCGAAACCGTTTCATTTGATTCGGCTAGAAACGGCATGGCCTCTCCCTGCTCTGTGCTTTCCAGCTGTCCCACAGCGCTTTGCAGTTGTTCAAAAAAGTAAGGTCACATGGTTGCCGCCCTCTCGTGTGGTCTGTGTAAACATTTCCAAGAGCAATATGCCGTATGTAAGCCTATGTTGCACAGTGTGTGGATATCCTGTATTCATGGAATGGCCTACTGCATCTGCTGAGGAATCCCACAATGTAATCTTACATACATTGAAGATTTATTTAGGCTTGGAGACCAAATGGAAAGTTTTTTTCCCCTCTGAGATAATAACTACCTTCTGAATTAAAGATGTAACATAATTAGGCCATGTGACAACAATATAGGCCTACCAGTATTGGATTTCAAAGAGTTGGCACAGGCTGATGGGATATGCTCTGTTGCAGGGATTTGCAGTGGGCTGGTATATGTAAAGGGACGTACCCGTGACTCCTGAGAAGGAAGATGGCTACCGTGGGCACACTGTCGGAGGCCTCTGAGGGCGGAGACAACAACGAGTTCACTGACATCATCAAATGGAGATCAGGTAAGACTGAGATGACCTGCATAGTAAAATGTTGAGCTGCTTTTTTCACCATTTCAAGGTCGGTTGTAGAGCATGGCCGGTTATTTGTGTCTGATTCTGATTGAACTTTTTTTAAAAAGTCAACTAACCAGTGAATCAACACTGAACTGACTTGAGCTTGCCTTCTGTAGAGCTGCTTTATAGCTGAAATTGAATTTGTTTCATAACTGATGAACTTTACGACATTTCTGTTTCACGCTGACTTAAGTTATATCCGATATTGTTTTCATCCCTATTGTGTCATATTAGCCTGATGTCATCATACTCAGATTCTAGTCAGAATATGAGTCTGATACTGCTCCACTGGGCTGTGAGTATGGGGTGAAATGCCTCTGCACTCAATTGGATAGACCAACAACCAATCAGAGCAATAGAGTAAGTGACGAGTGACACATAGCTGTCAACAGAACTCAACTGCACACACGCTGGAAGAAGTAGAAGAAGAAGAGTGTAAATGATCTTTGCTGGTGTTGTACAATAATTTAAGGATACACGGAGTACTTACCAACACAATCATCATTTGAGAGAAATAGTTAAGGTGAATGCATATACGAACAAGTTCTCCGTTTAGTAACTTAATTCAACCCAAGCGCTCTTTGGTGACGTGAATGATTACGTTACTGTTGATCATCTGTCCATCATCGTATAAAGCCCATCCTGATAATTTGATTGGTCCGAACCGCTCTGGTTTGAGCATAGTTGCTCCACAACGGATCAAGTCCAGACCGAACTTCCCAACCTCAAATGTTGTAGGCGGGGCTAAGTTCGTCTGGCATCCAGGCTAGTGTCATATATCTATGGAAGCTTGTTTCTGCCACGCAATTAAACAAATTAATTAGATTAGATAATTGCGACTTTTTATCTCGTAATTCAGACTTTTTTTCTCACAATTGCGTGATATAAAAAGCCACAGTTGCGAGTTATGATGTCAGAAATGAGAGATATAGGAAATTGGGGAAAATGGGAATTGATTGGATGGTTCTGGTTTGTTATTGGTGGATTTCATGTGAGTGACAGGTTGCCACACCCTCGTCATCAGAGAAGAGAAAAGATCGACTTCGACTACGTTCAGACTGTCAGTCCAAATCCGATTTTTGTGCATATCCGATTGAAATCAGATCAGTTTTAGCAAGTGAGAACAGCAAAAAATCACATGAAATGCAATTTTTACAAATCCGTTTCGAGGATATGTATTTTGAAATGCTATTTGAATCATATTTCTGGAAATCCGCTTCAGTCTGACGGCTCTGGTCCGATTTTGCATAGTTTATGTGACTTTCTCACGCCACGATAAATGTAAACATCAGACACTGTTGTAGGAAACCTGCTGAAAGTCATTGCAGAAACACGGTTGTGTTGCAAAGTGCCAGACGAGCAGAAAACAACACTGACATGTTCTGAGACCGGTGGAGACGGCAGCACAGAATAAAGCCGCTCATACCAGCCTCATTCGTTTCTGCCTCAGAAGACGCACGATGGCTACACATTGTCATGGTGTAAATAAGACAACATCTGTATTGACAACCCCTCCATGTTGCATCTGTTGTTGTTTTTGGCGTATACTTAGTGCTGGGCGGTATGACCAAAAATGTATATCACGGTATTTTTCTAAATTATACCGGTTTTGTGGTATATGACAGTATTTTTTCCCCCATGCATGACCAGGTGTTAAGCACATTTTCTACTGATTGAGAGAGGAAATAGTAGATTGACTAGAATGCCCTGTTTTACTGTCATGATGAGTGAATATTGTAGAGAAATCCCACACTAGAGTTAATACAGGTTTGCAAAGCCCCACAAAAAGATGCAACCAATAAAACACAGACCTGCAACACGCTCATTACAGACATATGGATATTAAATATGACCATAACAACAAACTGCTAAAATGAGGGAGAAACGCGGAAGAACATTTAAAAGGTCTAAGGATATTTTCAGTATATTTGTACATGAACAAATGACACACGCCAGTTTAACACAGAAAGAATAAAGCAGTTACTTTTTTGCCCAATCTTCTTGAATTGTCAGTCTATTGACTTACATCATTGTCTTCATCGCGGTCGTGATCAGACGTACGGCTGTAGTGTCCTTATTTGCACATATATTTCATTTGAAGAAGATGTGATGAACGTGCGCATACACGTGGCTGGTTCATGTTTAGAGCATTTTGAGATGAAATATATCCATAAAGACTTATTTGCGCTCACTCCAGTCTGTATCTGATCCATCTGGTGAGCGGTGTTAAACTCATCGCGGTGAACTCATCTGCTTAGAAACCGCTCTCTTGCGCGCGCCACGTGGTGTTTGAACTCTCCGCTGTAATGCGATCTCAGCTGTGCTCTCACTACAGTGCAACAGTGAAAAGGGACCCCTCTCAAACAGTGTCGCACTGCAAGCGATGTACACGGTATTGTGGTATATTAAAAATTCATATCATAACAAAAATCAATACCGGGATTCGGTATGAACCGGTATACCGCCCAGCACTAAGTTTACCTACAAACGCAACGTCATTGCCATTGAAACCAATGCAGATATTCTGGAATCTGAACAGCTCCGATACACAATGTGGACGTCAGTCATTTTAGATCAGATTCCAGTCGGATACACAAATCGGATTTGATTCATCACACTGAACGTACACTCTAAAAAATGCTGGGTTAAAAACAACCTAAGTTGGTTTGAAAATGGACTAAGCCAGCAATTGGGTTGTTTTAACCCAGCGGTTGGGTTAAATGTTTGCATAAGACAACCCAGTGTTTATAACCCAGCATTTTTTAGAGTGTAGCCTTTGATTCAAGATTACGAGACGCATGAATAAATTTTTTTTATTTATAATAAATACTGTAATATTTCATAAAAAACCCTAAGAATTGTCCATTTTGATTTCATGGTGACTTTAAAGACTGGAATGAGAGGAAGAGCCCAGGACATCTGTAGGGTATGTGTTAGCGGTTTCAGGCTGTGGTCTCCTGTCAGGTATTCTCTCTCTCTCTCTCTCTCTCTGGGAATGTTGGAATTCCAGCACGGCTGTGGATTTACAGCGCTTGTCTTTCCAGACCACAATGCCTTTCTTTCTGTAAGGATTCTGGTCTCCTAGTAACGGGCAAAAGTTATGTTTTCTTGGGTTGGAGCTGCCAAATGTTGTAGAGGGAGAGATAGTCACGTGTGTAGTCGCCAGCTAAAGTAGGTCTGTAACTGCAGGCCTTGTTTTGGAATATTAATGGAATCATGTGAGTTTTGTTGTTGTGAGGAGACGTTTAATAAAATCCCTCAGGTCAGTTTGAACAGTGAAGCTCATATGTTAATGTTTTCTGTGGAGGAATAATGATTAACTATATACTTCAGTGAACTGAGATTGCTCTTACTCATCCTACATCACTTGTGACAAAGTGAGTCTGAAGGAAGTGATATTATGTGTGAAAATCGCTGCCCAGTCAGCCAGTGAGTGGTGTAAGATATTGTGTCTGCATGATGGCACCTCCTCGACCTGTAGACAGTCATTTGCAGTGAGAGCTGGTGATTTCCAGCGACGTGAGCGACAGCAGACATTAACTATGTGATGAAGGTGTGTTCAGTGACGCAGTTAACCTTATGCTGATTTGATGGCCAATATAAAGCCGATATACAGGATTTTAGGCCTGGGCTATGCACCTAAAAAGGTGTGGTTGTTGCAACAGCAAAGCAAGACTTAATACATAGATCTATTCTGAAATTGCTATGGTTATCACTGTAAATCATTGCATATTTGGATTCAGTCCTGCTTGTTAATTATGGTTGTCAACTCAGAAACTTTGCAGAGTGTTGCTAGTAGCAGGAGAAATACGTTTTATTCAGACAGTGAATGGGTTATAAACAGAACGCAAGCAAAGAGCATTGCCTTTTTAATCACTGAAGTAGAGCTGCACGTTTCTAGTTCAATTGAGAATCTCACGATTCCCCCATGATTCTGAACAGACAACTAAACAAAACATGTAATTTACTAGAGTCTGTAGCAATCTGTTTCAAACTTTTAATTAATCTGAATGAATTAGGGTGGTTGATTATGATTTCTTTTTTTAAACTTTAGTTAGTGTGTAATGTTGCTGTTTGAGCATAAACGCTTCACAGGGATGTGAGAATTTTAGATCGACACAACAGTCATTTATTATATTCAACAACAACAGCTAGTTCTGTTCATCAAACATCATTACGGCATTTCTGCGTTATTGCACATTCAATACGATCAAGTGTTTACATGTCCTATCAAACAGATTAGAAAAGGTTTGTCCCACCCCTCTCAAACGGTGAGAGCATTTTCATTGTATTTGCTGAATGCTGACTGTATATGAAAAACACATTTTAGCATTTGATTTTGATCAGATGGAACCATTGAGAAAAGACCGTAAACTATAGACAACTTTAGAAGTTACTAACTGAATATTTAGTGATTGCGATGCAGTCACTGGGACTGATGCTTTCCTGCCTCTTTATACTCTGAAAAGAGATCCGTTTTCAAGTTTTGGGCACAGTTGATGTTTGTAGCAGCTCCCAGTGATCTCACACACACACACACACACACACACACACACACACACACACACACACACACACTTGGTTTCGCTATCTTTGTGGGGACTCGCCAGTCGCCATAGACATAATGGTTTTTATACTGTATATTCTCTCCCCTTACTCTAAACCTACCCATCACACAAAACTACAGGCATTTTTACATTTTCAAATGTAAATTTATTATCCATTTCACTCATGGCGATGACTGGCTGGTCCCCTCAATGAAGGTGTTCTCAGGCTTTACTGTACTTGTGGAGACATTGTATACACACACACACACACACACACACACACACACACAGAGGAGAGAGAACAGGAAGTCCTGTAAAACTACATCCTGTGAAATTGCTCTCATGGAAAATCCAAACAAAACTTTATCTTCTAAATCCGCATTAATCAAGCTGATTTCTGAGGAACAAAGAAATCATAAACTTAATTTATGGAGCTTTTCCTCTGTTATGAAACAGAGGTCAGTGTCCTTTAGTAACTGTTACCTTAAAAGGACAACTTTGTACCTCTAAAATCTGCCTATTAGTACCATAGAGTAGTAATATGTACCCTTAAAGTATTACTATGAACCTTTTAGGGGTAGATGAGGTACAAAGTTGTCCTTTAGGGATGCACCAAATACAATTTTTGGGCGAAACTAAAAATTCTGGTTGCACTTGGTCGAAAACCGAAGATGCTTTTTAAAAAATGATTAATTTCTTATTTTTGTTGGCTTTTATTTTTATAATTGTTTTAATATTTAATTAAATGAAATTATTTTAATGACACGGCATAAAAAAATAAAATAAAATAAAATAAAATAGTCAATAAAATAAAATAACCACACTTTTATTTAAAGTAACACACTAAAATTGGACAGAAAATTTATTAATATTAAATATCGATATATACTGCCCGGCCCAAAAAAAGTAGTCGCTGTTTGGATTTAAATAGGCAAATGCTTAAGAGTCAATGATTGGATCATTACTGCAATGATTATGATGTTTCTAGCATGTTGTATGTTTGTGCATCAGTTCTTCTAACTCTCATTGATGGAGTGTGTAGCTTTTCATTTCTTAAACAGCCATGCATGAAGACACATCATGAGCATATTCCAGGAGGACAATGTCAAGATTCATCAGCTCAAACTGTGAACGAATGAAGAATCATTTCCACACATGAATCGGCTCCTCAGAGTCCAGACCTTACATTCATTGAGGTTCTCTGGGATGTGCTGGAGGAGACTTTACAGAGTGCTGGACTCTTGCATTGAGAATACAGGATCTTGACCAAACATTGAGGCACCTCTTGATGGAAAGAACATCACAACATTTATTTCCATCAAGAGGTGCATACATTTTTCAAGTACATTTTTTGCACATGTTGTGTGAGTGCGTATTATATCCCTGCTGCATTTTGAATCTGTAGCTATTAACAGCTTGTTTGTATAATGATGTTTAATGTGTGTTTTGGATCCAGGGTTTTCATGTAAGGTTTCTAGGTCAATGTCACTGTTGTGGGTAAGATTGCAGTTTAATTATCAACTAGAATTTAGTCACCGATGACTGTCTCTGACTGCATATTGCACACACAGAAGGGAAGTGCTTTCTCAATCTGGAAAGCTGATTGAGTTTATGCAACTTCCTGAGTCAGAGTGCGCAGGTTTTACCAGTCCACCTGGTGGAAATCCAGTCATTTTGCAAGAAACCAGGTTGAACTAACTAATGAACTAATATTCACTGCTTTTGGCTAGGTTAGTGGTGTTAGTGTTTTGTTAGTACTAGTAAAATCAATATCAATATCAATGAGCAGAGCTGTATTTTCCACTTGGTTTTCTGAGTTACTTTTGGACAAACAGATATTCTGATCACAAAGTTTACAAACATTTTCTACCATGTTTTTGTGGTGTGTTTCCTGCAGCAATGGTTGTAGAGCAACACTGATTTTCACAGTTATTAAATAGTTTTGTTAAAATGTGTTAATGGACATTTTCAAAAAGGTTTCTCCTGGAATAAGGTGCTATTGTAATCATAATTATTAACTTTAAATACTGTTAATTGCCATGAATATAGCCATTGCTGCTGATATGGCGTTACACATAACTATGTTTTCAGTGTTGTATAAAGACCTTACATAATGTACCGTTATGTTTTTATTACCTTATGCTGCGTTCCAGGCAGGTTTTTGAGCCCGTAAGTTACGACTTCAAACCACGACTCACGACTTTGTAGCGTTCCAGGCAAAGTCACGCCAATCTGCCTGAGCGCAAGGAATTGTGGTAGCTAGATATTGGGCTTATGCTCATTTACAATCATTTTTGTCGCCAAAGGTGCTTACTCCTTGCTTATTTGAGGGAAACTGAAGAGAAAAAAGCGGCGCATAAGGCAAGAGAAGCTGTTATACCTTTTATTTTACGTTATTTGTATATCCGTAGGGGCTGCCGTTGTTGTTTCGCGGGCTATGTGATGTCAAGATTCAAGATTCAAGAGTTTTATTTGTCACATACACAGTTATATACAGAATATACAACCGGCAGTGAAATGTAAACAGGTCCGCTCCATGGACAGTGCAAATTCACAGTTAAAAACACAAGGAGGAAATTATATAGAAATAGGATAAAAAAGTACTATATATATATCTGTAGAATTCTAAATAATCAAGTCAAGTAGAAAAAAATAAAAAAATAAAAATAAAGAAGTGGAATAAAATAAGTGAAGTAAACTGTGCAGTGAGTAAACTGTAAATATGTGTATATATATATATATATATATATATATATATATATATATATATATATATATATATATATATATATATATATATATATATATATATATATATATATATATATATATATATATATATATATATATATATATATATATATATATATATATATATATATATATATATATATATATATATATATATATATATATATATATAATATATATATATATAATATATATAATAAATACCACATATATATAAATATAAATATGTGGTTAACAAATGTATAAAAAGAGTATAATGTGCAAACAGGTTTATAACAGGTTGTTACACAGTAACAATGAGAACAGAAAGTGCAGTGCAATGACAGTATGTTTATCCTGAAGTGAAGTCACGTGGTGTTAAGTGACTGAGTTCAGGAGTCTGATGGCCTGGGGAAGAAGCTCCTCCTGAGTCTCTCAGTTTTGGCCATCAGGCTTCGGAAGCGCTACCAGATGGCAGCAGCTTGAAATGAGGGTTTGCAGGGTGATTAGAGTCCTTGATGATCTTGGTAGCTCTACCTTTGCAGCGTTTGGTGTAGACATCCTGCAGAGACGGGAGAGCTGACCCTGAGATACGCTCGGATAAGCGCGCACGACTCTTTGCAGGGCTTTGCGGTCATGACTGGTGCTGTTCCCATACCATGCTGTGATGAGTTAATACACTTTCTATCGCCCCTAAATAGAAAGTTTTCAGGATAGCTGGTGAAACCCTGAATTTCCTCAGCTGGCGCAGGTGGTACAGTCTTTGCCTGGCTTTTTTCACCTGTGTCTGAATGTGAGCAGTCCAGATCAGGTCCTCTGAGATGTTTACACCCAGGTACTTGAAGCTGCTCACTCTCTCTACTGGTGACCCGCTGAGCGTGTCAGAGCATGTAACTGTGAGTACATCGATCTAGTATGAGTCCACGGGTGGGAAGTCACGGGTTTGACTGCCGTTCCAGTGCACTTTCATGGGTAGAAGGTGGGAAAAGCACAGGTTGCCTAGAATGCGGCATTAGAATGAGCCATTTCTATCTCCATACACTGCAGGTCCCCTTACAGTGAAGTCGTCATTTTGTGCCGCCATGTTTCTACGGTAGTCCTAAACGGACAAACTGCTCTACAGAGCTCTAGCTACTCTCTGCTGTCTCAGACGATCACATCTTTGTCCTGTGTCGGCCACCGTAGCTTCTCTATGTGCTATGTGGGCGGGTGCAATTCACAACCTCACCACTAGATGCTGCTAAAACACAGTGCACCTTTAAGGCCTGTTATAGAGCAAATAAACAACAAATAAATGTGCTTAAACACAGAAAGAAATGGCAACCAGTATAGGATTCTACCAATTTGCTTGGAAAATAATAAAAAAAACAGAATCGAAATCGACCATGAAAAATCATGATCGCTGCATAGCTACACGCTATGTATGGTTGGTCACGTCACATGACCGTCAAACAGTAGTGAAATTACTTCAGGGTCGGTAGGTTTTTATAAATGTTTTTGAAAGAAGTCTCTTGTGTGTAACAAGGCTGCATTTATTTGGTCAAAAATACAGTAAAAACATTAATATTGTGAAATATTTTCTATGGTAATATATTGTAAAATGAAATTGATCAAAGCTGAATTTCCAGCATCATTACTCCAGTCTTCAGAGTCACATGATCCTTCAGAAATCATTCTGATATGATGATTTGATGATCAAGAAACATTCATGATTATTATTATCATCAATGTTGGAAACTGTGAGGCATTTTCAGGAATATAAAGTTCAAAAGAAACATTTTGAAACAAATTTTTTGAGCAATCCTTGCTGAATAAAAGTATTAATTTGTTTCAAAAATGAATGCTGGTGTTGTTTTCCTGAAGCATGCTGGGTAATGCAGTTCTGGTGTGGGCACATTCTCTATACTCTAATTTTTCTGGACTAATTTGTTCTCTGCACAGGTTTGAAGCTCTGCCAGCTCCCAGAGGGGCTTTAACCAACAACACACACACACACACACACACACACACACACACACACACACACACACACACACACACACACACACACACACACACACCCGTCATGCTGAAGCTCTCCTCTGTTTAACATGTCTCTGTCTCTCTTTTTCGTCTATGTCCCCCCGTCCAACTACACTCACATTCTTGCACTCTCTCACACACTGTATTGTAAAGTGAGGTGAGATGAGTCCCTTTACTGCAGCCAAGTGTTATATAAGCAGCACTCATAGCCAGATCTGTCTGTCAGTTCCACTGCCTTTACTAAACCTCTGACTGTCTGGATGGTCTGGTCCAGTTTGCAGCTTATTCTTCCCAAAGACTGCCTGCTCGGACAGAAAGAGACTGTCTGAGTGACCTATAAAGCTTCCGACCACAGTTGTGTTTGTTGTTTACACGCTGTTACCGGGGTGGGTTTCTCTGATTTACGTTTCTTGAAGGAAAAACTGGTGCCTGCAGGACAGGAAAAGAATATCGTTGAAGTTTTAGGGAAGTTTGGGTTTTAGGTTTTGGCTGTGAGTAAAGGAAATGCTGCATCAGAGCTGCCACTTCTGTTTCTGTGACAACTACCGTACAAGACTTGTTTGTCTGTGCACAAGAGTCAACGTAATCTGACGTTTGCATTTATAAACTTAGTTATAGATGGTTAAGTGTATAATAATAGAATTGAAAATAGGAACTTACTATGCAAATAAATGTGAGAAAACAGACCAATCAGAATTCAGATTGGATGTATTGCATCACGATTATGGTGACCTCACCGCTGTCAGTTTCGATGCTAAACATTCTACTAATGTAAGGCTCATTCACATCAAGGGCAAAAACGATAATGACTATAACTAAAGTTTTAATAATTGCTCTGATTCTTTGAGAATAGTGAAGTTCACACCACAGCTATAACAATAACGACACAGAGGAACAATATCACTGGAATTGCTTTCAGAATTATTTATTTTCCAGCTGATGAATGTTGACAGCCAATCAGAATCCACTCAGAACAGAAAAGTATTCTCCATTGGTGTGGTTGCTAATATACTGTAGTTATCATTATAATGCCCATTCACACTAAAAACTATAAAAATGACTAGACTAACTTTGACTATATTGGTTTATTATAAGTGCGCGCTGCAGATTTGTCATCTGCCACTTTAACCCTCTGGTGGTGTTTGGTCATTTTAGACTTTTTAGAATTTAAATAAATCGCTACTTCATCGGAATGGAATGCAAATCTGTTACTTTTGTGCAGTCGCTATGTGACCACAAAAAAATTAGCTAAGTTTGCTATTTAAACAACGTGGCGCTGGACGTGAAAATGAGAACTACTTCGGGCTGAAACTAGCAAAAAGCACTTGCGTCGCGCCTGCCGTTGCATTGGGCCGGGTGTATGTTAGGGCCCTAAAACATGAAGAGTACAAAACACACAGACGCATGCACACACAAAACACTGTTAAGCCCTATTCGGACGGTAATTGTTTCTCGTGTGGTCATAAGGTATTTTCATCATTTACAGGGGCTAGTCAGTGATTTAATTGCTGTCCTAATCCACATCTCTGAGTTTTCAAGAATATGTCACTTCAAAATTCACTGTTTATATCCTTTTTGACCCCTGCAGAGCACCGTACGGTTGCGCTTCGCTGAATGCATTTTAAAGATCTAGAAATGCTGGCAAGTATTTACAAGAGCAACATATTTCATCACCGCTCAAAACATAAAAAGAAGAAAAGCACGTAAACATTTGAAATGGGCCGTTATTACGGCAGCTATTATGCATGTTAAAATAACCAGCAGCATTATGTTTACCTCATGTGAATAAGAGGCTGTATTCACTTATTTTCACTCATTTCCATGGGGAATAAAATGACTTCCATTATACAAGACAGAAAACTAGCCTATTTTAACTATTTAACTATTTTAAACAGATTTAAATATTAGGATATTATTTTCCTATTATTAAATGAATGAAAATATGCATTTATTCTTTATTATACCAAGCATATGACATTTTATTTACAGCATACAGTCATGTTATTGACAACGTGAGAAGCGTGCCCACAGGATCACAAAACTCGCTCCTTCACCGTGAATCGCCGTCCGAATGCACGAGTTTTACCACTGAGGTGTCACGCACATTTATTTTTACGGACTTCCACATGAGAAACAATTGCTGTCCGAATAGGTCTACGCATACACATACACACACACACACACACACACACACACACACACACACACACACACACACACACACACACACACACGCGCACACACTGGAACTGGTGTGTTTGTAACAATATGGCAATAATTTGAGCCTGAGGACTCCAATAAGAGGTTGAAATCAGGTTGATTAAGCTCTGATAAAGCATTCCTGTTCAGTTTTGTAACATTTTTGATGTTACGTGTAACAAAATGTCTTTCTCTGTGTTCAGGTTTGGCTGTAGTGAAATAATGGAAAACTGACGAATCAAATCAACGTTTCAAACAGAAAATAGCTTTTTAAGAATGTCTAAATACTGTATATATTCACATCCACAACCTAATAAAAGTAATCAACATGTGTGACTCCCAAATGAACATTACCAGAGGGTTAAATGCTCATGCTCTTAAAGCAGGATGGATTCTGATGGCTGTCAGTGTTTTTATCATTCTTCAGCTGGAACAAATAGTTCTGAAAGGGATTCCAACATACTTATTTATAGTTATTGTCCCTGGTGATAAAGCTTCAGTTGTGAACTTCCTAGTATAAAGTTCATAAAAGCATAAAATAGATATTTATTTTGAAAAAAAATCAATACAGGGCCGTCTGTAAATATATAATATACAGTACTGTGCAAAAGTCTTAGGCTCGGTAGTATTTTTACACACATAAAGTAAAAATAAAATCTTTTGCTGTAGTGTGTCAGTAGGAAATATCAGTTTACATTTATAAATGAATTGCCATTTAATTTTAATAATCCAGTGAGATTTGTGTATGCATAAAGAGTCTGACAATAGTCTCTATCCTGCATATGGAGATCTGATCTCATCTTCATCGAGTCCGCCTGTGATTACATGAAGAAACAGAAAAAACTGAGATGGACTAAATCCAGAAGAACTGAGGCAACGTCTCCCAGACACTTGAAGAAACCTTCCTGCAGAACGACAGGAACAGGTGTAGGAATAGATGAGGTGACAAAAGCAAAGGGAGCTCACCCCAAATATCGATCTGATTTAGTTAGAAGTGAATTCATAAATAAAAGCTATTTGTGTTATTATTTTTGACAGCATTCTCACTTTAAAGCATTCTGACGGGTGCCTAATCTTTTCACAGTGCTGTAGTTCTGCAGGAAGGTTTCCTCGAGTGTCTGGGAGACGTTACCTCAGTTCTTCTGGATTTAGTCTGTCTCAGTTTTTTCTGTTTCTTCATGTAATCACAGACGGACTCGATGATGGTGAGATCAGATCCTACCGGCTGCTGGCAGACTTCTTGTGCATTTAATGATAAAAAAAAAAAAGATTATTACAATTGATTGCAAAATGAATGTTTGGAAACATAAACTGATATTTCCTACTGACACACTACAGTAAAAGATCTAAACATTTTCTGTGTGAAAATACCAACGTGCCTAAGAGTTTTGCACAGTACTAATAATATATATATATATATATATATATATATATATATATATATATATATATATATATATATATATATATATATATATATATATATATATATATATATATATATATATATATATATACATATATACATATATACATACATACATATATAAGAGATTATAGTTCACAATGCAACTTTATATCTCAGAGTGACTTATATCTCAGTATCTCCCATGATCTGACTCTCTAGGTTTTGCCTAGCATGCTGGGTAAAGGGCAAGATTGACCCAGTAGACTGTGCTTTTGACACCCTGCCGAGAGTTCAGTGACCTTATTACCCAAGATTGTTCTTGTGAAACGGACACCATGTGTTTGTGTGTCACCTGAAACCTTGAACCACGGAAAATCATGAAAGCAAATAAAGGAAATTCACCCAAGGCGATCTCATTGCACACACACACACCTCTTTCTCTGTTCTGTTGCTGTCATTGGCCAACTGTGTGTGTGTGTGAGAGACCAGGATGTATTCAGGATATTATTGAATGGGAAACAGGAGTAATAGAAGCAGGAAGCACAGTCTATTGTTTTCGGACTCATTAAACTCCATTATGACTGGCCTCCGTGTGTGTGTCCACGCTAAACGTCACCATGTGAAAAATGTAGACCTGACACACTTGAGAGGAAAGCAGCTACTATATTCAGTGGCCACTTCATTTTGAAATAAATATGATCAGGGCTCAGGATTTTACTACTGGCCCAGTCGAGCCAGTGGTTAAAATTTTCCCTGGCCCCAATAATAAAAAAAGTAATAAACAAATAAAATAGGCCTAGTTATTGTCTTTGTTGTTTTTGACCCATAACCTTAATAAGGTTGTGACATCAAAAACCACTAGCCTAACTCATAAGTGTCAGTAAAAAAATACTAGCAATAGCACAAATACAATAGAACAAACATACAAATAAAATAAACACAGCTTTTCATGTTTTTTTTTTTTTTTACAGTAAGTCTAACAGCAATTTTCAGGTAGAAAAATTTATAATCAAATGTATAGCACTGCATAGTTTTCACTGTATAAATTAAATATAGATTGATCCTTTTTAAAGTTACAAGTTATTCAGTCAAGAGCCGTGTGAATTTTTATTTTTTTTGTCCTTTGATTAACATTAAAACAAAGACGGCAACAGGAATATTGGGCTGCTGTCACTTTAAGAGCTGCACGGATCCAATATACTGATACACGTGTTTTATTTCTCAACCGTTTATGCTCAATTAATAAATAACAGACCATGTTTGCTAGGATACTCGCAGAGATCAGCATTTTTTGATGTAATTTTGTGTGAATATGTCCATTCAAGCGCAAGAAGACGTGAAAGAGAGCTCAATTCAGCATTCGCACGAGGTCTGAGAAGCAGTTTTCTGGGCGCACACACGAAACTTCTCACGCTATTGAGTTCTCTTTCGCTGCTTCTTGCGCTTGAATATTTTAATTAGCAAGGCTTAAAAACAGGTTTAAAGGGGTGGTTGATTATGATTTCACTTTTGTAACTTTAGTTAGTGTGTAATGTTGCTGTCTGAGCATAAACAACATCTGCAAAGTTACGACGCTCAAAGTTCAAAGCAAAGGGAGATATTTTCTTTTACAGAAATCACTTTTTAAGGACTACAACAAACGGCTGGTAGGGACTACAACAAGCTTCTTCACGGTGACATCACTAACCCTAAAATTTACATAAACTCCGCCCCGTGAACATGCAACAAAGGGGGTGAGGCCATGTTGTGCTGCATTAGAGAAGAGGAAGAGTTATGTAGTAGTGTTGTTGCTGTGCTGTTGAAATGCTGTCATTTTCACCCCAAATGAGTGGCGCAATGCCACTGAACCCATTATAATCCAGTGAGTGTTGTCTACACTGGATGCGACACGAGAGGTAACTCTTCAACAGTAAACTGATGCCTCGTTCTATTTATGATGTACTGACATGAGTCACTTTGTCGCATCCAATGTAGACAGCCTTTAGCTGTTCCGACGCAAGCAACAAACTTCGAACGAAACTTCTTTTTAATCCCACCAGCGAACTTTGAATGTTGGTGTCTGTTGGCATTTAAATTATTCTTTGATTAGAGATTTTATAGCGTTTACCTGCATGTTCGTTTGGCTACAGGCACGCTAAACATAGTTCTGTGTACGTGGTTCTTTACTGTAGTAAAGCCATGGATTAGTCTTCGTAATGTGCTCATAGTTCTGGCGACAGATATTTAGCAACACTCGTTGTATAAATACGAAACTAATGGTGCTCTACAGTCAGTAGTCATCACTATAGATCTGCAGTCTGTAATCAAATAATCCACTCAAGCATTTACAAATAACAGCACATCTAAAAAACAACAACCCATTCTGAAATGTCCTGTAACAGCTGTTCTTGCACAGGTTCTGTTCGATCCTCTTCACTAATATTCTCTGGTTGTGATCCGGGCTCAAATTGATAAGGCAATATTGACACTGTGGCAAGCAGCGAGGCTGAGGGACCGGCGTGAGTGATAATGAGCGCCAACTGTGCACCGCACCGGTCTCGTGTCTCACGGAAGAACTCAGTCGCATAAAAGGAGTAGCGATGACAGTAAAGGACGAGAGAGGACCAATCCTGGACTTTATGTTGTGTTTTATTTAGGTTTTATTATGTGTGTGAGGGGCTGTCTGCTTTACTTTCGTTTTGTTTGTTTTATTGATTAAAGTCTTTTAAATGTTCACCGGTTCCCACCTCCTTCTTCCTGAACAAACAAACTTCATTACATTGGTGTTGAAACCTGGGAGGAAGGAGGGACATGCTGTCGGAGAGAGCCCTCGCTGCTGAGGGGGATCGCGGTGCTGAGAAGTTCGGGCAGCGCGGATGAATGAAGAGCACGAGTGGCTGACCGTGGCAATGGTGCTGGATCGAGTGAAGACCGGTGTGACAGAGAGCTCACTGCTGTGCCCCTGGGTCGAGGTGGGGTAGCGGCTGTCCGAGAGGGAGTGGAGGAGATGCCGGCGTTTGCTGTTGGCCAGAGCCTGCAGCTGTCCGCCATGATGGGGAGGAGCAGGGAGTGCGGGACTCGCTGCCGGCTGCCCTCAACCGGAGGAGCCGCCGCCAAGGAGCGGAGGAGGATCAAGCCGTCTACCGAGCATCCAGTACCATCGCATGGCACCGCGAGGAAGAGCCTTTCGGCTGGCTGAGGACTGAGCGGAAGTGTGTCTGGGAACCGGACCAAGATTTTGTTTTTTCTCTCTCTTCTCTCCCCTCTCTCGTCTCTGTCGCTCCTCATGCTTCTGGCACCTTTTCTCTCTCCTCGTCTGTTTTACCCCCATCTCAGGTGTACCCCCTGGTGGCAAGCAGCGAGGCAGAGGGACCGTGAGAGCAGGACGAGGCCGGGTGTAAGTGATAATGAGCGCCAGCTGCGCGCCGCACCAGTCTCGTGTCTCACGGAAGAACTCGGTCACATAAAAGGAAGCGCGATGACAGAGAAGGATGAGAGAGGACCAGGCCTGGACTTTATGTTGTGTTTTGTTAGTTTTATTATGTGTGTGCGCGGCAGTCGTCCATGTGGGGCTGCCCACGTTACTTTTTGTTTAGTTTTTTTTTTTATTGATTTAAAGTCTTTTAAATGTCCACCGGTTCCCACCTCCTTCTTCCTGAACAAACAAACTTCATTACAGATGCCATTGTTTATTACAGTACACCTGAGCATATGCATCTACCCGTAAGGGCCATGACATTTCCGGACAACGTCCACTAGGCGGTTAGCGAATCACAATTCACAGGGCCAGCTAACCAATGAGCCCATTGTGTATTTCACAACACAATCAGGCCTTCGAAAAAAGCTGATCAACCCCCCCTTTAAAAGTTGCGTCAGCTGTCCTTAGTGTCATTTACACTGGCCCCGGGCCATCGGGCAGTGCTTTTTGTCAAGCCCTTATTATTATAAAATGGAATTGGATAGTTCTGGTCCTTGATGTTGATGCTTGGTCAGTCATGGCTGTGTTCACAATACAGCATGCTTCAAGTACTTTATTGCTTTTCTATGAACATTTAGTGCATATGGATGCCTGAAAGTGTGTGTTTATGCCTATAATGGTTGAGTGCTGGAAAAGAGATTTGAACACTTCTTCATTCAGGTGCTTATGTTTTTACACATTTTTACACCGAACATTTGTCTTGGTGTGAACAGGCCTTGAAGTTGAGTACTTGGGGTTTAGGGTTTGATCAAATCACTACCACTAAGTATGAGCAGTTGTAATGACTATGTTTGACTTGGTAAACACCACTAGTAAGAGTGCAAGCAGTGAAGACACAAGAAAGAAAGGACAGCAGAAATGGAGAGAAATAAAAAGTTCCTGCATTCTCTCATGGTGACTTATGTCACCACCCGTGTGTGTGAATGTCTGAAGAGGGTGTGGTGAGCTGAGAAAGGGAAAGTCTATATTCAGTGCTGTCATTATGGAGAGATTGTGTGTGTGTGTGTGTGTGTGTGTGTACCTACTTAACCATATTTTGGGACAAATTTGTACCCATAAGTGAGCTAAACCTCACAAAACCTCCTTTTGGGGACATCCTCTTTTGTATAACAGTATAAAAATAAAGTAAATAAAGTTTTGAAGTGTGTGTGTGTGTGTGTGTATGAGAGAGAGATTTCACATCCACTGAACGGCAACAGGTTGTGAAATGATTCACTGTGGTTTTCCAATGGCTGTTCCATCAACACACACAACTCATATTACACAGTCATTCTCTCTAGATGTTCAGCTCACTCACTCCTCAATGATTTTCCAACACACACACGCTCGATCGCTCGCTCGCTCTCTCATTCGTTTGTTCTGAAGGCCTGTGATTTTGTTAGAGAACACTTCAGATTTGATTTGGATAATATGTAAACTGTGTGTGACTGACTGACTGACTGACTGACTGTGTGTATTACTGTGTGTGTGTATGTGCATGACTGTGTTTGTGAGTGTGTGTGTGTGTGTGTGCTGGTTTGAAGACCCCAAGTCTTTATATTGTAGTGTGTATTCAGGTTTCAGGCCACGACCCCTACGTTGAGGACATGCAGATTTAATGAAAAATTATAAACCTATTACTGCATTAGCATAAATTATTATGCTACAACTGTTATTATATATTTTAATATTTAAAATAATTAAATGTAACATCCCAGTTAGTTGAAAGAACAGTTCTCAGTTCAATGTAGTTCCAAACAAGACTGTATGACTCTTATGGTTTTCACATGTGAATTGTGAATATGCACAAACATGCATGAGGGGAAGTGTTCTTTTCCTGGAATGCGCATGAAATTCACAAATTAGAAAACAAAAGCAAAACATAAAACATCAGTAAGTTAACTGCAAAATATAAAACGGAAATGGCGGTACTTAAGGGCAGTTGATTGCCCCGATTCAGTGTCAATATACTTATGAGTGTTAGACTGCAGCGGTGAACGATCATCTGAAAGGCATGGACTTTGTCTCTCATGTTCTCAGAATGGAGGGACAAATAGCAAATAGGGCATAGTGAGTGTCATGAGGGTAAAGCGACACCCCATGTTCCCAGCATGCACCACTCCACGGCCTGTTTTACAGCTCAGTCCAGTGGAAAATCACCACATCTCTCTTTCTTCACTGTAACCCTGCTGCTGTGTTTAGAGTCTGTCTCGGAGATCTTAACACAAAACTGCCAAAATAACAATGTCGGTAGTAAATGTAAATTAACAATCGTCTTCCGTTTTACCTAGGCTGAGATATTCATGTTTTTTGTCAGCAAAAGTTGTTTCAGCTCAAAACACCCCACAGATCATTTATTATACCATGTTGTAAATACCCATTTTTGAGTGAAAGGAAAAACAGTTTTTTTTGCATGTATCTTTAAATACAAATGAACTGCTGCTCCCCGCCACCTTTCCAGAAGAGGGCATAGTCTTAAGATCTCATGCCTCGGATACTTAACCAAAACCAAACCAATGTTTTAGTTTTGGCAATCATCTCTATAGAATTAGGGGCTTTAGGGTGGTACTTGGTGTGTTTCGACCGCGGGAACCGGGGTCTAAATAAAGTTCCGGGTAAAGATTTCCCCTTCAAAACGGCTCTGCTCGTGAGGTAGTACTTTTCAAAGTTCGGGGACTTTCGGGGATGGGACTTGGGTGCAGAGCTATATCTTTGCACACTAGAAACGTGTCTTGACGCGGCGCTGGCGCTGCTAGGTGTAAAATAGTTTTCGCCGCTGCTTGGGCCGCGTATGTCATGCAGGCAGTGTGCAAGCTCTAACCTGTTAACATGGGAGCTGAAATAAAAACGGACATGCCACGCAACCAGTGTGTAGCTGGGTCATTTGCTATTCAAATCAACACTGGAAAAATACGACCGATGGACCAACGACGAGGTTCAGGCTTTAAGTTTATTTGCGGAGGACGAAATCCAGTGGGAACTGTAAAGTTGACGTGCAGTCCTACGTCACCGGACTAATCTTCACGGTACTTTAGACCGCGATGGAAACACAGACAGCAGCAGGTCTGGGGGAAAAGGAGTTCCTGGGACAAATTGTTCCGGGTAATTTTGGTGGAAACCAGGCTTATCTTGGTGACACACACATGACATTGCAGTTCTTCAACATCATGAAAGTTTATGATCTGCATGCATTTTAAAGCCATATCAGTCTAAACTTCTGATATATGGTTTTCTGAGTGCACCCATCTGAAGCACACACACAGAAAGCTGGCTATCAGACGGTGCGTACCGTGAGTATTAAACCAAGTTCTCTTTCACATCTTATTGCGCTTAAACTGTCAAATACACACAAGGTTATGCCAAAAACACACAAAGTTCACTTAAACGCAGTCAGTTATGTCTGTGAACATAAACAGCAAGTAAAGAAATGACATGTGTATATTACATCGTTGTATTAAAGTGAAAGCAGCGTGATATACAGTACCTACTGCTGTATATGCTGTTAATATGAACCAAACAACTGAAGAAAAACAGAAAATCACTCACTGCTCTTGACTGAATAACTTAAGTAGCTTTAATAAGAATACATTTCTTACTTATGCTGTTGTTAAATGCTCTGGTGAGGAGATAAACATGGTGGACTGTGTACAGCTCATTAAAGGCGGGGTCTATGCTAATATGCCTTAGTCTGTCAGCAGTTGTGGGTGGAGCCTAATCATTTGCAATGTCACACTGCTAGAATCTGCAAATGGCTTGTTCTGAAACACTGCTTATGATTTATGGGGATTAAAAGTGGAGTGGGTGGATCTGTACCATTTATAGGGTGGTTGTGTTTTCACACTGCCGACACACATTTATGTTCAACACCATGTGAATTTTGCATAGTAGGTGCCCTTTAAACCACATAGTTCACTATATGCATTTAAAGACAAAACAATTTAAATGAGCAGTCCTGCTGCAGATAAATAAACACACACACACACACACACACACACACACACACACAATGTATGTGCCCTGCCCACTCTGTTTGATTTACAGTCAAGGACGTCATGTTCGATAACCCAACTTCGAGGCCTTCATCCATGAACTGGAAAGTGAAAATGAAAGAGAAAACAACCTTCCCACAGTTCTCTCTGTTCCTCCTCTATGTGTGTGTGTGTGTGTGTGTGTGTGTGTGTGTGTGTGTTTGTTCAGTTGTACATAGCACATCCTGACCTTTGTAACACCTCAGAGGAGAGCGGAATCAACAAATGAATCCATAGGCCATGTGTTTTCAGACCCCATGCAGTGGCTCGGATATTTGCTCTGCCCAGCCCAAACTGTAATGAGTCATTTGTGTCCGATAGGAACACAGCAGATGGTGCTCTGGGATTCAAGAAATGAGTGGGAAACATGTGGTCTACCTACATTTATTTTTGATCCTGGGAGGGCCAAAATAGTGCCTTTAATTTTAAAATGCTCTTCACACCTTTTTAGCGTGCAAGAGTTTGAAGTTACTAGCTTGTTAGGTTTGTTCCTATGACATTTTTAGTCAGGCGACTCACTAATAGACTAGCGTGCAAGATTTTGAGGGTATTAGCTTGTTAGGTTTGTGTTTATGCCACTTTCTAGTCAGGCGACTAGCTAATATGCTAATGTGCAAGATTTTGAGGGTATTAGCTTGTTAGGTTTGTTCCTATGACATTTTTAGTCAGGCGACTCACTAATATACTAGCGTGCAAGATTTTGAGGGTATTGGCTTGTTAGGTTTGTGTTTATGCCACTTTCTAGTCAGGCGACTCACTAATAGACTAGCGTGCAAGATTTTGAGGGTATTGGCTTGTTAGGTTTGTGTTTATGCCACTTTCAAGTCAGGCGACTAGCTAATATGCTAACGTGCAAGATTTTGAGGGTATTAGCTTGTTAGGTTTGTGTTTATGCCACTTTCTAGTCAGGCGGCTAGCTAATATGCTAACGTGTAAGATTTTGAGGGTATTGGCTTGTTAGGTTTGTGTTTATGCCACTTTCTAGTTAGGCGGCTAGCTAATATGCTAACGTGCAAGATTTTGAGGGTATTAGCTTGTTAGGTTTGTGTTTATGCCACGTTCTAGTTAGGCGGCTAGCTAATATGCTAACGTGCAAGATTTTGAGGGTATTAGCTTGTTAGGTTTGTGTTTATGCCACTTTCTAGTCAGGCGACTAGCTAATATGCTAACGTGCAAGATTTTGAGGGTATTAGGGAATTTTAAGGTTTAAGGAACTGTTTTTCCATTCAAAATACAAAGGATTTCCATCTTTTATTCATGTAATAGATTTTGAATAAGCTTTTGCCAATGACACTTTCTAAATCACTAAAATGTGAGCATGCAAAGTTCTGAGATGCTTTTACTTGCTCAAATTGGTAGGCAGAGCACTAGGATTTGAGACACAGCTGTACTCTCTCATGACTTCATCTTTAGGAACTAGTCTGTGTGTAAGAGTAAGAAACGTTTTAGTCATGTGTATTTAAAAAGAAAACAGGAAGCTGATGTTATTTTTAGAATGGTTGCTTCTGGTGCCCTGTGTGTGTGTGTGTGTGTGTGTGTGTGTGTGTGTGTGTGTGTGTGTGTGTGTATTTACTGTCTTTCTTTTCTGAGTGTTTTATTGTATATGTTTCTGTCAGATGTCTGGTGCGTCACTCTGACAGGATGTGAATTGCATTTGATTGACAGGCACCAGCTTGAGAGGAACTCACCACAGGTTCTCTCTATTTACTCCCAGCATGCATTGCATTCAGCAGCATCACTCTTCTCAGACATCACTTGAAGTTCCTGTAGGTTTTTTTTCTTTTGTGTATCTCCCCATCCTTTCATTCTCCCTCTTTATGGAGCGGACGCTATGAACATGAGTAAGTGGTTTCCGTGGAGAAAGCGCAGCTTTTTTAGAAAGCACAGGAAGAAGTTTTCTTTTCCTCTGTTAGGTAAGCGCGCACTCTTTTACTTCCTGATTCACAAAACGCTTTTGCACTTTTCTGATTTTATGTTTCAGGCCCAGTTCGACTCAGGTTATTGTTAAGCTTGTACACACACATTTAGATGCTGTAGACCCTTCAGTCTGTGTGTTGTAACAGTAGGCGTGTGTCTGTGATGACAGTTGGATAGGTCTTTATCTTGGTTCTGTTTCATAGTTCATGACTGTTTTGGGTGTGTGTTATCAGAGGTATCTGAGTGTACGTCTGTAAATCTCATGCATAATATAACATCTAATTTAAAAGTCTTTAGTGTGTGTGTGCGCAGAATCTGTGAAAATGTGAATAATTTTAACACAATAAGTGAGATCATACAAAATGCATGTTATTTTTTTTATTTAGTGCTGTCCTGATTAAGATGTTTTAGCCTACATAAAAGATGTTTACTAAAAGATGTAATAGCTGAATTTAAAAAAATTACCCCGTTCAAAAGTTTACATACCTTTGATTCTGTGTGTCGTTCCCTGATGATCCACGGCTGTGTGTGTGTTGTGTGATGGTTGTTCTTGAGTCTCTTGTTTGTCCTGAGCAGTTAAACTGACCAACGTTCTTCAGAAAAATCCTCCAGGTCCTGCACATTCTTCAGTTTTCCAGCATCTTTTGATATCTGAACCCATTCCAGCAGTGACTGTGTGATTTTGAGATCATCTTTTCACACTGAGGACGATTGAGGGACTCAAACACAACTATTAAAAAAGCTTCAAACATTCACTGAAGCTCCAGAAGGAAACACGACGCATTAAGAGCCGGGGGGTTTCGGTGCTTTCACTGGTGGACAGGGGTCAGCATGGGCACCCTGACTGGTCAGCGGCTATGCCGCCCCATACTCAACAAAAACTGTGATGCTCTGTGTATTGTGACACTTTTCTATCAGAACCAGCATTAACTTCTTGAGCAATTTGAGCTCCAGCAGCTCGTCTGTTTGATCGGACCACATGGGCCAGCCTTCGCTCTCCGGTTCACCACTGTTCCTTCCTTGGAGCACTTTTGATAGATCCTGACCACTGCAGGCCGGGAACACCCCACAAGAGCTGCAGTTTTGGAGATGATCTGACCCAGTCGTCTAGCCATCACAATTTGGCCCTTGTCAAACTCGCTCAAATCCTTACGCTTGCCCATTTTTCCTGCTTCTAATACATCAACTTTGAGGACAAAATGTTCACTTGCTGCCTAATATATCCCTCTCACTAACAGGAGCCGTGATGAAGAGATAATCAGTGTTTTTCACTTCACCTTTGTGTGTGTGTGTGTGTGTGTGTGTGTGTGTGTATGTATATATGTGTATATATATGTATATATGTATGTGCATACAATTTAATTCAAGTGGTAAAGTCTGTAATGATAAAAAATACAAAGCAATGAAAACAAGCCTGGCACAGCAACATTGTCTCAACCAATGCTGTGTGTTTGAGGCAGGGCTTTCTGTTGTTCTGGCCAATGGCAGACTTGGGGAGTGTTTCAAAAAAGTTCTTCAAAGAAAGTTTATGGTTCCAAAATTCCATTCCATCACATTCCCTTTGGTCGTCACGGTGACCTGGCATATGGTTGTCAGGGTGACCCACAGAGTCGGTCATGCTCTCTCTGTTATGCATGCTGGGATGCCGTTCCACAGAGACGTGTGTGTGTTCTACCAGTGGAGCACAACATACGTGCCCACTGCCAACCCCCCTCTCTCTCTCTCTCTCTCTCTCTCTCTCTCTCTCTCTCTCTCTCTCTCTCTCTCTCTCTCTCTCTCTCTCTCTCTCTCTCTCTCTCTCTCTCTCTCTCTCTCTCTCTCTCTCTCTCTCTCTCTCTCTCTCTCTCTCTCTCTCTGTGTGTGTGTTTGTCACTCTTTACTATAAGTAAGTGTAGAGGAGAGGGGAATGTTTAGTAGGACAGGATAATCTTTTCTCCATCATCTCAATGGCTGCACACAGTATGAAACTCAGAGGTAGGCGGAAATCAGAAATTTTGTACATTTTTTTAGTGATTGTTGTGTGTATTTTCAGAACTTAGCATTTGAGCTGTTGTAGCCATTAGATTTCACTGCTAAAAGTCAAATACAATAAAGATCTGAGCATGATCAAAGCATGTTTTCCACAGTTTTTCTGTCAGCTGTGCAGGCGTACACCTCTTGAATGGTCATTGTCTCTCAGTGACCTGTTGCAAAATATTAACTAGATATGTTTGCTTTTACTGTATGCTTTACAGCTATATTTCTTGAGCTTTACAGCTATATTTCTTATATTTCCAATGAGCTTGAAGTTGTGATGTCATGACCAAGATGATTTTTGAGATGAGTCATTTTTGCAGTTTAGTTTCAGTAAATGTCCTGGGTGGACTGGAGATGAATTCATGCGTGTTATTGTATGTCTACATGGAGTGGCACATCAAACTTTTACTTCAAAATCCATGCTGTTTATGATATGACTGTTTTTGAATTGCTTTTTTGTAAACGAGTGTTTTTCTTGAACTATTCTCCCTCTGCCTTCATGCAGACAAGCTCGGGCAGGAGTTCACAGTGGAGGTGCAACCACCGCCTCAATTATGGGAATTTTATGCATTATGGAATGTCCCATGTCAAAATGTCTCATATAAGCAGTTACTGCACATCTGTAAAACTGCACAGAAACAAGCATGCATTTAGCTATCTAAATGAGCACACACCGTTGTTTTTAAAGAAGTATGGAATCTAAAATATTCCGGTCTCTAAATATGGCTGAGGTCTTTCCTTCATTGTAAGTCTATGGGAATTGTTTGCCCAATTGAAAGTGCTGTTAAACCGAGCCCTGTTCCCAATAATAGAGATAATTTGTCTCTCAAAATGACAGTTTTGTGAACTTTGGCCTCAGCTTGTCTCTGAGTGAGTTGTAATTCAGTTCTGTCCCACCTAGCATAGCACACATACCTACCGTCAGTCAGGCAGCGATGAACAGCGCAGTTTGACGGACAGTCATAAAACACACGCGCACAGTGTTTGTGGAGCGTGGGGCGCAGAGTCACTCTAGGAATGTCAGGGTTTAGATAAAAGGCAAGTGTTTGCTTGTGTGTGTGTGTGTGTGATAGAGCAGGATGTGTGTGTCGTTCATTGCATGTTTCTGACCGTTGTAAATTTCCACATTAAGTAGGATTGGCAGTGTCAATCTCAGGAGAACATTTTCGGGTAAAAATTCAGCCCAAAATCAAAAAGTAAACGAGAATGAGGCCTTTTTTGCATTTATGGTATTTGGTATTATATGGTATGGTATTTGCATTATAATTAGATGCTTTTTGTTGCTTCACAGTTCACACTGATGAGAAGAGTTTTTTTATTTTTAGAGTTTAGTTATTTAGAGTTTGATTTCTTTGACGTTACGGTAATGTCACACACACACACACACACACACACACACACACACACACACACACACACACAGTAATGAGAATGAGATTATCTTTTCGGAGTGTCTGTTTACACCAAGTGTACCAAATTCACACTAGCTCCATCTAACAATGCGTGGTTTGGGCCTAACAAGATTAAAACCGACAAGATTAACCGTCTTCAGTGGCAGTAAAGTGTAAGGTTTAAAGATTTTGGTTTTGACGCGATCAAGCTCGCTCTTCTCTCTTTTCCCATCACATATTACATCGGAAAGGCACACACTTTCAAAAATTAAGAAAATGTTATACAAGTGGAATAAATTGCCTAACGAAATGTTTAATTATAATAAAAGCATTTATTGGGTAGGGTTAGGGGTCGGTGTAGGGAGGGCTTTTATTGTCCCATAATAAAGTTTAAATTGCATCTAATTACTATTTACACAGATTGCAAAGAACTGCTACTTTTATATGGTGTAATATATCACTATATATCACTATTTTCACTTGGTAAATGGCATCTACAGCTCTTTGCTCTTAGTGTAAGTATCATCTATCACTTAGAAAATGTTATTTTCACTTGCAAATAGCCGCTGCCTTTTCTTTTTTACAAAATTGTAATAAGATGATTTATGTATCACGGTTATGAGAATGAGTTATTTTGCATTAAGTAATGAAAGATTGTTTTCATTACCTAACAATTTTTTTAAACAATACAGTAATGAGATTTATTATAATTTTTTTTTTTTTTTGCATTAAGTAATAAGAATGAGATTTATTTTTTCATGATAGTAAGAGGTTGAAACACAGTTCTTTGTTATGGGAAGGAGGAGGCGGGAACCGGCGGACATTTAAAGTCTTTAATAAATAAAACAAACAAAACGAAAGTATCGTGGGCAGCCCCTCACGGACGGCTGCCACGCACACACATAATAAAACATGAATAAAACAAAATCCTCTCTCATCCTTCGCTGGTGTCGCTTGTCCTTATACGCCTCCGAGCTCCCTCATGAGTGGACTCGAGACCGGTGTGCCTCGCAGGTGACGCTCGTTCTCAATCACGCTCGTCAACCTCGCCACAGAGGTGCTTTTTACATTTATTATAATGTGAATGATGAGGTTTTTTGCACTATGTAATGAGGTTGATTTTTTTTGGGGGGGGGGGCCATAATGGTAATAAAATAGAAATTTTTAAAACTATGATAATGAGAATAAGATTTTTTTGCATTAGTGATATTTTTTTTTTTTTTACATTTTGGTAATCGGAATGAGATGAGATTCCCCCCCCCAACCCCCAATTTATGATAATGACAGTCAGTGTTGGGAGTAAGGCATTACAAGTAGCTTATGTAATCAGATTACTTTGTTCAAGTAACTAGTAAAGTAACGCATTACTTTTAAAGTTACAACAAAATATCTGCGTTACTTTTTCAGATAAGTAACACAAGTTACTTTGTGTTCCCATGTGTTGACTGACAGCTCTCCTGTCCTCACGTTGAGAGGAATCGTGAGTAAGTGCAGAGGGGGAGTGTGTGAACATGAGGGTTATTGTAGCGTGCATTTACTCGTCTCACTTGCAAAATAAAAGATTCAGAATGAATATGAAATATTATGCAATGTTAAATAAAACCCATTTCTGTGTACTTGCTGGCCTTCGATGATTCAGTTAAACCATATTGTTTTTGTGCTTAATTGTCATGAAAATGTCATAATTAAAATGTATTTATTTTCTACTACATTTTTTTTAATTTTTTTTATTATAAACAATTTCCCAAAAAAGTTTTTGACCATTTAGAGCCATTGGCTGTGCAGAGCGTGTGTAAAGACATCCGGCGTTGACAGTGATGATGATCAGTTTCTTCCTGTGTGTGTGAGATGTGTTTCTCACTGCAGGTGGGGTGGGTGTGTGTGTGTGTGTGTGTGTGTGTGAGGCATGTGTGTGTTGTGGTGTACTTTCCTTTACATCTTCTCTCTTGCCTGCGGTGCATTCTTGGCTTTCTGCCCCTCATCCACACACACTCTCTCTCACACACTCTCACACACACACACACACACACACACACACACACACACACACACACACACACACACACACACACACACACACACACACACACACACACACACACACTCACTCAAAAGATCAGGTGACCCGGCAGGCTCGTGGTCTTAACCTTTGATCCCTCTAGAGTTCATGCTGGTTTACACACTCCTTTGCGTGTGTGTGTGGGAATCTTGTCTCTTGGTAACAGGATCTCACACGGGCTCTGTGTAGATTCAAAACGAATGCTGTCAAATTTTGAACCGATCCTGCGTTAGACTCCGCCTCCTCCTGCCCGTGGGTCAGCTTTGATTGACAGTTCTGTGAAAGCATCTTATTGGTCCCTTACTTGACTTGCACCTCAAGGTGACTTGCAGTTCAAAAGTTATCAATGAGTAACTAGTTTAAATGCCCCCCACAGAGTTTTGAAAATCTGCAGAAGTCTGTGGAATGGAAGGCATTGTTGGTAGTAATGCACTTTTATTGGTAGATGACAGCATTATGAAATCATCTATACTAATAAACAAACATACAAGGGGCACAGGATGTGTAGAACTTTGTGTTTAAATTCTATTTATGATTTATGATTATTATCAGTGTTAGAAATGGTTGTGCTGCTTCATATTTTTGAGGAAACTGTGATGCTTTTTTTTCAGGATTCAATGATGAATAAAAAGTTAAAAAGAACAGCATTTATTTATCTTTTCTAAGAATATAAATCTTTACTATCGCTTTTTATCAATTTGACACATCCTTGCTAAATAAAATGATTCATTGATTTTTACAAAAAGAAAGAGGAAACTTTCCGACCCCAAACGTTTGAATGGTAGTAGTTTTTTTTTTTTTATCCAAAGAATCCTGAAACAAGGTTATAAAAAAATATGAAGCAGCACAACTGTTCTCAACATTGATAATAATCATAAATGTTTCTTGATCATCAAATCATCATATCAGAATGATTTCTGAAGGATCATGTGACACTGAAGACTGGAGGAATGATGATTAAAAAAGTCAGCTTTAATCACAGACATTACAATATATTCACATAGAAAACATTCATATAGTATTTCACAATATAATTTTTTTTTTCTGTATTTTTGATCAAATAAAGAGACTGTATATCGTTATAGTGAAATAAAATTTCTCATATCATGAAATAATATTTTGGTCATATCTCACACCCCTACCACGTGCCATGAAATGCGTTCTAATTTTCTTTAACATCTTTCCTTCTCTTTTCAGACGAACATGATGCCGTACAGAAAAAGACCTTCACGAAGTGGATCAATGCACAGTTCTCCAAGGTGAGCGAAGACTCCCGCTCATGCTGAACTTCTGAACTCCTGCTTTGATGGCTGTTCTACTGTCTATTGTGAATATAGTCAATACTGAAGCATGACTATTATACAGCTCAACCTTGAGTGTCTTATTAAACCCTTACCACATGATGAATATATAAAGGACACAAACATTCTCAAAAGGATTATTCTATTAATCACAATTATGGATTACTGTTATGGTCAGTTAGCTGTTAGCTATATAGATCAGTCTATAGAGTTAATGTCTAAAATATTGTCTCTTTTATTCATCAAGGATGCATTCAATTGATCAATTAAAAGATTCCATTTCAAATAAATGCTGTTCTTTTGAACTTTATATTAATTCAATCCTGAAAAAATAAAAGGCATCATGTTTTCCACTGAAATATGAGGCAACACAACTGTTTCCAACACTGATAATAATCATAAATGCTTCTTGAGCATTAAATCAGCATATCAGAATGATTTCTGAAGGATCATGTGACACTGAAGACTGGAGTTATGATGCTCAAAATGACATTTTACAATATATTAAAATAGAAAAGAGTTCTTTTAAATGTAATCAGTTTTCTGTCTGCAGTAACCAATCAGAAGCCAGGACTGCAGTGATCTGTGTGAATCACGGAGGCTGATTTGCATAAGTACACTGAAAATACTGCAGGGCCCCAGACAACAGTAGAGAGCAGTGGCGCAGAATTTTTTAATTTAATAATAAAATGAATATTGTTTTGCGTTGTTTTGTCAATAAGTGCAGTTATTAATAATATTACATGTTTGTTTATTGAATATTTAACAGTGAAGCACTGAGCTTGAATTGAAATGCAGTTTCTTTTATTAACAACAGTAATGTGCAAAAGGGGGGGTTAGTGTTTTTTGTTTTTCATAAGACTTTGTGACTTCCTACTTTTTTCCATATATTAAAGGTGCAGTGTGTAGTATTAATGAGGATCTATTGACAGAAATGCAATATAATACACATAACTATGTTTTCAGTGGAGTATAAAGACCTTACATAATGAACCGTTATGTTTTTATTACCTTAGAATGAGTCATTTCTGCTCCATACACCGCAGGTCCCCTCACCATTTTGCGCCGCCATGTTTCTACAGTAGCCCTAAACGGACAAACTGTGTCACTCTCTGCTGTCTCAGACGACCACATCTTAATCTTGTGTCAGCCACCGTAGCTTCTGCTTTGAAAGGGAGGGGTGAGCGGTGGGGGTGCAGTTCACAACCTCACCACTAGAAAGCACACACTGCACCTTTAAGGAGTGGTAATGGCTAATAAGTCAAATGAGTGCTCCTCTGCTGCCATCTGCGGGTTATAGTGGTAATTTCATGTCTTTTTTTTTTTTTTTAATAAAAATGCTTGCTTGCCACAAAGTGGCCTACTCCTTTTAAACTTTTAGTTTTACAAATCATCACATTAAAAAGTAACATTAAAATTGGATAATATTTAGAGATTTAAATGCTGGAAAAAGTGTGAAACACTTGAAAGCTCTTTAAAAGTGCTTAAATTTCCCTCTCAAAAGGTTGAACCCTGAAATGAATAATGACAACATTGAAAAAAACAACATTTGACTATTTCTTCCACAATACCATGAGGTGTTACTACATTAAATCCATGGTGAATGTTGTGATTTGTGAACTGAAACCCCTTAACTTCATTCATGCAACAACCGGTTTCCACGTCAGCGCTGTTTGATCTGATATCTGTGGTTTATATCAGAGTCCTGCGGCAAACGCTTCCACTAGACCTCACACTAGCGATGTTATTAATTCTGTGGTGAATTCAAGCGCTTTCTCACTGAATCTCCAGCGCTGTGTAGTAACGGTGTCATGTGATCAAGATCGGCCCGTGTGTGAGCTTGCGCTGCGCTGTCTATTATTGCTCCGAGCTGATAAACAGTGGTTGTGGCACCAGTGCAACCTCTAACAAGATTCAGTCGCACCAGCAGGAAAAAAGGTTGCAAAATGCCACCATTTGGGCGCATTCTGGAGCCCCGAGTCATGTTTTAGTGATGCGTTTGGTGTCTCTGCTCTGTCTCAGGATAATTACATCACTCCCTCGCATAATTAATGATAATGAGAGCACCCTGTTTGAAATTTCATGTGAAGAAGGACACGCACAAAAGCAAAACCTCATTTCTGGGGGATTCTCGGACCTTCCGGGAGAGGTGGGATGTCTGTGTATGTTATTGTTTGGATGTTAAACTGTTGCATATCCCAGTAATACAACTGTAAGTAAGCCGTTGGGTTGATTTCCCAGTGGCATCAACGTTCTGCTTTGTTTTTTTGTTGAGGAAGAACTTGACAAATGACTTGTATTAACCTTACTTTAATGTCATGTGTTTTAGACGGGGAAGACGCCCATCAAAGACATGTTCTCTGACCTGAGAGACGGCAGAAAACTCCTCGATCTCCTGGAGGGACTGACTGGAAGCACACTGGTGTGTGTGTGTGTGTGTGTGTGTGTGTGTGTGTGTGTGTGATGGTTGGGAGGGTTTGAATGGCGGTTGAGTGTTATGTTTCTGAACTATGCGTTTATATTTAGCCTCAACCAAACACTAATTTGGATTTACACACACACACAGTTTGAGGGACAGCTGAGACAGAGGCTATAGGCTTCATCTTCATCTGTTATCTTCATCATTTGCAACCTGCGGATTATAAGCGCGCACACATTTTCATTCAGCGTTTTATTTTCACACTAACCCTCATGTGAGATAAAGTACTGTGGTGGTACTTTGATACAGTGAATAGTATCAGACATCGTGAAACTGAATGATTTACATTTTCTTATGATATGGTATTTATTACATAATGCTGTTGAGTAGGGTTGGGCGATGAATCAAATATTTACAGTATCTTTATGAAGTTTCTCCTTTGTTGTCTCACATCTCACTCAATGCGTGTGTGTTTATGATGTTAAACTTTCCTGCTTTGAACTTTAGCAATAGTGGAGTTCTTTTCCATGAATCATTTGAATCTGTCTCTTTGAAACTTGATTCAGGGACTCGTTTGTAGTTAAAAATGATGATGGCTTTTTAATATATTTTGATTATTTTAAATAAACTATTGCTAATACTTATAATTATTGTTTTAATATATACATTTTATTAATGTCTGTGCATGTATTTTAGATTTTCTATCTTATGTCAAGTTAAAAGTTTTATGTAATTGTTTTATATTTTATGGATTGTGATATTGATGCTAACATGGAGTTAAAAACTTAAACAAACATTTTACTAATGAAGGTAAATATTGCTGTTTATTACTGTGCATAGTTATATTTGTGCATAGAAATTAAAATTAAATATAGCATTCTTTTTGTTTAGTGAAAAACAACGATTTTTAATTTTGCATCAAACATTGTTGTAAATTGTAATGATATTTCACAATATTACTGTTTTTGCTGTAGTTTTGATCAAATAAATAAATGCAGCAAAACATTTCAAAATCTTACCACCCCCTCATGGTGCTATCATGTGGCATGTTCAAAAGCACAGTGATACTATGGCATTTGTTTGTACTGTACATCTGTGACCGTGACTGTATGGCGTAACTCTCTCCGTCTCTGTCTCTCAGACCAAAGAGCGCGGCTCTACCAGAGTTCACTCCCTCAACAACGTCAACCGCGTCCTGCAGGTCCTTCACCAGAACAGCGTGAGTCTCTGCTCTTACCTTCCTGTGTGTCCTTGCTGCTGGGAGACACTCTGGGCTTCGGCTGCGGGTGGAAATTATTTTTATGTCTTGCCTCGTATCAGCTGACAGACGCTGCCCGAGGAACGCACTGCAAGGGCAGTCTAATTAAAATGCTTTACAGTTCTTGTGTCTTTTAGGGACATTAGCGTGTCGTTTTGACGGCAAGGTCTCTACGCTTTGACATGTCCTCTGTCTTTAAGCTTCGATGGCTTGGGGTCAGATAGACACGAACACAGATGCTATAAACAACGGGCACAATGTTTCTTCCCTTCACATTCATTCATTTTCCAGATCATTGTCTTTGGTAGACGTAGTGCTGCCATGATAGCATAGCAGTATTTTAATAAAAATGTATATACAAAATAAACAGGAGTATATAATAAAAATTAATGAATGAATTATATATATATATATATATATATATATATATATATATATATATATATATATATATATATATATATATATATATATATATATATATATATATGTGTGTATATGTATGTGTGTGTATATATGTATATGTGTATGTACAGTCACCTAAAGGATTATTAGGAACACCATACTAATACTGTGTTTGACCCCCTTTCGCCTTCAGAACTGCCTTAATTCTACGTGGCATTGATTCAACAAGGTGCTGAAAGCATTCTTTAGAAATGTTGGCCCATATTGATAGGATAGCATCTTGCAGTTGATGGAGATTTGTGGGATGCACATCCAGGGCACGAAGCTCACGTTCCACCACATCCCAAAGATGCTCTATTGGGTTGAGATCTGGTGACTGTGGGGGCCATTTTAGTACAGTGAACTCATTGTCATGTTCAAGAAACCAATTTGAAATGATTCGAGCTTTGTGACATGGTGCATTATCCTGCTGGAAGTAGCCATCAGAGATTGGGTACATGGTGGTCATAAAGGGATGGACATGGTCAGAAACAATGCTCAGGTAGGCCGTGGCATTTAAACGATGCCCAATTGGCACTAAGGGGCCTAAAGTGTGCCAAGAAAACATCCCCCACACCATTACACCACCACCACCAGCCTGCACAGTGGTAACAAGGCATGATGGATCCATGTTCTCATTCTGTTTACGCAAAATTCTGACTCTACCATCTGAATATCTCAACAGAAATCGAGACTCATCAGACCAGGCAACATTTTTCCAGTCTTCAACTGTCCAATTTTGGCGAGCTTGTGCAAATTGTAGCCTCTTTTTCCTATTTGCAGTGGAGATGAGTGGTACCTGGTAAGGGTCTTCTGCTGTTGTAGCCCATCCGCCTCAAGGTTGTGCATGTTGTGGCTTCACAAATGCTTTGCTGCATACCTCGGTTGTAACGAGTGGTTATTTCAGTCAAAGTTGCTCTTCTATCAGCTTGAATCAGTCGGCCCATTCTCCTCTGACCTCTAGCATCAACAAGGCATTTTCGCCCACAGGACTGCCGCATACAAATAGGAAAAAGAGGCTACAATTTGCACAAGTTCACCAAAATTGGACAGTTGAAGACTAGAAAAATGTTGCCTGGTCTGATGAGTCTCGGTTTCTGTTGAGACATTCAGATGGTAGAGTCAGAATTTGGCGTAAACAGAATGAGAACATGGATCCATCATGCCTTGTTACCACTGTGCAGGCTGGTGGTGGTGGTGTAATGGTGTGGGGGATGTTTTCTTGGCACACTTTAGGCCCCTTAGTGCCAATTGGGCATCGTTTAAATGCCACGGCCTACCTCAGCATTGTTTCTGACCATGTCCATCCCTTTATGACCACCATGTACCCATTCTCTGATGGCTACTTCCAGCAGGATAATGCACCATGTCACAAAGCTCGAATCATTTCAAATTGGTTTCTTGAACATGACAATGAGTTCACTGTACTAAAATGGCCCCCACAGTCACCAGATCTCAACCCAATAGAGCATCTTTGGGATGTGGTGGAACGGGAGCTTCGTGCCCTGGATGTGCATCCCACAAATCTCCATCAACTGCAAGATGCTATCCTATCAATATGAGCCAACATTTCTAAAGAATGCTTTCAGCACCTTGTTGAATCAATGCCACGTAGAATTAAGGCAGTTCTGAAGGTGAAAGGGGTCAAACACAGTATTAGTATGGTGTTCCTAATAATCCTTATGTAATAAATGCAATATTGATACGATGCTGATCATATTTTATACCTGTTGATCTTCATTTTGGTAAATAAATGTACTATTTTTTTTCTCTCCATCATTTGTTGATAACCCGAATGTTATTGTGTGTGTGTGTGTGTTTGCTGGTGCTCTTATACAGGCGTTAAAAACACAGGACAGAATGTCTTATCTTTACACTTATTTAATTAATCTCATGCATCTCATGCATCTCATGCATCTCATCTCATTACCCTGTCATTAGCGGAGCGGTGTCCATTCACACTCTGATTCCCGTGTTTTAACCCACACAACCGGATCTCTCTCAGTCTAGTGCAGGTTTAAGTGGCGTTTCGCGATCGCACCTGGTCCAGATGTTTGCTGATCTCCCATAAATACAGCCACATACTTAATGACGTCGCTAATGAATGAATAGTTTCTGTGATTATCACACGCCCAGTTCACTCTCACTAGTGATGGAGGCTTGTGTTTGTGGTTGACTCTCTAAGCAAACATGACAGCTTGAGTCGAATTGAGTGGTAAGTGCAGGTTTGGGTAATCTACACCTGTAAATCCAGTGCGATTAGCTGTCTGTTCACACACATTCACACGTCACCCATAATCCTCTCTAAACGCTCTCAGACTTTAGATGAGGGCTAGTAATAGCAGGTTGTGTTTATTTATTCCATACAAAACCACGCAATCGCTTTTCAAGACATGATGACAGTATGCAAAACATTTAACTTTTGTAATGTGATATTTTTGAGACTCAGACTCAGGACTGTCATTATCTCTGGTTATATTTATCGTGTGAGACATGGAGAAAGTTATTACACGCATTTTGATGAAAGATTATGAAAAGGATTTTTGGTGACACTTTACAATAAGGTACTGTAAGGTAAATAACACTTTACCTTACAGTATTTTTTTATTTTTATTAAATGATAAAAATGTAATGTTTTATTTAATATTTTATTTGATTTAATATATTCAGTAACGTTTTACAATAAGGTTTCATTAGTTAACATGAACTAATAATGAACTGCACTTCCACAGCATTTATTCATCTCTTTTAATGTTAATTTCAGCATTTACTAATGCATTATTAAAGTAAAAGTTGTATTTGTTAACATTAGTTAATGCACTGTGAACT
>CM031965.1:660000-687500 GCA_018749465.1 Paracanthobrama guichenoti | reverse complement strand
CGAGGAACCAAACAATCCAAGACCATGCCAAATCATCAACAATCAAATCCAGCTAACTGAGTTAGTGACGTACAAAGAACGGACCCCTGCTTGTATGTCTTCAAACACTTCCCACTACCTTATATTTAGATGCGAGTATTAAACCCGCTGGCGTCCGCCGAGTCTCAACATTGAACGCTGTTGCTCGTGTCACCAGAAATCACCAGCTCTCATTGACGGTGAATGGCTTCATGTTCGTGTGCTAATCCCAGATGTGAATTCTGTTCCAGGCCTCATGCGTTCAGCTGGGAGGAAGTGGCTCATCTAAGCCCAGTAGAGAGGCTGGACCACGCTTTCACATTCGCCAAAGATCAGCTCAGCATTGAGAGACTACTGGATCCAGAAGGTAAAGAAGCATCATGGCTCAAGAACAGCAGCAGAAGGACATCTAATGATAAACTTGTGAACAAATGTTTACAGATGAAATTCAGTCATTTAAAGGGGTACTTCAGCGCTGGGAGAATGAATGTGTATTTAAATTGGGTCATTTATGTAGTAGAAATGTGAAATTATTTAGTGTATTTATTTAGGGAGTACAATAATTTGAATACACTACTGGATTTCTACTGATACAAAGCTTAATGCTAATCGCTGAAGTATCCCTTTAAGGAGATATCCAAGTAATTTCTCATGAGGGCAAATGATATCCACACACAGATTTCACAACGTTGGTCACTGTGTTCCTTCACTCTAAAAACCTTAACTATGATTTACTAAATTGCATTGATTTAGACATTTTTATTTACTGTATTGCATTTTTCTTTGATACAGTAAAAATTGCAGTTTGAACATAAAAGGCTGAACCGTTTTGAACATTTTCGGTGCGTGTCTGCGTGAGATAATTGGAGCTTCTAAATCTTGAAGCCCGCCCTCTTCTTGAAAGGGGGCCGGGAGCACCGGCTCATTTGCATTTAAAGGGATATACACAAAAACAACACATTTTTGTTCACCCTCAAAAAATGACAATTTTAACATGCTATAAAAAATTATCTGTGGGATATTTTGAGCTAAAACTTCATATACACACTGGGGACATCAGAGACTTATTTTACATCTTGTAAAATGGGCATAATAGGGCCCTTTTAATGTTGGCCTTATTTGGAGATCTTGCCATAGTTTGCTATTTACGCCTGAAGCAGGGAATTTGAGTTGAACCATTGAAATAATGCCAGTCAACAAACCGGGGTCCAGGACATTCCAGAGCCTAGATCCTGAGATTAATCATCTGGACTTGATTGGATTACATGGCTTTTCCTGAACACAAGTTCACATGAGCCATAACTAATCAGAGGGGCCTCATAACTCCATAAATTCATACTCATACTCATTGTCTCTCTATGTGTTTCTCTCAGATGTGGCGGTGCAGTTGCCAGATAAGAAGTCCATCATCATGTATGTGACCTCACTCTTCGCTGTGTTTCCCAATGAGATCACATTGGATGACATCAGAGAGGTGGAGACGCTGCCCAGACGCTACAAGGTGGAGCACGATGAGGGACATGCTGTAAGTGCACTGCTTACCCAAACACATCAATGCTTTTCAGGGACTGGTTTTGTATCATGTGCTCAAATGGTCGGAATTGAGAAAAGGTTCTAGTTCAGTTCTTGAGAAAACTGCTGAAGAAGTTTTTAAGCTTCTCTTGTGGTTGTAGTCGATTGGTAAAAAGGCCTGTTCATGCCAAGAAGGATAACTTTAATGATAACTATATTTGTGTCCGCACCAACAGACGATAACGCTCTGTTTATTATAAGCACAGTTTTGTCATCTGTTGCTTTTGAATGCTCGAGCTCTTTAAAATCCAGTGGATTCTGATTGGCTGTCAATGCTTTTATCGTTCATCAGCTGGAAAAAATCGTTCTGAAAGTGATTCCAGTGACATTGTTTCTCTGTTATCGTTATAGTTGTGGTGTGGCCACGTATGAATGCAGTGTAACGAGACGCTTAGCATCTATTTCACGTTCAAGCACAGGATTTTTTACTGGTTGCCGAGAGTTGAAGAATGTTCAACTTTGAGTAAAACGCAGCGCACATCACTGTCACTTTTCACCCAGAAGTCCAATCACAGTGGAGGAGGGGCGGGACAAATACAACACGGACCAACCACCACATTCTGCTTGTACATCAACAAATGACAACAACACGCATAACGGAACAAAATAATTTAAAACAAGAGCCAGAGCGGATACTTTACTTTTGTATAGACATTTTTATATAGAAACAATACAGAAACAAACTATCTGTGAAATGAGATGCTAGTAACACTCAGCGCCTCGTTGCACTGCGTTCACACAGGGCGTCTGTGTTAATGCTTCTCATTTACTTTGAATGGGAGACGTCATGCGTTACCGGACTGAATTGTGGGTTCCGTTGTGTTGCATCACTGGCGTCGCTCACGGCAGAAGTTGAAAACTTTTCAACTTTTCCAGCGCCAATGCAGGCGTCAGCCAATCAAATTGCATATGCAAATGCCCTAGTGCAGACACCTTGCCAATTGCGTTCATGCAACACTGGAAAAGTAATTGGCAGTTGTCACTATGACGGTTACGTCAGCACCAGCTTCAGACACGCCCTCCGTCAAGCGTTGACGCCCTGTATGAATGCAGCGTACTGGCATTTAAAAAAACGCAACGCTCCCATTGAAAACAATTTAAAAAATATGCCAGCCGCATGACAAAAATAACACGGCCTAAAGGCCTGTTCACACCAAGATGAATGTTAAGTGTGAACATTTGGTTCAAACATTTCAGTGGGAATAAATGGCTTTTAATGCATCTGTTCAGGCACAAATTCAACATTTTTACCGATATATGTTCTCTTTTATATCGAACTGTGAAACAAAAGTGGCCAATCAATACGATTTCCACTTTATTCACATGCCTAGAACCGCTGCTGTTACATAAAACTTTTGTGTGACAACTTGGTGCTGCTCACGAATGCAAAGTACACAGGAAACTTCACAATAGATAGAGCATGTGTTAGCATGTTTGCTAAGCTAACATTGTGATGTCAAATAAGCATAAAAATTCACGGCGAACCCAAATGTTGGTTGAAATACGGCATTTGTAATTAAACTGAACTCCTTTTAAACTGTAATTTGGGGGTTTTAATCAATTATATTCATAATTGACATTTACCATACCTCACTTTGTCCGCCATCTTGAATTCATTTTTCTCTATGTATTCTGCTGATGTGGTGATGCTTTATAATTGGCCAAAATACAATTTCTTTTTATCTTTGCATCAGTAACAAACCTTCTATGTCTTAAAATGCGGTTTTGGAGCCGTGATAATGTCAATACTGCTCATTTGACATATTTATAACAAAAAAAGAAATGCAGAAACCGTGTGTCTGTCAACTGAAAGCTGATGTAAACAAACATGGAAGACTTTGTTGATTATGTTGTGGGTGCTTTTATTTTGGCGTGTTGCATTCTGATGCTTGTAGACACTAGCATAATTCCTCTATTACTGAAACTAAATGGCTGAACGACCGCAAAGACCTTCGTGCATTTGTCTAATCACTTTGTGTAGGCTTATACTGAGGGTGCTGATGGCTAATGGGAAGTATGAATTTTAACAGATGGGTTCAGCTGTTCAGATGGGCACATAATAATGCAGTGTTATACACAGCGGAGTTAGAGATATATTTAACACAGTCATTTGCTTATTCAGCTCAGTGTGAACACTAGAGGAAATCTTCTTGACTTTATACATATGTGGGTCTTTTCATCAAATGCATGAGTGGTGTGCACAAGATGCAAAACAATGCAATGGCAGTTGAAAAGAGGTTGTTTTTCTGCTGTTTTCTGATGAGGAACTGCCTGTGGAAAATGGGCATCACACTTTAGTGCCAATAAATAACTCTGCCTCTAACAAGTTTCCTATACTCACTCTCTCTCTCGTGCTCACTCGCTCTTCCTCTCTGCTTTCTGCTTTCCCTGGTAAGAGTGAGTCATACAGTTGTCCAGCATATATGCAGTATATTGTGCTATATTGTAACACTGTTGATTCACTTTTCTTTACCTGCATAGCTGTATACAAGCGCTATTAAAAAGGAGCATGGTAATCCCATCTTTCTAGGACATGTACCATGGTAATATCATGTTTTTATGGACATTTATCGTGGTAATGCCATGTTTTTAAGATATGTACCATGGTAATATCATGCTTTAATGGGCATTTATCGTGGCAAGACCATGTTTTAGGACATGCACCATGGTAATGTCATGCTTTAATGGGCATTTATCATGGCAATGCCATGTTTTAGAACATGTTCCATGGTAATATCATGCTTTAATGGGCATTTATCGTGGTAATGCCATGTTTTAGGACACGTACCATGGTAATGTCATGCTTTAATGGGCATTTATCATGGTAATGCCATGGTTTAAGACACGTACCATGGTAATATCATGCTTTAATGGGCATTTATCGTGGTAATGCCATGGTTTAAGACACGTACCATGGTAATATCATGTTTTCATGGACATTTATCGTGGCAATGCCATGTTTTTAGGACGTTATCATGGTAATATCATGCTGTTTTGGACAGTTATCAAGGTAATGCCATGTTTTTAGGTAATGGAGATTTTTCCCCTAAACAATGCAGCCTTTTTTTTTTTACATTGTAGCAGTTTTGTTTGATTCTCATGTATTTTCTGAGCTTAAAATGTGAAATATAAAAGTGCTCTTCAGATATATGACCATTGCAATGTCAAGAGTTTCACATTAGCTGCACCTGTGCATGAAAGTGTGTTAATGCTACAGTAATCAACCTTTAATGCCTTTAATAACCAAAATGAGCTGCTTGTCTGGCCACTCAAACTGGGTTGCATGCGTTTGTTTCAGAGTGAAACTCTGTGGAGAAAGTTCATGATTGGTAGTTTTTTCTCTGAGGCCTTTTAACAGCCTAACAATATGATTAAACCAAGACTTATGTTCAAAGCCTTTTGTATCATATCTTATTTGCATATTTTGATACACGTCTGTTTGGAATGATAATTTAAGGGATTCACACCCACAGTTAAATGCGGTTGTCACTATCAAAACATTGTAGCATATGTGCCTGACAATTATCATTAATCCGGAATAATCAAAATCTGAAGAATGCTGATCACTTCTGTGTCTGTGCAGGGTTGATGTAGGCGTGTGCTGGGATGCTGTGGGGCATTTGGGTGGTTCTGCTTTCAGCAGACCACAAATGTTTCAATGCTGCTTATTCCAGCTTTGCCTCACCACCCTTCTTGCACACACAGTCTTATGGTCCATCAGAAAGAACAGTGTTATCCAGCATGTGGGATGAGGTTGGGAATTCCAGCGGAATATTTTCATCAGATGACCTTTCCCTCCAGATGAGGGCTGTTCTCTGTGCATTTATTCAAGGAACAAAGCCTTGTTTGAGGACTCAATTGCGACTATTAGCAGAGTTCTTTCAGCTCTGTTAAAATTCATGTTCACTGTTTTTCTTTGTTCAGATGAGACCCAGTCTTTTGAAATGGTGACTATGCCTCTTCTACTGAACGTAAACATGTCTATTAAGTGCTACAAACAGCCCTAAATGAAAATGTTCTGGAGTTTATTATTAGTTGCTGTTTTTTACCAACAGAAAATACCCCAAATAAACCATGCTTTTGACATCTATCATGAAAGTACCATGCTACTTACACCATGGTAATACCATATGTTTGACATCTACTATGGCAGTGTCATGTGTTTTGGATATGATACCATGTTTTTGACATGGCAATGCCTTTTACTTGCACTGTGATACATCTATAATGACAGTACTGTGATTTCCTCTACTTACACCATGGTAATACCATATGTTTGACGTCTACTATGGCAGTGTCATGTGTTTTGGATATGATACCATGTTTTTGCCTTTTACTTGCACCGTGATAATACCATGTGTTTGTCACTTTTTGTACTCTAGCAATACCATGTTTTTTGTTGCTTTTTTGGGTATGGTACTATGGTCATACCATGCATTTGACATCTATCATGACTATCTTGCACTAATATGAAGATTTGATGATACAGATAAACCAATAATTCTTTATATTTGAAAGCCGATAACCGATATATTGGCTGATAAAACTGAATCCAAGAGAGATTGATTACAAAAACAAAAGTCTCACCATTAAACACCATGTCCAAAGCACACAATTATAATGTTCTCATTATAATTTTATGTAGCCTATATGTATTTTCCCTTTTTAAAGTGATGCCAGTCATATTTCAAACAATTCAAAACCATCATGGCGAACAGTGCACATCTGAAGTGTCTCAGCTGTAGGAAATAATACATTAAATAAATGTTCTTATCATAGCGATAACTATATGGTGGTCGATATATTGTACGTCCCTAATCATGACAGTGTCATGCTTGTTTTATTTGCACCATGGTAATTCCACAATGTTTTTTTGTGGTACCATGGTAGTACCATGTTCTTGACATCTATCATGACAGTTCCATGCTTTTTTCCTTTACTTGCACAATGACAATACCTTGTTTTTGACTTGCACAATGGCAATACCATGTCTTTCGGTTATGACACCATGGCAATACCATGTTCATGTCATATTCTCTGGGGCAGTGTTGCTTTCCTAAGAACAGAACAGAGTTATCAGTCTAAGCCTATTATTTTGTATCGCTCTTATTTTTTTGGTCCGTTTGGTCCCCCAATGTCAGATTTCAGATCAGACGGGTTCATTACCCGATTCGGTCTCTTTTATTATACAGCACAATGGCGTTCATGAAGAAAAACCTGCTTCTGTTACCACCGGACGCACACAATTCCCGGTCGATTAGTGTTTCACCCTTATCAAAGAGCTGTGACATTTCTGGCTTGGGTGTGCTGTGGAATGTAGGTCGCCGCTTTTAGAAAAGCTGTCAGTTTTTAAGGCGTGGGACATAAACATCTGCAAATGTGGATATCACATGACCGGCCGTGTTTTGTGTTTAGCCGGCTGAGAACACGTGCCAACAGCAGCATTGTCTGCGTCTGAAGGTCTGAAGGAGTTAGTGCTTGATTTGAGTGTGCCGTTCAGACTCTTGAACTTCAGTACTGGTTTTTCCCATAAGTGATTCTCTTGTGTGTTCAATGGTAGCAGGGTAGGCCATCTCACAACAGATGCTGGAGTGACTCTCTGTAAACTAAAGGAGAGCATAACCAAAATGAAGCTTTTTTTCCCCACTGTTTTCATGCCTATTAAGCACATTTTAACACCAAATTCTTATTACCATAAATGCATCTGGTTGTGTTTTTAAAAAATATTTTGGTAACACTTTAGTTTAGGTTCAATTCTCGCTATTAACTAGTTGTTTATTAGCATGCATATTACTAGGATATTGGCTGTTTATTATGTTAATGCCTTATTCTTTCTGTATGACCTTATTCTACATCCCTTAAAATACCTAAACTTAACAACTACCTTACTAACTATTAATAAGCAGTAAATTAGGGGTTTATTGAGGCAAAAGTCGTAGTTAATAGTGAGTATTGGACCCTAAACTAAAGTGTGACCATTTCTTTTTTAATTGTGGTTTCATTATCAGTGGTGAATGTAATGCAATTTTTAAATAATCTTTAAATAATCTTTTTAAATAATCTCTAATTCATGCTGAAAAACTGTTCTACTCACAAATACAACTTACATTCAGCAATGAAGCATTAAATTGATCAAAAGTGGCAAAGACATTTATAATGTTACAAAAGTTTTCCCAATAAAAACTGTTCTTTTGAACTTTCTATTCAGCAAAGAATCCTGAAAAATGTATCATGGTTTCCACAAAAATGTTAAGCAGCAAAAGCTGTTTTTAACATTAATGATAATCAAATCTTGAGCATCAAATCATCATATTATAATGATTTCTGAAGGATTTTGTGACACTGAAGACTGGAGAAATGATGCTGAAAATTCAGCTATAATTGCTATAATGAGCTCATTGTTTCTGCCTAAAATTAATCCATGATGTTAGCTAACTGTATGATTTGTATATGTACATTTCTGAAATTCATATAAAAAATATATGTACATCAGTGGAGAGTTTTAGCACATTCAAGGACTATGGCTCTGGTATTAAGATGCGTTTTGGTCAAATGGATCACAAGTGGGCAACACTAAAAATACAGGTGTAAATGGGGTCTAACACATTTTGAGCTTGTCCACTTTTAATTTGACCACTTCCAGCTGTAGTGGAAAACACATTAGACCGGATTGCTTTCGTAGTGTCATGTGGTTGAATGTGTTCAAACAGCCACAAAAGACCATCTACTCTCCGCCTACTGACCTAATGCGTAATTATTATGAGAAACGCACCAGCCAGACGGGATTTAAACTTTGTCGGCTGGAGACCCGAGTTTGGTTTGAAGATGAGAAGTTTGGTTCTCTTATCATTTCTGATTTCTAACGCACACTATCAGAGCAGAAACTAAAGCTGATGCTCTCTGTGTGTTTTTCCATCATCTTTGGTCGTGTTCATATGCAAATTGCGTGAGCTTATTTTGTCCATCGAAAAATCTCAAAAAAAAAAACAAAGCCCATACATTTTCTTGCCCATAGACGTAGAAATCAGGACAGAAGTGGTTGAAAGTGGACAAAAGAGATGGATTAAGGGTGTACTCGCACTAGGCGCTCTGAACCGTGCCCGAGTGCGTTTGACATCCAAAGCCCTGTTCGTTTGACAAATGTGAGCGCTCCGTTCCGTGCCCCGGCATGGTTCGTTTGGCCGGCCCCAGTCCACGTTTCGGTTGGGCTCGAGCGCGGTTCGCATGCAGTGTGAGCGCTAACCGCGCCAGAGCACAGAACAGCTGTGCCCTACTGTCATCATTACGACAGCAAACACCAAACTATTACCACTTGGATACACTTTTCGATTAAATCAAGTATATTTAAATAGATTAAATCAAGACAATCGCGCTCAGGCAAGGTACAAGGCAACCGTGCCTAGTGTGAGTACACCCTAAAACACCAGGTGTAAACGGGAATGTGTCTCCCTCGTCTACTTGTGATCCCTTCGACTAAAACTCATCTTAATACCAGGGCATGTATAAAGCCTCAGGTTGCTGTCATTGGTGCTTTAAAGTCTCCTTCACTACAGCTTTCAGATTCATTAATGCCTGTGCACGTTTAGATATGGCACCTGACATCATTTACGACATGTCATCGGTTCTCATGTCTCTTCACCTCACCTGACAGCGTTTGAACATTTTACACACAAATGCAAACGCATTCTGTAAGTCACACAAAGACAGATGTGGAACCTTCTTTGGAAAAGTCAGTCCTCCATTTTTACGTTCTTAATTATTGCTTAACATGTTATTGAACGTTATAGAGCATTCGTTAAGTGAAGCGCTGTCTGTTCCTGTGCAGGGATCGGCTGGAGAGCCAGTGCAGGTGTGCAGCTCGCGGACAGAGACGGCCAGCACGCTGCCGGACGTGGAGATGGAGGTGAATCTCGACACGTATCAGATCACTCTGGAAGAGGTGCTCACCTGGCTGCTGTCGGCCGAAGACACACTGCACATGCAAGACGACGTGTCCGACGATGTAGAGGAGGTCAAAGACCAGTTCCACACACATGAGGTATACGTGACATCTGTTCAGATCTGTTAAACCCTCACGCCCAGTAGAGTTTGGGCAGATATAAAGACTTCCAGTGAATAATGATTGGAATTATGGTCTGTTTCCCAGGATTATTACGGGATTATTCCAAAATTGCCATTATCACATGGTTATTTAATGATATGTGACCTGTGCTGGCAAAATGAGTCGCAATGAGCAAACATAAAAAAATGGGTTATTTTCACATTCTCTATTAAAAAACCTTCTGGTTTGTTTCAATTGGACAAAAGAATGAATGAGCTAAACCTGTTGGAAGTCAATATAATCAGTAAAGTTTTTCTGAAGTTCCCAAAACAAAATCACCAGCAGCCATACCTTAAAATCCCTGGTAATAACACCAAATCTGACACACACTTAAGTCAAAACCCATATTTATAGGAAAATATATATTCAGCTTTATTCCCCCCTGATACCACATAGGCATGTGACTGTATCAAATTTTCATGTTGCGATTAATTGCTGAAGCTTTTATCACGATTTACCGTATTATTACGGCATTGAAATAAGTTGCAAAAAAAAGTGTTGTCATACTATAACAGGTTTAATTTGCTGAGCACCGTAGCGTATACAGAAATCTGAATGGCTGTTTGAAACATTTAAATACTGTTTAGTAGTGTGCTTTGTTTACGAGGTTACCGGGCAAACGGCTGCATTTCTGCTGTTCCATCAGCGGCATCTGCTGTCAGAGAGTGTGAATGTGCACTTTCATTCAGCGCGTCTCCTTCACTCGTCCCACCATGCGCTGCTCATGCGAGTTGGGTTTGTTTACATCAGTGCGCGTGCCTCTTTGACGCAGCTTACAGCAGTGTTGTTCATTTTAAACGCTTGATGGGTAAAGTATTCTTAAAATGCATTCGAAAAATCGGAATAATTCGTAATAATTATTCACTGTATTTTGAAGTGACCACGATAACAATATTGTGCATGTTCATTATCGTGATATATCGCATAACCGTATACCGGCACATGTCTAATACCACAATTGTTTGATTAAATTGAGGCAGACAGTCTATATATTAAGATCTACTGTACCGCACGGATCTAATATAATGTCACACATCAGATGTTTTTCCCCACAGTTAACCAAACGTTCACTTAAGACATAACAGATAATGTTTGCGTGAATACTCGCCGAGACAGATGTGATGAAGTGCTGGAATTCTGTGTATATTGGGATCGCACGCTGTCTGAGGCGTCTTTGTGCGCGCTTCAGATGCATCAGTCAGTGTGAGTGAGATCGTTTTCATGGACAAACGAAAGGTATTCCTCACCAAAAACGTACATATGAAGATACTTGTAGATGTTTAATTGCTATTTGGAGCATTGGGATTGCTAGATGAGGGCTTAATGAACACATTTTTGTGAAAATCTCAAAATCGACATTTTTCACTTGTTTTGCCTGTAGCCCGACATTATCTATACGTGTGTGTGTGTGTGTGTGTGTGTGAGTGTGTGTGTGTGTGTGCAAAAGTGTGTAAACGAGTGTGTGTGTGAGTGTGAGTGTGAGTGAGTGTGTGTGTGTGTGCGAGAGTGAGTGTGTGTGAGAGTGAGTGTGTGAGCGAGAGTGAGTGTGTGTGCGAGAGTGAGTGTGTGTGCGAGAGTGTGTGTGTGTGTGTGTGCGAAAGTGTGTGAGAGTGAGTGTGTGTGAGTGTGTGTGAGTGTGTGAGTGTGTGTGTGTGTGTGAGTGTGTGAGTGTGTGTGTGAGTGTGAGTGAGTGTGTGTGTGTGAGTGTGTCACGTGCTGGCAAAATGAGTAGGAATGCACACAGGATAATTTCAAGCTACAGGCAAAACAAGCGAAAAATGTTGCTTTTTGAGGTTTTCACAAAAATGAGTTCACTAAGCCATTGTCTAGCGAGCCCTATATATATGATTTTAAAATATTTGAATGGTTTCAATCCTCATCTTACAGTATTGATACATTGATACCAACCTTTTCACACTTTTCTCTCCAGCAGCGAGTGTGTTTTTTTAATTATATAATTATGCTTTATTTTTTGTGGCCAGATGATTACAGAAACTTCCCTGCAGCTTTCCACCAAAAAGCTTAAGGGTTTAACTCTTACAAGTAAATTATTGTTGTTGTTAAAATAATTACTATGAAATATAAATGTTTGTATTTTTATTTTATTACAATAGTTATATATTTATGTCTTTGAAATAAAAATAAGTATATTTATAATTTATTATTATTATATAATCCCAGCCAGTAGTTTCAGTTGATAAGAAAATTCAGTAACTTTACCTCAAGCCTTTATGTATGATGCATTATAAAAGTACTTTTAATGCATTAATAATGCCTTGTAATGCACCTTATAACGTATTGTATGGTCTCATGAATAACTGTAACCACAGTTATAATATTATAATCAGGGGTGTGTGCACAAAATCTGCGGAAATGATGTGCAATACGCGCAATCCCCCGCCGAAATTCAATCCCTGTAACACCAACAACATTCATCCGGAGAAAACGAAATGAGCGAGTGAGGGGAGGCAGGCTTGTGTGTCACTCGCTGTCAGAGAGAAGAGAGAGAGAAAGATATGCTGGTATCGTATGTCTGTTCTGCGGGAAATGAGTTTGAGCGTTTCAGATATTTCCGTATCGATATGCATCACATTTGGTGAGTGTTAATGTCAAGCCCTGATTATAATACACCTTTAGAAAGTGTAATGCATTAAAACGTGACAAACAATCAATTTCAAAAGTAACAAGGAATCTGTGAATATTATAATGCATTTTAACTTTGGTTGTATTTATTTATTTATTCAAATTAAAAGATATAGGCCTGGTTTCACAGACAGGGTTTAGATTAAGCCAGGATTAGGCCTTAGTTCAATTAGGACATTTGAGTAGATTTTATAAATGTTCCTTAGAAAAAGAAAACAAAAAAACATTACTGGTGTGCATCTTGAGATGAAAAAATGGCACTGACATATTTTAAGAAACAGCTCAAACATGCATTTTAGTCCGGGACTAACTTAAGCCTTGTCTGTGAAACCGGGGGAATATGCATTATAACGTTCATTATGAATAACCTTGCATTATACATGAAGGCTTTAAGGAAAGTGTAACCAAAAATTCACTGATTATGGTCAAAAGTAAATTAACGTGATGTTCAAATGTTATGCTCTTAATGCTGTGGCAGTTTTTTTCCTGTGTTATCAAATATATCAACATTTTTCAGTATTACATCGGGGTTAGAAATTCCAATATCGTGATAACACTTCTGGGATGAAGGTTTTGGTCATCCCACGCGCTCCTGCTCTTTTTCTTAGCGTGGCCCGTCTTCAGAGAACATTATCCCAACATGCCAGGAATGTGAGGAATTCTGTAAGGCAGGGAGACCTTTGACAGACAGCAGAGCCGGTGCACATAAACTCACTCCTGTCTGATAGAGAGAGAGAGAGAGAGAGAGAGAGAGAGAGATTCCTCTCAGAAAGAGTGAGAGCGCCAATATGAGGCCTTGATGCAAAAGCAAGGCAAATACAGGAAAGCTGTGCAGATCCTCTGAGCAATGGGCTTTTCTGGAGGCTTGAACTTGTTTGTCCCTGCACTATGGTCCCACTTTAACCATCAAACACTGACTTAATGTGCAGAAGGTTTGTTGTTGTTTTTTGCTGTATCGAGAGAGTGCTGTTTTTACACTTTTAGCCAATCGTGTCATAACTTGGGTGTTGCTAGTAGTTTGATCTGGCTCTATCTGTTCTGATATTGTAATGGCCATTATCGTCATGATTTCCACTGGGTCCCAGATAACTGACAGGATGTGCACACATGACGCTCCTGGTGTTTTCAGCGTCTGCTGTCTCTCTGTACGTCACTTCACCAGCGTCTCATTTAAGAAAAGCTATCGTTATATACAGTTTTGAAACTCAAGACAAACCGCCACATAAAATAAATGAGGGGGGTGGATTTATGGGGAACCCCATTTTTGTTAAAATTGTAGTAATTGAATAATGTCATATACAGCTAGGATGACTTGAGGGTGAGTAAATCATGGGCTAATTTTCATTTTTGAGCGAACTATCCCTTTAAAATCCTACAGTTAGTATAATGAGCTATATTTCTCAATGAAATCCCTTGCGTGGATTTTTGCTGTAATAAACTGTCAAAAGGTGATCATCACCACAGCTGCTTATTATATGACTCAAAACAAAATTTATTTCTTAATAAAACTTCCCCTCCTGTAACATCACTGGCAATAAATGCAGCAAAATGCCAGAAATGCATAAAAAGTGGCACTGTCTTTTGTACAATCTTAATTGTGCCTTATTGAAACTTTTGTTTAGAAGAGCTTTGACCAGTCTGAATGAGCTGAACTTGACATCTGTGCTGTTTCAGCCGTCTGTGGAGACGGCTTGTGTTCGCCCTGGTGACTGATGTGTCTCTTGCCCTCAGGCCTTTATGATGGAGTTGACAGCTCACCAGAGCAGCGTGGGTAACGTGCTACAGGCGGGAAACCAGCTGATCTCTCAAGGCAATCTGAGTGAGGAAGAGGAAGATGAGATCCGCGAACAAATGACACTGCTCAACTCACGCTGGGAAAACCTGCGGGTCGCCAGCATGGACCGCCAGTCCAGGTACGGACACGCACACATTCCTATCCAGCTCTTCTGTTTGAGGAGAGTGCTTGAATATGACCTCTCGCCTCCATCTTCAGACTTCATGAGGTTCTGATGGACCTTCAGCAACAGCAGCTCCAGCAGCTCTGCGATTGGCTGACACTGACGGAGGGGCGGATCCGTAAGATGGAGACAGAGCCAATAGCAGGAGGCATGGAGGGATATCTGGCCCAGATAGAGCAACACAAAGTAAGGGACACATTTGATTTCTCTAGTAAAAATAAGACTGGGTATCACCAACTGTGTCATGGTGTGTCATAATATGGCACGTTGCGATAAGTGGTTGTTTGTATCGGCCAATATGTGACATTTTTTTAATTATCGCCATCAGCCGATGAGTTTTTCTGTTTGATTGCTGTGTTGGAGACTTTTTATTTTGACAGCATGTGTATTTTTTTATTTTCGGGAACAGAAAGAACAAAACTCCATTAAATAGCCTCTGGATAACTAGTACCAAATGACATGTAACACAACACCTTTTTACCATAAAGGAGTTAAAGGAATTTGCTTGACAGACAAATGGCAGATAGCAGCTTTCCATCATTTATCTGTGGTGAGGTCAATTGATGATTGTGAGAAATAGGAAAAAATAGATTAAGGATGGTAGGAAAAGATAACTAAGAAACATTGAAAGACAATTATGCAACAAAGTGGATATTGACTTCCATGAACTCTCCTGAAATAGCAACCTCTGGGCAATAAAACTGTCCTTGGGAGTCCTGTGTAGTTAATGAATGACTCGCATCAGAGATCCCGTGTGTGTGTGCATAACCTGTTTGCAAATAAAAGCTTTCTCCATTGTGAATTTACCATGACTGCTGAAAGGAGAAAGAGATTGAGTTGTGAGAAGAATGAATAAGCAAATCAGCACATGCCCCAGTGAACGAGGGGCAAACACGACCTCTGCATGTTTGTTCAGCTAGTGAATGAAGAACACACACACACGTTTACTCCCACACACATGCTTATATTTAGGAGCCTCACAGTCTCATAGGAAGGGGACCACATCACCCAAGCACTTCTACGCTAAATATGGAAACACGCACATGCACACTTTCATACTTGGTACAGAACCGCAAGTCAAAAATGTCATATCCACCGTACAATCTGTGAAACATGCTAAGAACATGCAAAAGTTTGTTTACGTAATATATGTGTGTGTACTGTGTATTATTATTATTATTATTATTATTATTATTATTATGTATACTTGAACACACACACAAAAATGTATACATTTAAGAAATATTTGCATGGGTATGTATATATTTATATAATTTATATTTATATCACATACCCTGTTAACACTGGAAAGCGGCTTTGAAAAAATTAGACTTGTATAAATAAAGGTGATTTGATTTGATTTACATTATACACCGATCAGGCATAACATTATGAGCACTGAAAGGTGAAGTGAAAAACAATGATTATCTCTTCATCACGGCTCCTGTTAGTGAGAGGGATATATTAGGCAGCAAGTGAACATTTTGTCCTCAAAGTTGATGTGTTAGAAGCAGGAAAAATGGGCAAGCGTAAGGATTTGAGCGAGTTTGACAAGGGCCAAATTGTGATGGCTAGACGACTGGGTCAGAGCATCTCCAAAACTGCAGCTCTTGTGGGGTGTTCCCGGTCTGCAGTGGTCAGTATCTATCAAAAGTGCTCCAAGGAAGGAACAGTGGTGAACCGGTGACAGGGTCATGGGCGGCCAAGGTTCATTGATGCACGTGGGGAGCGAAGGCTGATCTGTGTGGTCCGATCAAACAGACGAGCTACTGGAGCTCAGATTGCTCAAGAAGTTGATGCTGGTTCTGATAAAAAGGTGTCAGAATACACAGTGCATCACAGTTTGTTGCATATGGGGCGGCATAGCCGCAGACCAGTCAGGGTGCCCATGCTGACCCCTGTCCACCGCCGAAAGCACCAACAGTGGCACATGAGCATCAGAACTGGACCACGGAGCAATGGAGGAAGGTGGCCTGGTCTGATGAATCACATTTTCTTTTACATCACGTGGATGGCCGTGTGCGTGTGTGTCAATTACCTGGGGAACACATGGCACCAGGATGCACTATGGGAAGAAGGCAAGCCGGCGGAGGCAGTGTGATGAAAACCTGGGAAACCTTGGGTCCTGCCATCCATGTGGATGTTACTTTGACACGTACCACCTACCTAAGCATTGTTGCAGACCATATACACCCTTTCATGGAAACGGTATTCCCTGGTGGCTGTGGCTCTTTCAGCAGGATAATGCTCCTGACACAAAGCAAAAATGGTTCAGGAATGGTTTGAGGAGCACAACAATGAGTTTGTGTTGGTTGGTGTTGACTTGGCTTCCAAATCCCCCAGATCTCAATCCAATCGAGCATCTGTGGGATGAGCTGAACAAACAAGTCCGATCCATGGAGGCCCCACCTCACAACTTACAGGACTTGAAGGATCTGCTGCAAACATCTTGGTGCCAGATACCACAGCACACCTTCAGGGGTCTAGTGGAGTCCATGCCTAAACGGGTCAGGACTGTTTTGGCAGTAAAAGGGGGACCAGCACAATATTAGGAAGGTGGTCATAATGTTATGCCTGATCGGTGTATATAAATATTTTATACATAAATATAACATTTTTTTTTATATTTTATATATATATATATATATATATATATATATATATATATATATATATATATATATATATATATATATATATATATATATATATATATATATATATATATACAGAAAGAATATTAATGTGTATATTTTTCTCTTTTTTTTTGAGAGAGAAAATTAAGAAAATTGTAAATAAAAACAAGTATGCTTTAGACCCTAACCTTTGACCTTTGTTCACTGCACTACATCCGCAGGTGTTGCAGAATGATCTGGAGGTGGAGCAGGTAAAGGTGAACTCCCTCACGCACATGGTTGTAGTTGTGGACGAGAACAGTGGGGAGAGCGCCACTGCTGCCCTCGAGGACCAACTGCAGGTAGTGAACAAACTAGGATAAAATGCTGCATTTTTTTGTTGTGTCTGTATTGCTGTTACAGTATGGCAGTTTGGAGTCTCTGGTCAGATTTAGAAATCGTTAGTTAACATGCCACAACTTTCTGAGTGTCATTTGGTGTTTCTTCAGCACTAATTTTAATGTACCAGTAGTGAAACAAAACACACATTGTGAAACAAAACGCAATCAGTGGTTCAGACGGCTGAACACTTGCTCACTAGGAAGCAAGCTTTTACTGGTAATATTTATAATTTGATGAATTGTTAATTCCTGCTATCTAAGGACATTTTTAGAGAGTATTGCTTCAAATTGAAATAGACAATGGCGCGGTTATTTGACAGTAGCTACCTGCGGTGCTGCTTGCTAGAGATAAAGGTGAATGCTGTGGCTAAATCTTACAGTGAATGCAGAAATGGGTGAATCCTATAGTAATTTTCTTCTTACTAAAGTACAAACATAATCAAACCAAGTTGTTTTCAGCTTCTTCCATGGGTGTACTGATAGCTTTTCTAAGGTATGAGATCTATTAATGTTGGACACAGTGTTGAGAATTCATTGGATGCAGTGCAGCAAGAAACCTGGAAATGAACGGATATTTGGCAATCCCAAAGCCACAAAAGTGTGTGAAAAGTCATTGAGTGAATAACTTTTTTTTGTTTTTCCTTCTGTTCTTCAGTCACTGGGGGAGCGCTGGGCGGCAGTGTGTCGCTGGACGGAGGAACGCTGGAACAAACTCGAGGAAATGCAACTCGTGTGGCAGCGGCTGCTTGACGATCAGGTAAGGCCTGATACCAAAAATCCAAGTTACAAATCACAAAATTGATCATGAGACTGATGATGATCATTGATAATTACAGGAAAGTTTGAGCACTTAAATATATTTGTTTTTGCCCACCCATACATGAATTTCAATCCAGCACAAACCTGACATTATTACAGCTGCTGGCCAAAAAATTATCCGAGGTGTGCCTCAGGGCTCTGTGTTGGGCTTCATTGTGTTGTGCTATTATCTTGGACTTTGAATGCATTTAAGGGTCAGGTTGCTATTTTTAACAGCTCAGACTGCATTCTGAGAAAGGGTGAGATTGAATTATGGCTGTTTATGACCTGCAGATATCATTACCATTGACCCAGTACATCATTAGTGTAGCGTGCACACAATCTTTTTCTCCCACTTCACCCGTCTAGACCACTTCCATCAGTCTGCAGTTACAGTATAAACTAAAACTGAAAACTGATGTAGATCAGATGATTTTCTCTATAGTAAATTTGAGTTGTTTTTTTTTATGCTTGTATGCCAAAGTACTGTGGTATGATAATTTTTTGTGCTTTTTTTTGCTTCCAAAGTACTATTCTTCTCATCACTTTACTTATTGAAATGTCTTATTATTTATATATTTTTGTACACTCAGAGTTTGTTTGGATCATGGCTAGCAGAGCAGGAGAAGGCATTGAGTGAAGTTCAGACCTTTGATTTTAAAGACCCCAGTGAAATAAATGGCAGCGTCCGCAGATTAGCCGTGAGTAGACACACATGCATTACTTTGTCTTTATACCGTATTGTTCTGTATATAAGACAATGTTTTTTTTCTTAGAAATACATCTGAAAAACTGGGTTCGTTTTATATTCAGGGTCTAGACTTTTACGTGTCAGTAATACACCCGCAACAATAGGTGGCGCTAAATACACGCAAAACAAGTGTGCTAAGAAATACAGTGTGTCAGAGTGTAAGATCACGAGCGCAAAAAGACGATCTTAAAAAAACGCTAAAGGCTTGTTCACACCAAGAACGATAATTGTATAGATAACTATATTCGCGACCACATCAGCAGACGATATTGTTCTGTTTATTCTAAGCTAATGCGTGTCTGTCACTTTAAATGCTCGAGCTTGTTACAGCAGGATGGATTCTGATTGAAGGTTCATCAGCTGGATAAAATCATTCTGAAAGGGATTCCAACGATATCGTTTCTCTGTGCCGTTATCATTATAGCTGTGGTGTGAACTCTGCTATTCTTTAATATTGAGAACGATTTTTAGAACTACATCTTTAACTTTTCCTTGGTGTGAACGGTAACAGTCAAAGAAAAGCTTACCATCTGAATGCCATGTTTTGCGTGCCTCGCTGACGGGGCCTAACTGTACGTGATTTTAAAACATAAGACGGTACCCAGATTTCACTTCTACTTTTAATGAAATGTTGGTAGGCTACATGGTTTTCACTATGAGATGGATGGCCTTATTGTTATATAATTCAGGTTATTTTTATGTTATGCCAAAAAGTGTTTATTTTTTAAATGTGATCGTTTGCACATTTTACCAGTATTTACCATACTTTCAATACAAAAATGTAAATAAAAAATATATATATTTTAAAATAAAAGCATTTTTTTCCTTTATAAAATACAAGATTTGGTCTTTAAAAAGCCTTTTTCTAAAAGGTACATCCTGAAAAAGGGGGGGTTGTCTTATAATCAGGGTCATCTTATATCCGGAACAATACGGTAGTTTAGGTTATGAAAACAATTAACATTATTCAGCTGAATTCTGCCTGGTCGATAAGAGTATCACTGTTTTGACCTCTGAACCTATGGCAGAGTCTTAAAGAGGATATGGCTCAGAAGCGGAGGACCCTGAGTGCTCTGTCAGATGCTGGACAGGATGTGATGGTGCTGTTAAACAGTCCAGCCGCAGCTCAGAGGATCGAGACAGACACAGACCAATTGACCCAACGCTGGGACAACCTGGTCCAAAAACTCGAGGACTCCTCCAGTCAGGTCAGATACACATCTCTCTTGTGTGTATCATTGCACATTAGCTTTTTATATAACTTTGGTTCCAAGTGTCTGTTCTGTTTCCAGGTAGCCGAAGCAGTGTCTGTGACCGGGATGTCCCAGGTACAGGAGAGGTTTGTCATGGAGACAGTCACAACAGTAACAACACGGATGGAGCAGACCTTCACCAGCAGCAACCGAGAGCTACCACCACCCGCCCCACCCAAAAGACGACATCTAGATACAGACGGAGAGCTCAGGCGACTGTACGACAAACACAAACATACATCTTCCCTGACAATTTAAAAAAAAAAATTGTATCAGCCCCTCCAGGATTTCACATGATCACAGAATTTAATGCAAAATCAAGCAAGCTCTGCAAAAAAATGTATCAGTAATTGTGTTCAACTGTCCTGCTGCTGTACTGCAGTGAATACCATTGTAACATTGTAACCATTTGACACCATCAGGTTTATATACAAGAGTTTAAAAGGAAAGAAAAGTTATGATATGAGACAAAAACATTCATTCTTGACCTACACTTGTCTAATTTCTTTCCAACCTGTTTGCTTTTAAAAGGCACCAGAGAGTAGCACACTATATTGCCAAAGTATTGGGTCACCCCTCCAAATCATTGAATTCAGGTGTTCCAATCACTTCCATGCCCACAGGTGTATAAAATCAAGCACTAGGCATGCAGACGCATCTACAAACATTTGTGAAAGAATGGGTCGCTCTCAGGAGCTCAGTGAATTCAAGCGTGGTACCGTGATAGGCTGCCACCTGTGCAATAAGTCCATTCGTGAAATTTCCTCACTACTAAATAGTCAACTGTTAGCAGTATTATAACAAAGTGGAAGCAATTGGGAACAACAGTAACTCAGCCACGAAGTGATAGGCCATGTAAAATCACAGAGCCGGGTCAGCTCATGCTGAGGCGCACCGTGCACCGAAATCTCCAACTTTCTGCAGTCAATAGCTACAGACCTCCAAACTTCATGTGGCCTTCAGATTAGCTCAAGAACAGTGTGTAGAGAGCTTCAGGGTTTCCATGACCGAGCAGCTCATCCAAGCCTTACATCACCAAGTGCAATGCAAAGCTTAGGATGTGGTGTAAAGCACGCCACCACTGGACTCTAGAGCAGTGGAGATGTTCTCTGGAGTCACCAATCACGCTTCTCTGTCTGGCAATCTGATGGACGAGTCTGGGTTTGGCGGTTGCCAGGAGAACGGTACTTGCCTGACTGCATTGTGCCATGTGTAAAGTTTGGTGAGGGAGGATTATGGTGTGGGGTTGTTTTTCAGGGGTTGGGCTTGGCCCCTTAGTTCCAGTGAAAGGAACTCTTAATGCTTCAGCATACCAAGACATTTTGGACAATTTCATGCTCCCAACTTTGCGGGAACAGTTTGGGGATGGGCCCTTCCTGTTCAAACATGACTGCGCACCAGTGCACACAAAGCAGAGTCCATAAAGACATGGATGAGCGAGTTTGGTGTGGAGGAATTTGACTGGCCTGCAGAGAGTCCTGACCTCAACCCGATAGAACACCTTTGGGATGAATTAGAGTGGAGACTGCGAGCCAGGCCTTCTCATCCAACATCAGTGCATGACCTCACAAATGCGCTCCTAAACCTCGTGGAAAGCCTTCCTTGAATAGTTGAAGCTGTTATAGCTGCAAAGGGTGGGCCAACTCCATATTAAACCCTACGGATTAAGAATGGGATGTCATTAAAGTTCATGTGCATGTAAAGGCAGGCATCCTAAAACTTTTGGCAATATAGTGCATTTATGCATTAAGTGCTTGGGACAAAATAAACATTTCTAGAGGTTTAATGATAATAATGAAACTACTATATATAATACTGAATATAGTGTATACTAGTCCTCATAATTAGATTAGATTTAAATGAGCACATTAATTTGTTAGATCACTTTGTTTATGCAATCACTGATAGCATACCAATAGCAATTTTTTGAGAAAAGACGCAGGAGAATAAGTCATTTTAGGTCACAGTAATTAGAAGAAGAAAATCCTGGTGTTTATCCTGCAATGCACTACACAGATATCAAATCATAAGAGCCAGCAATTATTGTACTTGTTTGACAGGCTATCGGATGTCATTCCAGACAGTGTTTTTTATTAATTAAAATGTCACATTTCAAGCATTACAGTTTACCAGCTGTTCAAGCAAAATATAATCATTACATTTTTTTCATTATGCGATTGTTTATGGTCATAACTAGCACATTTGTGAATGTTAGCAGAAGCCATGCAGTGTTTACACACACTGCTCTGTTGTTCTGCTCAGCTGTATCAGTCCCTCATGTCAACCCCCATGTGATGTGTTTGTGTTTTTTAGAGCTGAAACTGATGTTCCCAAGCTTTTGTCGCGGCTGGCTGCATGGGAATCATCCGCCCGAGCTGCTGGAGACTCGTCTGTCCTGAAGGAAAAACTACAGGTGACATACTGTGTTGACCCACACTAACATTTACTTGTTCATATATTTGGCCTACTGAATTTTTTTGTCCTGTCTCTGTAGGTCCTGGGGGTGGAGCTTGCTGAAAACGAGGGGTCGGTGAAAGAGGTGGTGCAGAAAGGAGAGAAGATAATTGAACAGTTGGAGAAAGGTAAGGAATTATTATGGGGGATTTCCTCAAGATAAATGATGGTTCTTATGTTCTCCTACCTATTAAATTCACTCAATCTGTCTTTATAGAAGGTCTGTCTTCAGAGGTTGCTCGTTCTAGCCTGGACTCTGTGCGGAAGGAATGGGAGAGCTGCCAAACCCTGATCCAGGATCTGAGGAACCGGTCTCAGATTCTAGAGCGGGTGGCGGCGGTTCTATCAGGACTGAAGGCTGTAGATGGAGTCCTGCAGGAACAGGAGACATGGTTGATCTCCTCAATAGGTTTTAGAACAAAAGACAACCAGCAGGAACTCCAGACACTCAGAGACGACTGTGAGGTCAGTTAAATACCAGGACCCTTTATGCAAGATGCTGTTCTCAAATCAGATGTTAACAGGAATTTAACGCTCTTAAAAATAAAGGTTCCATAAAGGGTTTTCGCAGCAATGCAATAGAACTATTTACTCAAAGATCCTTTCAGCGAACAGACTCTTAAAAGAACCATTTGAAGAACTTATTTCCACTATACACTCTTAAAAATAAAGGTTCTTTATTGCCATTAATGGTTCCATGAAGAACCTTTAACATCCATGGAACCTTTTCATTCTACAAAAGGTTAAAATGGGGAACCCAAAATTTCAAGTTTCTAGTATGGCATTGCAGTAAAAACTCCCTTTTGAAACGTTCCATTAATGTCAAAGGTTCTTCATGGAACCACAGATACTTTTGAGGGTGAGCAAAAACACTGTTTTGTGTGTGTCCCTTTAAATGCAAAAAAGCGGCTGCTCCCCGGCCCCTTCAATAAGAGGGCGGAGCTTCAAGAGCTCATGTTAGCAGCTCTGATTACCTCACGCAGACACAAACTGAAAAGGTCCGAAACCAGTCAGACAATGATGGAGAGACTCAAGAAGAAGTGACAACATGTAGAATGAGACAGGACATTTCTGAATAATTAGTTGATTAATTTATGTCGCTGATGTGGAGTTAACTATAGTCAAGTCACTGATTAGCATATTCTGTCATAATAATCTATAATTCGCTTGTGTGGGAACTGTGGTAAGATGCTCAGAGCCAGAAAATATCTGCTGCATGAAGAGAGAACAGGTGTAGTTTAGTTTAATTACGGTTATAACTTATGTTGTCGTCTTGCTTTATGATATGCTATTGCGTAATTGTGTATGTTTTTGTGTTACGTACTGTATTGCAACAAAAGACTGATACGACAGCTTGAGCAGACTCCCAAATGTGCTACAACAACTCTTCCTCTTCTCAACATGGCCTTTGTTGTGTGTTCCCGAGGGCGGGGTTTATGTAAATTTTAGGGTTAGTGATGTCATTGTAAAGAAGCTTGTTGCAGTCTCTACCAGCCGGTTGTTGTAGTCCTTAAAAAGCGATTTCTGTAAAAGAAAATATCTCCCTTTGCTCTGAACTTTGAGTGTCGTAACTTTGCAGATGTTGTTTATGCTCAGACAGCAACATTACACACTAACTAAAGTTACAAAAGTGAAATCATAATCAACCACCCCTTTAAGTGTAACATGCTAAACACAACTGCCTTATGTGAATGCCTTATGTGATTTTCACAGAGCTGTTAACAGAGCAAATGTGTACTTTATATGTTTCAGGCTCGGATAGCAGAGCTGGAAAAGCTTCAGCCACTGGTGGAAGATCTTTGTGCTCAGACGGAGCGTCTGACTGCAGAACCCGGTGTCCCTGATACCGTGAGGCCCAATGTGATGGCGCTGGCATCACGCTACAGCTCAACTATTCAAGAGCTCAAGGCACGGCGGCAGGACATCACTTCAGGTATAATACATTGCCAAATTACAGCCCTTACAAAACACTCTCATAACATTCAAAGAATGTCGCTCCAGTCTGCAATTAGAGGGAACTTGGGTTTGTGGAAATTGGTATTTGAGCTTTTCATTCTAAGGTACAAATCAAGGAGAAATTAAATCACTTCTGGAGCAAGAACAGAACATTCCTTACAGGATTGCATTTAAAGGGATAGTTTGCCCATAAATGAAAAGTCTGTCATCATTTACTCACCCTCAAGTTGTTCCAAACCTGTATGAGTTTCTTTCTTCTGCTGAAAACAATAGAAGATATTTCTATATCTAAACAGTTGATCGAAGAAAGAAGAAAGAAACTCATACAGGTTTGGAACAACTTGAGGGTGAGACGACAGGATTTTCAACTCAGAGAAATTCTGAAGCGTTCAACTTGCTCTTTTCATACTACAAAATGGACTCCAAATAAAAATCTCCAAAAAAGACAAAATATTACCTCAAAAGTTTATTCGAGTGTCTGCTTGGGTAGCGTTCAAATTGAAATGGAACCTCATCAGTTTTAAACACTCTACATGGGTAATAACTCAACAAAAAATAGCACAGCAGACTCCACTCAAACTTGATTTCAATAGAGCCATTAGCATGTTGCTAAGTGACTTGTCTGTGTCATTTGCGCCACTTTGCTGCCATTCACAACTCCTCTCCTGTGGCCTCATGGGATGGTAAAGTTCAGAATCTCGCCGGAAGTAGTAGGTCATCTGGGTACTTTTTGCCTACTGTTTTATGAGTACTGTGAATTCGGACATACTACTTTTGTCACAGCTGTTTTTCGCCTACTGTATAGTAGGGCATGGGCGTGGGAAGCAACAAAAAAAAAAATGTGTGTGGGTCCTCCCCCAGAAAAATTTTACTGGAGTCGATGCCATTTACATTAAAGGGGTACTTCAGCACTGGGGAGATGAATGTGTATTTAAACTGGGTCATTTATGTAGTAGAAATGTGAAATTATTTTTGAATCTGGTGCCTTCTAGACTGAGAAAAGACAGAAAATTTATTTTTGGCTCATGTGGAGGAAAGACAACAACTCCCAGAATGCACTTGCTTCACTGCCCTACGAGGTCACTCCCAAAGCCACGGCTACTGGTTATCACTTGCTCACCATGACACCGCCCCCACCGTCGTTTTCATTTTCATAGTAATACAAATTTTGTTCAGTTAGAGAATAGACACTACAATTAAAAACTGAACGTGTCTGTTCAATATAATGTGTGTGAGCCGAGCGAGCGTCACGGCACAAACGCAACAGGAGTCAGATTACATTCATCACGAGATGAAGAGCTGAGGTGAGCGCGGCATACATTCACGCCACATGTTCAGATCAGGCCTATGGGAGCTTAACTTTCATATGAATTCATTTGAAAAGTTGAAACACTCACTTTGCTCCGCACCGCTCCGTTATGAATGCCCGAGCCGAGCGCTGTGAGTGAGATCCCACCCCCCATGGGCGGGTTGAAAACATGCAGAACTAGCTCCTTCTACTGGCTGTTGTCTCCGATGACGCAAAATGATGATATTTGCATCATCTGAGGTTTTTTTCCAGAAATAAAATGCATAAATCTCTCGTCTCAGGGGGATATGAGGGCGGAAAGTACGATAATTTGAACATACTACTGGGTTTCTACTGATACAAAGCTTAATGCTAATCGTTGAAGTAATCCTTTAAGTGCAAATTTCCCTGAGGTTCGACTCCGCCTTTTTCCGAACTCGCTCTACTCTCTTTTCCCATCACATGTGAACAGACGTGTGCGCAGAATTAGAGACAGTAAAAGTGAGTGGGTCTTAAAAAGTGGGTTGGTATGTGGGGGTCTGTGGTCTGGTTTGTATGTGGTTCTGACACCCATGTAGTAGGGAAATTCAGATGTAGCCAGACACCTTTCATTATATAAAGATTACTTTAGCATTTACATTAAATCAACAGTCCTGAAAAATACATTTTGTGATTTGAGCTAAAGAGATGAGACGTATAATATTGTCAGATTTCATTGATGATTTCAAATATCTGATTGACTAGTCTTTACTAGCAGTTTTTGAGATTTAGTACTTTTGTAGCTACTCTTGCCTTAAATGGACTTTGTTGATACTCTGATAAGCATAAGCAAATACAGCACAGGAATACATTGAAACATAGGCTAAAAGGCAGTACATGTTTTTTTAAAGCTCACCTAGGGCTGCGTGATTAATCATATTTTAACCGCGATATTGCATTTGCGATAGTGATCCGCTGGTTATTTATACCCTCTTTTTTTACCCTCTTGCATTGGTAACAAGCCTCTAGTCTACGAGCTTTCGAGCTTGCGGTTGCCAGATGTCAAGAGTTTTTGTTTTAAAATGATACATTTTCTGACCAGTGTTTTACTTATATTTCCCAAATTGATTACCATGTGCACACGCTCTCTGCGCTGCAAAAGAAGCACGGATGATCTGAAAACACTGACAAACATGTAAGCTGGAGTTTAGCAATCTCTATTGTGATATATCTGCAGAGTCATACAGCCGGTCTGGGTTGCTTCACGAGTTTGCTAAGACTAAATCTGCCATCAAACCATCTCAGACACGAATCTTGGGTTTATTCTTTGCCATTGTGGTTGCTGAATGAATGCACTTATGATAAGAAAATAGTTAACATAATTTGGAATTATTGGGAAATATTTGTTTCCCTGATAAAATGTAATCCTTGAATGGTCTGTAAATCGCTTTGGATGAAACGTCTGGCTTACATAGTGACCTTAAAATGCCTCTACAGAGAGATTGAGGCTCAGTGAGGTTTTTACAAGTCCAGGGATTTGAAATGGTGCCAAGATGGACAGTCCCTCTCTTTCTCGGTCTCTGTTTCCCTCGTTCTCATCAGTTTTATTGAAAGACGGAAATTGTGACATGTGCGTAACAGGTAAATCAAATCATTTGTGGAGCCAACAAGAGAGAGCAGTCTATTTATGGCTGTAACGTCAGTGTGGCCCCT
>CM031965.1:535000-657500 GCA_018749465.1 Paracanthobrama guichenoti | reverse complement strand
AGGTTTTTCGATTATATCAACAGCTTTAAAACGACTGATATTTATAGAACGTGCTTATATTTCACACCTAAAATGATGTCATAGTGTTTAGACACTATTTTAAATAGTTTTCTTAGTCCGTTCAATTGTGCGGACAGTTGCACCTCCTGACATTTTCGGGGATTTAAAACATAAAATAATATTATTTAAATGTACTAAAAATGAATTCAAACTGAATAGCTTTTATAGAATAAAGTGATATGTCATGAATTTATCAAATTATTTTAAAAGGAAATGACACAAAATTATGCACGGAACTTTAAATAAAAGTGTGCTTGTTTAATTTTATTAGCTTGATTTTATTTTTAAAATTCAGATTCAATAAAATGATTGAATTTAAAAAGTCTAATATTAATAAAATTATACAAAAAAATATAATAATAATTTAAAATAAGAAATTAATAATTATTAAAAAGTAATTTTTGTTTTTTTTCGCCCAGATTTTTATTTCTGTGCATCCCTACTGGAAACACAAATCTGGTCGATTTGAATATCATACATGTAGCTCATACATTTCTAAGACATAGAAACACAGAATATTTGTCATAAAAAAAGCAGGAACTACTAAAATGTGGATAAAATAAAATAAAAATAGTGACCAGTTACAGCTTCTAAAATGATACTTTATCTTATATACATATTGACAAAGAAATAAATAATTTCAATATCAAATATTCTAGGTTATTCGAAAGAAAGAAAGAAAGAAAGAAAGAAAGAAAGAAAGAAAGAAAGAAAGAAAGAAAGAAAGAAAGAAAGAAAGAAAGAAAGAAAGAAAGAAAGAAAGAAAGAAATGTTGTATGTCTGTAATGCGTTTGTGTGTTTCTCTCTAGTTTTGTCCGGGCTGGTGGGGTCCAGAGCGCTGCAGCAGATCCAGTCCAGACTGAACACCATCAGCGCTGACATCAGAGACATAACCACCGCTGAACAGGGACTCGTTAAAGCTCAGGTGTGTGTGTGTGTGTGTGTGTGTGTTTGACAGAAATGCTTGTATTCAGGGTCCAGAATTCACTTTTCCTCCCTCTTCCCACGTGTATATTCTGTTCTCCACTGAGGTGAAAGCTGTTGAAGATGTGATTCACAACAGATAGCTTTAGTAGACCATTTGTATGTTTTCGATATGAATCGCTCTCGTCTCTTATAGTAAATCAATGACAGTTAAGGCCGTTCACACCAAGGACCGTAACGATACCTATAACTAGTTTTAATAATCTATAATATCAGCTATAATAATAACGGCACAGAGGAACGATATTCAGAATGATTTATTCCAGCTAATGAACGATACAAAGACTGACAGCCAATCAGAATCCCCCCTTTTTTTTTTAAATAGCTTGGGTACTTAACGTGGCAGATGACACAACTTCAGCATGTTTTATGCTAGTCTATCGCAGTTATCATTCTCACGTCCAGAGTCACATTGTTTAAATAGGAACTATTGACGCGTTGCTATTTTGAGGAACTGAAAACGACTGCGCCATTGACCAACACAAACCTGCTCTAAAGTCAATAGTGCAGTATTTTTGTGTTATTTAAAGGGCGTGTTAGTAATATGAGCCTATGCGATAATGTGCACAAACATTTCTAAATATATTGCTGTCTGGAGAAGCGTTCAGTCTTTCCGTCATGTAAATAGCGAATCCGCCATTGTACGAGCACAACTGGCTTTTAAAGGGAATGGGAGATGAGACTCTGATTGGTTTTTTTGCACATTATGCCCCAAAACACACCCATGACTCATTACTGCAATCTTTGCATTCTTTTAATTCAGCTAACAGGCCACGCCCACACACACTAATCTTCTGTTGGTCACAGGTCAGAGTTCACCAAACGTGAACTTTAGAACATGGCAAAATGTCTTTGCATTCTGTCTCTAGCATTCACATGCGTATGAATGCAAGCCAATGGAACGAAAAGCATAGTGTGACCGACCCTTAATTCTTAATGTTTGATTTAAATCACGGATTTTGCTTAAGTGTTAGTTTGTTTCCTCACCAAAGCCAGTTTTTCCTCTCATTTGGCTCTTGGCGAGGACTCTGCTTTGTGTGTTAGTCTAACGGTGTGCCATTTGTTGGTTCTCTGTCTGGATCTCCACTTGACCCATGTGTACAGTCTCTTAGCTGACGTTTGCTTTTGATTTTTGGACTCGTTTCTTTCTGTAAGTGCATGAATGGTGGGAAGAAAGCCAACGACAAAGATGGCAAAACAAGCCAAAGAGAGCAAACGCAGGCTGGCATTTATGTAAAGTCATATAAATATTTATACTCTCCTTTGGTAGTCTCGGCCCTTAGCCAAGAGAGACGGGGCGCGCGGCAGGCAGTGCCCACGTGGCAGAGCCCGTCTGCTTTTCTCTGTTGTCTGCACAGCTCTGACCAGCCCACACAAACAGCCACAACCTGCTCCAGTTATGCAATGCCTGTCATGTCTAAGAGCTGATTGTGGACCGTGAGAACCAGAATCTCCCATTTTAGACGTGACTTCTTTCTGTGGGAGTGAAAGTGATGTTTAGAGGGTTTTTTCGACTGATGCTTGAGTTGTGTCTCCACCTGCCGGTGTGAGTGAGGTATTGCACGCTGATAACAACATATTGCAGTGGTGAATCACAAAAAAACCCACTTTAAAAAAAAAAAAAAAGGTATTTGGATTTTTTTTATAGAATTAAATTGGTAACGTTTGTACATTTTCAACAGTATTTCATGTAAGCGTCAAAGTAATGACAGATCATTTTACACCTTGAGTACATGTGTGTACTATACACATCAAACATAAGAGGTATACTGAGTTCTGATTTATTTTATTTAAAAAATATTTTATATTTAATTTTTAATAATTTTATTGAATTACATTTTTAATTTAATTTTATTATTTAATTTACATTTTTATTTAATTTGTATTTAATTAAAAACAAAATGTATTAAATTAAATTTATTTATTTGAACTCTGCTTGAACTCATTTTTTTCACTGTTACTGTTCCCCTTTATTGTGAACTATATTTTAAATTATTTTAAGTTATTACATTTCTGCACAGACGCTCATAAATAATCTAAGAACATATTTAGTCAGCAGTTTATTAGTTTTGTGCAGTGTTATTGTACTATTTTTAAATACAATTCTAGTATTTGTTAATATTTAAAATTGGCTTTTATCTTTACATTTTTAATTTTTGGTTTCATTTTAGTAATTTTATGTGCATTTGTCATTTTCTATATATATATATATATATATATATATATATATATATATATATATATATATATATATATATATATATATATATATATATATATATATATATGTGTATATATATATATATATATATATATATATATATATATATATATATATATATATATATATATATATATATATATATATATATATATATATATATATATATATATATATATATATATATATATATATATATATATATATATATATATATATATATATATATATATATATATATATATATATATATATATATATATATATATATATATATATATATATATATATATATATATATATATATATATATATATATATATGTATATATATATATATATATATATATATATATATATATATATATATATATATATATATATATATATATATATATATGAGATCTAATTTTCCTTTTAAGTTTTATTTTATTTTATAATTGTTTTATTTAATTAACTTTTTTATTTTTTTATAATTGTTTTTATTAAAAAAACAAATGATATACTCATATTAAGTTAACAATAACATTCCTGATTTTGTGTTCCAAATGTGGACTATAAAACACAATTATTATGCAAATAATAAATCTAGTTTCTATTATCATAACATTATGTTCTGTATTTTAAATCAGGCATACGTCTGGTTACCCAAGTCAGTTGACTGAACCAGTGAAATCATAACTTTATGGTTTTGCAGGGATTCATTCTTAGGGTTGGCAGGGTCATTTTTATAATGTTGTTTTATAGTGATTTTGAGCTATAGCTATTTGAAGTATGATTATGTCATTATATGTCATTATGTACTCTAATAACGACACATTTGCCCTGTACATCAGGCAGATATCTGGTTACTAGGGTCATGCCGTTTTATAGTGTTTTTGAGCTCTAAGTATTTGAAGGCTCACTCTTAGTTGAGTGTGAGGAGAGATGAAGCAGCAGAGGCTTGTGGGTAATGTCGTTTTGACCTGTTTCCAGGCTCTTCATGTGGAGATCGAGCAGGAGCGGCTGAAGGTGTCGGAGGCAGCGGAGCAGCAGTGCTGGGCTGAACTCTCCACTGCCGCCCTGGACCAGCTCAGCATGCTGCAGTGCATTCTGGGTAGCATGAAGGACACACAGGTGAGACACTGATTCACTTGAATGTCTTGATGTGCCGTGATTGTTGTGTGTTTTAATGCTTGTGTTGATGATGATCAGGTGAAGAGCGAGGAGGTGCAGCGCTGGCTGGACGCGGTTGAGGAGCTGCTGTCTCGGGACGCCAGCGGCTTCAGCCACGGGGACAAACTACAGGAAGAACTCAACCAGTGCAAGGTCAGAGGTCAACTCATTAATGCCGCTAGTTTTACATGCTTTCTAGTAGTGGTGGACTGAAATATTTTTACCGCTTATATTGCTTATTAAGTAGGGCCGGCACTGGCTACAAAAAATGTTTAGAGAAGTTTTGTTCATGCATCAACTGAAACAGCACAGGCTAGAAGATCTTGTTTAATCAGAATGAAGATCCATTAAAAAATAGAAATGGATATTGTCCACCCAGATCTAGTGTCCACACGGCTGACATGCTCACCTTCTCCACATTGTGTTCATGAAACGGACACTGACACAGTCAGTCAATCCCTTCAGCAGAGCAGTGTTAATGAAACGTCACAGTTTCCATTAATGATTCCGGTTTTCGAATACTGAATATTTTCGGTGCATCACTAGTTTCTATCTGTTTGAAGCTGGTTTCGGATCAGCAGGACTCAATTCTGGTAAAACGGATTGAGCTGGTTTACTTAACCGAGTTTAATCTGGTTGAGTCCCGATGGCTAAGTTTCTGTTTAAGATGGTCCACACTGTGTGTGCAGGAGTTGGTGAGTGAGATGGAGAGCGTGGACTCGTCTCTGAAGCAGATGGGAGAGAACGTGGCGGCCGTGCAGCAGAGCTCAGTACCGACTCTGATCCGCTGGGGGCAGGAGGAATTAGACGACAGTCAGAGACGCTGGGACGCGCTCCGTAAAGAGGTTCGAAAGGGGAACATGTACAGTGTGGTTCACCATCAGTAACTCACTCCCTAACCCTGCTTGATTCAGAAACATGTCCTTCTTGGTTAAGTTGAGTGGTTGTCAATGTAAAACGTGTTCAATGTCGATTGCAGTTGTTGAGGCGCGAGGAGCGCGTGAGTGAAGGTCAGGAGAAAGTGACGAATCTGAAGAAAGACGTGGCGGAGATGCGCGAGTGGATGATTCAAGTGGACGAGGAGTTTCTCATGAGAGACTTCGAGTACAAGAGCCCAGAGGAGCTGGAGGAGGCGCTGCAGGAGATGAAGGTGCTTATGGGCCTGTCCAAATACACACACTTGTGGTCTTTGCACTTGACCACTTGTGTGCTTACATGAAGTATTTCCTGTTTTGGTCCAAGTGTTCAAGTGGGCGTGAAGTGCGTAGAACCGTTTCTAGAGCTTATTTTGATTTTCAATACTTTGCATTTTAAAATAAACTTTGGTTACACTTTATTTGAACCTGTCATTGTTACAGTGTAATTATATATTTAAGTACTGAGTAATATTATTTAACTACATGTACTTACTATAGGGTTAGGGTAGGATTAGGGTTTGGTTGAGGGTGAGTTGCATGTAATTATGAATAATTTACTGTATACATATGTAAAGAGGACACTGTAAAATAAACAAAATATCAGTCAGTCAAGTTTTTTTGAGACATAGTCATAGCTTGTTTTTTCATGCCGATATTTGGACAGTCTCTTTAAGACATTTGTGTGAACGTCCTCTGTGTGTGTGTTTCAGAGGGCCAAAGAGGATGTGCTACAGAAAGAAGTGCGTGTGAAGATTCTGAAGGACAGTGTTAATGTGCTGATCAGTAAGACGCCCACTAGTGGTGCTGACATGAGCCCTGAGCTCACTGAAGTTCTGCAGAACTACCAGAAACTGTGCGATCGCTTCAAGAGCAAGTGCCACACGCTTGAGGTACACACACACACACACACACACACACACACTGTCACACATGCTCTCTCTCATACACACTCTCTTTTACTCACACTCAGACTCACACACACACACACACACACACACACACACACACACACACACACACACACACACACACACACACACTGTCACACATGCTCTCTCTCACACACACTCTCTTTTACTCACACTCAGACTCACACACACACACACACACACACACACTCTCTTTCATTCACACTCTCTCACTCACACACACACACACACACACACACACACACACACACACACACACACTGTCACACATGCTCTCTCTCACACACACACTCTCTTTTACTCACACTCAGACTCACACACACACACACACACACACACACACACACACACACACACACACACACTCTAACACACACTCTAACACACACTCTCTCTCATTCACACTCTCTCACTCACACACACACACACACACACACACACACACACACACACACACACACACACACTCTCACACACTCTCTTTTACTCACACTCAGACTCACACTCTCTCTCACTCTCACACACATACGCTCGCACACACACACACATCTCGCACACATATGCTCACATACACACACACACACACACACACACACACACGTCACGCACACACAAACGCTCACATACACACACACACACACACACACACACACACACACACACACACACACACACACACACACATACGCTCACACACACACAAACGCTCACACCCACACAGGGTTTGGACAGAGCTGCTCAGGATGTGGTTTGATTGGTTCCTGTTTGGCTCTTTAGCTGTAGTGTGTGTTTTGGGAGTGTAATGGGGTTGTCCTGATGTTCAGGAGGTGTGGTCCTGCTGGATTGAGCTGCTGCAGTATTTGGATGTGGAGTCTGGCTGGTTGAACACACTAGAGGAGAAGGTTCATGCCACTGAGAACGTCCCAGAAAACACAGAGTCGATCAGCGAGGCTCTGGAGGTAACAGCTTTCATGTTGAAGGTGCAGTCACATGTACCATTGTTTCGCTGGCGAAATCCAGTCATAGGAATCCATGTGATTGGGAATTTTGCATGAGGGCGAAAGAGTTCCCAATGCAGATTCTGAAATAGTTTGTGTTGACCAACAGAAAGCTGCTTGGTTTGAAAGCAACTTCTGTGTGAGCTGTGCTTCAAACATCACCACACTATTGACCTGACTATTGCCCATAAATGTGACCGCACCTTAAATAAATTTTTGGATTACGTCTGAATTGACTCACATTTGTCGTTCCAAACCCATAAGACTTCCGTTCATCCTTGAATCACAAATGAACATATTTTTAAAGGGGTCACTACATTGTTTTATTATGTTTCCTGGGTTGCACTTATAATGTTGTTGTTGTTATTATTATGTTATAATGTTATTGTCATAATTTAGAAATAAAAGGCATTTTTCCTACTCCAGTAATTGTAAAGGAGGGTTCTTTGATCGCTTTCTGACTGTACATGAATCATTACATATCAGAAATCATTGACATTAGAATTAACAAAGTTACTTACATGTTGTGGCAATACTGTCGAGTCCATATCTTACAGTAAAAGTCTGTTTACAGTAAAAGCCTGTGCAGAAATGCGCCTGATTTACCAAAGAATCCACAGTGAAATGTACAGAACAAACAAATGATGCTCTACTGAGACATTCACATAGTTCAAAATAAATAAACACATTCCTAGCATTAGGATCCTTTGGAAGCTAATGTTATTTTTAGTCCTTATCGCCCTTCCCTCCTCGTCATCTCACTAACACACCAGTGGGCGGAACCAAAGACACAATGATGTAGAAGTAGGCATTGATCTTCTTCATTAAGTCATAATGTGATTTGAATCCGAAACGAGTCGTTTTCTCAACTTGGTTTCAGTAAAAGCTATTTTTGGACTAACTAGGAGGTTTTGGGTTCTGAAACTTACAGGAGGTTTTTATAGTACAATGACCTCATACTGACCTCATTTCATGACGCCTTTAATGAAATCTTAAAAAAATACATTCATAAAGAGATTGTAAAACTAACCCATATGTATATGGATTCACAGATTTCATTTATTCACATATAAACACTGATCAGTGAACATGAACAAAAGCTCAGCCGTACTTCCTTGACACACGAGAAGGAACCTCATTGGTTCTCATGCGTCAAGCAATCATGCTGCAGCTTCTGTTTGCCAAATTTCCAGAGAATCACTCAGAGATTCTTCTTGATCTTCCTTTCTGCTTCGAAGATGAACAGAAGTCTTATGGGTTTGGAACGGCCTGAGTGTGAGTGATTAATGACAGAAGTTTCATTTTTGTGTGAAATAACACACGATGTGTGTCTCTTTCAGTCGGTGGAGTCGGTTCTGCGTCATCCGGGTGATAACAGGACTCAGATCCGAGAGCTGGCTCAGACTCTCATAGATGGAGGGATTCTGGATGAACTCATCAGCGAGAAGCTGGAGAATTTCAACTCGCGCTACGATGAGCTGACTCACCTGGTGTGTTTGTTGTGAACCGATCAAATGATTCGCCAGAACCGATTCTGATTCACATTTGACAGTCAGCTACATTACACTCATATACCTGTGTGTGTGTGTGTGTTGCAGGCTGGTGCACGTCAGATGTCTCTGGAGCAGCAGTTGGGCACTCTGAGAGAGAATGAGACGGCTTTACACGCACTACAGACGTCCCTCACGCAGCTGGACCAAACACTCACATCTTACCTCACAGATCGCGTCGACGCCTTCCAGCTGCCACAGGAAGCTCAGGTATGAACACACAAATCACAGGTGACAAGCCACAAACACTTTTTCTGACGGGTAGAACCAATGACAGATATATTGTAAAACAACTTTGTGCTTATTCTTTGGCCTTCAACTTTAACAATGTTTTCTGCAGGCCATTCAGTCTGAGATCACAGCCCATGAGGCCACACTGGAAGATCTAAGGAGGAGGAATGTGGGTAACGTGCCTCAGACTGTCCCAGAGGGCAAACCAGTGCGAGGAGGAACCCTACTGGAGCAGTTACAGGTGAGGCACAATACTGCCCCCGCAGGGCAGGAGGGGAACTGCACATGCTGCATTTTGCTGGACTTCTGCTTTCACACTGGTCGCACTTCACTACATACGAGGGATGTGCCCGAAGCCTAAATCCGAATTCAGAAAGGCATGGAAAATGAATAACGCATTCTACGGAGCCCCTAAAGGGACATGATTAGGCTTGGTTACATTAGTATACTTCTGATTTCACTGGAGGCATCTGTACACAGCAAACACGGCACAGAAACCAAATCTAGAGCGGCATAAAATTACAAACCGTTTAAAGCCTCTCTGAAGCGGCATAAATGCAATTACACAGGAATTCAAATTGTGGGAAACAATGCTATGAACATTACTATTTTAAAACTTTAACAAAGTGTTATAAATACATTTTAAGTCAATTTTAAGTTAATTTCCTCTGTGTGTTATATATAGGCGCATTGATGTTTGTCATAACTCTGTACTGATAGGCTATTGTAGCTAAGCTACGGTATAGTTATTTTATATAATTGTGACCGATGGAGCTAATGCTATGAAGAAATTATGAATCATTACACTGGGTAGATCACAGCAGGAATAAAAGAGGTCGAAAAAATTTCACCGAGCCAGAAAGTCACTTTGGAGCAGTCACAGCAAATGAACAATGATAGCGTTTCAGGTAGGACAGCAGATATATCAGCAAATGTCATTCTCAAAGAGATTATTTTTGGAATATAATATAACAATGAATGCACAATCTCAGTGATGGCGACTGGGCTATGCATACCTTACCGTATCTGAGGGAAATGTTGCAGTGCGTTGATCTGCCAAGCTCTTCAAAGAAAGATTACAAACGGCGAACGCCAATTGATTACACACGACGACTCTGTTATTTTGGTGGTTTGCTTGACGATGTGTCTCGCGCCGCCTGAGCTGACACTGACAGGCGGTTGTCATGACAGTTACAAGTTACAAGTTATTTTATTTGTCATTACACATGTACAAGTACAGTATAACGAAATGAGTTTGGAGCAAGCCTCCGGGCCGCAGCCGATTAGTCAGGCGCCGCCACACGCTCTCCAGAAATACAAGAATGCAGTTTAGCAAGCATTACATAGCAAAACACAACAAAACATCAACAAAACATAAACATAAACCTAAACATAAACATGACACAGTACACGTGGTCACGTGATGGGATTTTTTGTATGGACTGGGGGAGGAGATAGATAAAGACAGGCAGATGGTTGTAGTGGGATCGGGTTAGGTTTGTGTATGGTGCGAGTGAGTCTGTGAGAATGTTAGCCATAACTTCAGTGGCGTAGTTTAGGGCGGCACAATTTCACGTTCATTTACACAGAATCAAAACCGTTTCAGCATGGCCTTTGATACTAGGGGCTGAGGTGGGTCAGAGCCGGCTTATTTTAAGTCTGCTTTTATGCGTCATTGCGTCTTTACACAGAATTTTGAGCAGACACAGAGAGCCGCCTTAAATCGGCTGTGTAAAGAAGCCTTTTATTCTCATATTCCTTATATATTAATTTCCTTTCCGAACAGAGTATTCAGCTTTGGACACATAGTACTTTAGTAATCAGTCTTGGATATTTTGAATTAGTTTCATTTATATTTTCAGTTTTCATTTAAATTACTTAAATTAAAATGTCATTTTTATTTTATTGTTTTGGCTTAATTATTTGTTTTGTTTTAGTAATTTTTATAATTAGCTTTATATCTTATATATTTTCAGTTTTCATTTTAATTTTAGTTGAATTTTTAGCAATTTTGTAATGTGCTATTTGTTTGTCTTTTTATTACCAAATAGATAATAAAGAATATTTTTAGAGTTTTTATATCCAGTTAGTAATTTTAGTACTCAATTTTAGTGCATCTTGAAAAATTACAAAAATATTAACCTAAAGGCTGCATGACTTTTGTCCAGATTTTGTCTCTTTTGTGCAATTTTTTTGCATAATGTATGATGGGCTTGAGACTTTGATTCCATCCATATTAAGTATATAAGGATATACAATTTTGAAAAAAGTTGATTTTATAACAACACATTGTTTTCATTTGTCATGCGTCTCCTATCAGGCACATGTTCATGCATGACTTTTGTGTTCAGAATAACATGAAAGTCTCATGTGTGATCCTCATTTGTGACCCTGGACCACTAAACCAGTCATGAGATTTATACATCTTTCCATTGATGTATGGTTTGTTAGGAGAGGACAATATTTGGCCGAGATACAACTATTTGAAAATCTGGAATCTGATGGTGCAAAAAAATAGAAATATTGAGAAAATTGCCTTTTAAAGTTCTCCAAATGAAGTCCTCAGCAATGCATATTATTACTACTAATACATTTTTGATATATTTACGGTAGGAATATCTTCATGGAACATGATCTTTAGTTAATATCCTAATGATTTTTGGCATAAAAGAAAAATGGATAATTTTGACCCATTCAATATAGTGTTGGCTATTGCCACAAATATACCCCTGAGACGCATGACTGGTTTGTGCTCCAGGGTCACATTTGTTTAGTGCGTTATATTATGTTGATTCCTAGTGTTTCAAAATCTGCTTAGGTTTTAATAGTTTGTATTGTATTCTAGCATCAAGGCGTATCTTGTGTGTCTCTGTCTGTTTAGCGGAAGCTCCGTGAGATTAGTACGAAATACCAGCTGTTCCAGAAACCGGCCAACTTTGAGCAGCGAATGCTGGACTGCAAGAGGATTCTGGAAAGTGCCAAAGCTGAACTTCACATCCTGGACCTGAAAGACACTCACCCGGAGGAGATACAGACCCACCTGACCGGATGCATGGTGAGAAAACACACTAGTGTTATTTGACTATTATTTATACACTTTAGTGTGTGTATGTGTGTAAAAAATAAATAAAATAAAAAAATAAAAAATAGACACCTGCTTTCAAACGCTCCCGTGTGTATGTGTGTCGGGTGATGAACGTTGATCATTGTAGCCAATCACAGACGTATTATGTTGAGGGCGTGAACACAATGGCCAATCAGAGGTGTTTAGGAATCCATTCAACAGTGCTCAAAATGCTAGAGGGAATACTGGTATCGACACATTTTTTAAATTTCAGTACAGACTTGGTACCGAAGTTGGTACTCTTGAAAACCCTGGCCCTGATGGTATCTCGTCCTTTATGATAAATCTGTGCAGAGGAATTGTCCCTGATTTGGTGCTCTATATTTCAAAGGTCTTCTTTATATTCCAAAGTAGTCCCAGCTATTTGAAAAAAAAAACGTCTCATTATTCCTGTGGCAAAAAGTGCTCGTCCCTCTGAGAATAATGATTTTAGACCAATTGCTCTCATGTCAGCAGTGATGAAGTGTTTTGAGACGTGTATGGTGTCAGTGATGAGAGCAGATGGTAATAGCCAATTAGATCCACTTCAGTTCGCTTATAGGAAAGGTAGAGGACCGGGCGACGCTATCAATAGTTGCTGCATTTGGTTTTAAATCACCTGGAGGATTCAGATGCTTAGGCTTGACTGCTTTTTATTGATTTTAGTTCAGCTTTTAATACTGTCTAACCATATGTTTTATTTAAAAAATGAAAGCGGTTGGATGTGAATCCTGCAGTCAGCTCAGAGAGTCAAAGTAAACAATAGTCTGTCTCAAGTGAAATGCTGCAGTACTGGTCTCTTTTTATGCTGTACACTAATGAGTGCTCAAATAGGCACCTACAGAGGAAGCATTCTGATGATACAGCTGTTGAGATTAAGTCATTTGTTGATTGGTATGATGCTGATTTCCTAAAAGTGAACGCAAAGAAAACAGAAGAGATAATTTTCGATCCTAAAGGTATTGGAGACTATACTTTTGTACTCTCGTAGCCATGTGTTACGGCTATATATCAGCACGGCTATGATTTGGTCAGTGGTAATCACAGGGCTCATATACAGACATATCGCACGGCTACGAGTGTGATATTACATTTATACAACAGTTCAACGGCACAAGTGTGTAAATAAATAACCACAACAGTGTCTTTAAAAACCCTCTTTTGAGCAGAACTACTTCCTTCCGCCACAGATTCAAATCTCAAGTTGACAGTTTGACAGTCAAGCCCGAGCCTCCGTTACTAATTCAGAAACGCCACGAGTAATGAAGGAACGTTGAGTTGGTTAGGACACGGGGTAAAGAGCACTTCCTTTATAATCACTGTCAGTTCAGCGTGAACTTATTGAGTGCGAAAACTCCCGTTTTAATTAATGGATCTGTCAAAAACTTAAAACTTAAAAAATCGCCGCAAGCGGAGTGATACAAACGGTCAAACGGTTCCGGTGCTGTTACTGGGGGAATACCGCACGGCTGGAAAAGCCTCTCAGCCAATCGAATACATGCATGTGTGTGTATTCATATATACATAATAATTATATACAGTACAAACACGTATATTATGTAAACACAAACTTTTTATTTTGGATGCGATTTAATCGTGATTCATCGTTTGCCCAGCACAACAAGGCAAACAAACAAACACAAACAACAGTTCTTTCTGGTCCTTGAATCTGATTGGCCTTTTCCAGACGCTTTGTCACGTCAAAATCAAACTTGAAATTGCCTGAAAACATGGGTTATAAAACTGTATTTTTTTTATTTATTTCTTTAAATGAGCAATCAGCTTGGGGAAATTAAAGGTACATCTCCACAAGCTTGATGACTGCTGAAAATAAGTACAAATGCGTAAAACGCTAACTTGATTAAATTTATACTTGGTTTTAATGGTTTTAAACACAGTGTGAAAATACAAAATAGAATGTATTTGGTCTCTCTTTTTTATGTAATGTTTATTTAACCACAAAACAATTAAGTGTAACAGGGACATCAATTTACATTTGATATATACAAACAGCCTCCTCATTTTAAAACACCACTGCACACCACTGATATATCGATATCTATATCTCGCCAAATGCGTGGATCTCAGCAGTGGCGCGTAAAGCCCAATTTATACTTCTGCGTCGAGTGTACGCTGTAGCTACGTCATAGGCTGTGTGTAGCATGTGTAGACTACAACGTACCCTGACATGAACCTCTCCAAAAATCGCAAGCGCTGTGATTGGTCTGCCAGAACCCCTTCCTCAGGGGTATCATGCTCCCTCTGCATGTGTAACTGCACGTCGCCGCGGACAACCACGCGCAGTTACTGTCAAAATGCTGTTATTTTATGATTTAAGTGAATGTAAACAGTTTAGATATAAAATGCACGTGTAACATTTTTATTTTCTTCTAGTTATATATATTTCAGATTTTATCCAATCACCAAAAACTATTTTTAACAATAGCAAAACAGACGAGCACACACACTTCATCATGGACTTTCACACTGCCTGTGCTTTATAAGTGTGTTGTTTTTATAAACGCAGAAACTGTATAAGATCTTGAGCGAGGTCAAACTTGAGGTGGAGACCGTGATTAAAACGGGAAGACAGATCGTACAGAAACAGCAGACGGAAAATCCTAAAGGAATGGACGAGCAGCTCACCGCCCTCAAATTACTCTACAATGAGCTGGGAGCTCAGGTACATGCATGTTTTACACACACACACACACACACACACACACACACACACACACACACACACACACACACACACACACACACACACGTTTAAAAGAATCATGTGCATGGTTTTTTTCTTTTACATTTTGGTATTGCAACTTAAGATTTTAGATTTGAACAAGAAATGCTCCTGCTTTTCCATGTTTCACCACCCGATCAGTGGATAAAATCAATGCATTATGGAAGTAAAATGGGTTTGTGTTGACTTCAATGTAATTTTAATTAACCATAAAACTGTCTGTGTTATAAGGTGACTGAGGGGAAACAGGATTTGGAGAAGGCTTTGTCTCTGTCTCAGCGGCTGCAGAAGGACAGCGCCGCCCTGCAGGCCTGGATGAGCCACACTGAGGCTCAGCTCAAAGAGAAACTCAACACTGGAGACATGCCTGCTGATATCGACACGGAGATCACATTGTCCAACGTGAGTGTGTTTGATAGGCACTCACAGAGTCTGGACACAGAATGTGTGTTAAAAGAGTGTTTCCCTGCAGGGCTTGTTGAAGGAGTCTGAGCGCAAGAAGAGCGATCTGTCTGTGGTCATGGAGAACAGCGCCGCCCTGCAGGCGTTAGTGGAGGGCAGTGAAGGTCAGCTGGAGGATCAGCTGTTTGAGCTGAATGAGAATCAGGAACGTGTGCACACGCTGATCGAGGACTGGCTCAGTGCTGTTCTGGTGAGTGTGTCTGAATGTCTGAATGTCTTTATGGGGACTCTCCATAGGTGTAATGTTTTTTATACTGTACAAACCGTATATTCTATCCCCCTACACTAACCCTACCCCTAAACCTACCCATCACACACAACTACAGGCATTTTTACATTTTCAAAATAACTCATTCTGTATGATTTATAAGCGTTTGTACCCATGGGGTCCTCAATTTAGGTCCCCACAGAGACACGAGTCCCCATGAGTCCCCATGAGTCTGTGTGCATTCAGGTTGAAGTCCCCACCCGGCTAGAAAAACATGTCCACACACACACACACACACACACACACAGTAAATAATTTAGTAAATGACGGGGGAAGACCTTCATAATTATTCATTTGTATGCAAATTCAATTCACATGGGATGTTTTAGTCATTAGCTGTCTGTTTGGCAGAATTTAATTAACATCCAAGTTATACTGAAATGTCACTTATAAGCATAATAATATATAATATAATAATATATAATCTACCGATAATAACAGTTTAAAACTAGGATAAAGGACTATTTGAGTACTAAATGCACATGTGATGTTATTGAGCGCTGCTGGTGATTATGTTGAGATGATGTTAAATTGCTAAATGTCGTCTTCGGTTATTTGTGTGTATATGTATTTATTTTTGTATTTTTTTGTGCTTTCTTGGCCAGGACTCCCTTGAAAAAGAGATTTTGAATCTCAATGGGATTATTTTGTGGTAAAATAAAGGATAATGAAAAATGAAATGAAAAATACAATTCTTATTATATATTTTTATTCTTAAAAGTTCAAATTAAATGCAACAATGCTGGATGAACAACATTTTCATGTTATGTTTTAAATATGAAATGTTATTATTATTAATGTCTTTTTTCTGATTCTTGAGAGGAATTAAATGCATCAATATCAAATGGACAACATTTACTTTTTTATTTTGTTTTATATTATGTTAAAATGTTACAATGTAGTAAAAACAATATTAAACAATATAATTATTATTAAAGATGAATTAAATGCATCATTACTAGATACACTTTTAAAAATCTAGTAATGATGCATTTAATTTTATAACATACTACAACAATATTTAGAACATAAAATAAAAATGTTGTTCATCCAGTATTCATGCATTTAATTAATTTAAGAATAACGAATAATATTAATAAGAATTGTATTATATTTATTAAATTACATTAAATTAGTAAAATAATGATTAAATTAAATTATTTTAATCTGTTTTACCTATTGTATTGCACATTTACATTAGCTAGAGATGCTGTAACGTGTGTGTGTGTGTGTGTTTGTGCGTGTGTGTGTGTGTGTGTGTGTGTGTGTGTTTGTGCATGCGTGTGCGTGTGTGTTGTAGAATCACAGGCGTGAAGTGGAGATGTTTGATGAGAATTTGGCTCATATCAGCACATGGCTCTATCAGACTGAGATCCGATTGGATGAGATGGAGAAGAAGCCTGCAGCCGAGAAAGAGAGAATGACGAAGGTGAAAGCACATACACGGACTCGGTTTATTTGTGTCTTTTGTGTGAAATGTAATATTCAGCTCACTATAATGTAGGTCGGTCTTGATTTAACACTTTTCCTCTGCCACGTGATTACATCCAGCAAAGAAAATGTTTCCGAGGCAGAGAAAGTAATTACACTTTTATTAAAGATCAGAGTGTGTATACTAGGGTTTACATGACTACTCACGTGTAGTTGTGTGTAATCTCTAGTTGCCCAGTTGTCCAGAAAAGTGAACGTGGCCTGTGAACAGCACTCGATTACATTGACATGTATTAGCAGACGCATTAGTGCCAGTTTTTAATTGTGGTGTCATGTTGTTGTCTGTGTCTCTGATAGGCTGTGTTGTGTGAGTTGGAGGGGATGAATGTGCGTGTGGATAGTGCTCGTGATCAGGCAGTGATATTGATGACCAGCAGGGGGTCTGCATGCAGAGAGCTGGTGGAGGCCAAACTGGCCGACCTCAACCGCAACTTCCACAAGGTGGCGCAGCACATCAACTCTGCTCAGGTAAGATGCGGCTGGTTCGGCGGAGGTCTGGACGGAGACTGTTCAGCTGTGGCACGGGACAGGCACTCATTAGCGAGTACTAAGTGTGTGTGTTTTGTTCAGGTGTCTGTTGGTCTGGAGGTCAGACAGGATGCAGTGCGGCCACAGCTAGAGGCGGTAGATGGGAGCTCTGCTCCTCTTCTCTCCTCCTCACAGCTGCAGCAGTTTGAATCAGACGTACAAGCTACTATCAGAGCACTGGAACAACTGGAAACAACACACACACCTGATGACGAGAGGGTAACTCACACATGATTTAACCCTCTGGGGTCTGAGGTGTTAAGTCTGATTACACTGTATTCAGCACAAACTCTGCTACAATAATATGTGAGCAGCATGTATGTAAAAGTTTCTGTTTTTGAGAAAATTATGTTAATGCGTGGTTAGTGGGGAAAACAAATCGTTTTAAAGGTGCACTATGTAACTTTTCTAGAGGTCGCTTATTCAAAACAAAGGCGTAGTTTGATGACGCCAAGTTTGAGCGCAGCATCTTGGGACGTGGTCTTCACCTCACAGCCGGTGGAAAAGAATCGGGATAGGACTCGGGCGGAAATCATGTTCATGGATGTGATTATTAACATTACTAGTGTAGTGAAGCAGAGCAGGGGCGAGTGCTGTGGAGCTGAACGAGTCCGCTGGATCGATTGTTAATGAGAGACGAGCGCGACACGCCTCGCGAGCAGCGGGACTTTTATTATGCCACAGTCGCCAGCGCCATTTCCGCTTTTCCGGTCATGAGTATGAGGTAACGCAGCTCTGTTGATCATATTAGACACATCTGAGTGTGTTAAATGATGTTATGACGTTACTCTGTGCGTTCCCTCGGCGGCTGCTATGACACTTGTTGCACACTGCAGTGAGAGTAAAGCGTTTCTGCTAAATAAAACTGGAAACCGAGGGAAACGCAGATATGACGCCATTGACAGGCGACGCCCTCACACGTCCCGGTTCACTGGCTAAAACAGCAATTTTCTCACGATTTACAAATAGTTGGAAACATTTGGGATATTGTAAGTACTCAACTGAACAAAATATATAACACTGGCCTAGTGGTTTTTGGATATTTTACTGAAATGTTTTTACATACTGCACCTTTAAGTCACTGAAATAAGGCTATAAAACCTATACTGAATATTTGTTCGCAATACTTTTGAGAACTGGATCTTGTAGCCTAGAATATTTGCTTCAATGAAAAACACAAAAAAATCATGTAAAAACGGAAAAACCTCCATAGTGAGGTCAGAGACTAAAAACAACTGGAAATGTGAGAAATTAAATAAATCTTTTTCTATTGATTTAGGATCAATATATTTTTATGATCAAAATTAACTGCAACATAATTTAAAAAAATACAAAAATATACTGTTACAGGTTTTTATTTTTTTGAGAACGAGAAGCTCCACTAGATAAAGAAACGATTCAGGACATTGGATTGGACGAGTCTTATATTTAGTCAGTTCTCATATTTTGTGTTTGACAAGCTACAATAAAGTTTTCCATTTTTCAGTTTTTTACCTGACTCTTTGCTGTTTTTGGCAAATTGCATGGAAAACAATGGTGGGGTCAGTATGACGCAAACGTGTTGTGGCAAACGTGAACCTTTTCATGCACATTTATGATACAAAATGAAAAATATTCACAAAATCTAAAGTAAGTAAGTAGTAGAACCAGTGTTTCAAGCAGTTACAAAATCAATTGGGGGGCCAAAGGTGCTGTATGTAAGTTGACTGTACTAAAACATAAAAATACCATAATATGTTTGCAGAAACATGCTAAGTTCCCGTACCTGTTTATCTGAAAAGCACCTCTACAGCCAGTTATGTGCGTTCCGTGTCGTAATGTGTTTTTGTTTTGGTCTGTGTGATAACGCACGTTGCCAGTTTACCCAGTAGTATTTCAACAGCACAGATTGCCAGTTGGCGTAAAACATAGCGATCGCTGTCATGGAATCAAGCAAACAAACACGGTCAGAGATCGCAGATTCTACCCGACCTAAAAAGCCTCGGCATCCATCTAAAAATCTCCGAACTGAAGCACGTTAAAACGCGGATAAATCAACACAGTGTGTGTAAGTCTCCTCGCCTTCCATTGTCACTTGTGCTCGTTCCTGTTGCGTGTCCTCAAACTGGCAACCCGCGTGAGCGTGGAGTCTAAGAAAGAGGGGGCCGGGGAAACATTATTTTGAATTTGGACTGAAGTACCCATTTCAACCACTAGCTTCCTACAAACTGCACCTTTAAACATCAGCTCCAATAACACCAAATGTCTACATAAAACATCATGCGTTTGTCCTTAATTTTGTCCTGAATCTTGTTTGTGTTTTAGTTGGATGAGGAAAAAGCACATGTTGAGGAGGTACTGAGGAGAGGAGAGGATGTGCTGCTGTCTGTTCCTGATGAGGAGAGAAGAGAGGACATCCGCAGGAGACTCCTTCTGCTCCAGACACGCTACAAGGTCTTTTCATGCACTCTTAACATGTCAGCCACGTAAGGCCGACTCTGGATTTCAAGCCACTTTCACAGAAGCAACCGTTAAATTGCGGTATTAACATTTCTGGCAACTGATTTCGGTTTATTACACGTGTTGGTTCTATGCAGACGTATCAGCAAAAACTCTTTCAAAATACTTTTGAAAAATGTCATTTACCCAAAATTTCTTTCAGACATAGTCGGCTGCTACTATTTGAAAAACTGGTGGGCCACATTTTTGTTTTTTTGTTTTTTTTGTTGAATGTCCACAGTACTGACGTGTACAAATGTACAGATTTACATTTGCTGTTACTTGTAAGTCTATAAGTAGAAAATGTGACGTATGAACCTTGTTTTTGGTTCCACTCTGATAAAAGACTTGTAGCATCAGAACATCCTAACCTTATGCATGCTTGAAATTATTTATATTTTGGCAATGTTACAACTGTGTTACAACTATGGCTATTTTACTATTACATTTACTGCTGTGTTAAAGCTGTTTTGATTTTTAAGGCTATGTTACAACATTGTTTACAGATGTGTTACAGCTTTTGTTACAGCAATGATTATGGTTATCTTCTGTTTGTGTTAAAGTTCATTACAACATTATGGCTGTGTTACAGTTTTGTTACCGCCATGTTTATGGCTGTATTATGACTATTATGATAACATTTATGGCTGTGTTAAAATAGTTTTGGCCATGTTACAACATTTGTTTATTGGCTGTGTTACAAGTGTTTACAGCTGTTAGGGCTCTGTTACAGCTGTGCATTGGCCGTGTTACAAACAGCTGTGTATTGGCTGTGTAACAAGTGTTTACAGCTGTTAGGGCTCTGTTACAGCTGTGCATTGGCCGTGTTACAAACAGCTGTGTATTGGCTGTGTAACAAGTGTTTACAGCTGTTAGGGCTCTGTTACAGCTGTGTATTGGACGTGTTACAAGTGTTTACAGCTGTTAGGGCTCTGTTACAGCTGTGTATTGGCCGTGTTACAAGTGTTTACAGCTGTTAGGTCTCTGTTACAGCTGTGTATTGGCCGTGTTACAGACAGTCGTGTATTGGCCGTGTTACAAACAGCTGTGTATTGGCTGTGTAACAAGTGTTTACAGCTGTTAGGGCTCTGTTACAGCTGTGTATCGGCCGTGTTACAAGTGTTTACAGCTGTTAGGGCTCTGTTACAGCTGTGCATTGGCCGTGTTACAAACAGCTGTGTATTGGCTGTGTAACAAGTGTTTACAGCTGTTAGGGCTCTGTTACAGCTGTGTATTGGCCGTGTTACAGACAGCTGTGTATTGGCCGTGTTACAGACAGCTGTGTATTGGCCGTATTACAAACAGCTGTGTATTGGCTGTGTAACAAGTGTTTACAGCTGTTAGGGCTCTGTTACAGCTGTGCATTGGCCGTTTACAAGCTGTTAGGCTGTTACAGGGCGTGTTCTGTTACAGCTGTGTAGCTGTGTATTGGCCGTGTTACAGGTGTTTACAGCTGTTAGGGCTCTGTTACAGCTGTGTATTGGACGTGTTACAAGTGTTTACAGCTGTTAGGGCTCTGTTACAGCTGTGCATTGGCCGTGTTACAAACAGCTGTGTATCGGCTGTGTAACAAGTGTTTACAGCTGTTAGGTCTCTGTTACAGCTGTGTATTGGCCGTGTTACAGACAGCCGTGTATTGGCCGTGTTACAAACAGCTGTGTATCGGCCGTGTTACAAGTGTTTACAGCTGTTAGGGCTCTGTTACAGCTGTGTATCGGCTGTGTTACAAGTGTTTACAGCTGTTAGGGCTCTGTTACAGCTGTGTATCGGCTGTGTTACAAGTGTTTACAGCTGTTAGGGCTCTGTTACAGCTGTGTATCGGCTGTGTTACAAGTGTTTACAGCTGTTAGGGCTCTGTTACAGCTGTGTATCGGCTGTGTTACAACATTGTTTACATTTATAACATTGTTTTTGACTCTGTTATGGCTTTGTTACAGTTGTGTGTTTATGGCTGTGTAACAGAAATGATTATGGCTGTGTTTACAGCTGTGCTAAAACAATGTTTACAACTGTTACAGCTTTATTACAACAGTATTTTTGTCTGTTATGGCTATGTTTACAGTAATGTTATATGTAGTGCCGATGTATGTTGATTTGTAATGTTATCGTTATCTGCTCGATAAGAAAATTTGACCGATATATTGAAGCTGATAGATAATGTATTATTTCCTTCAGCTGAGACACTTCAGATGCGCACTGTTCACCATTAAATAGCTTGAGGTATGATTGTGTTAAATTCGAAAAGGAAAATACAGTTAAATGCAAGTCTGTCATATAGGCTAGATAAAATTGTATTATAGTTGTGTGATTGGGACGTGGCTTTTAATGGTGAGACTTTTGGTTTTGTAATCAGGCTTTCAAAAATTATATAAAAATTTGGATTTTGATTTATCAGCCAATATATCAGTTATCGGCTTTCGAATATAAAGAATTATCGGTATTGGACAGAATTCTTATATCGGTGCACCCCTAAACTGCTGTGTTTGTTTTAGTGTTAAGCTATTCTTTGGTTCTGTTAAGGCTTTTACAACATAGTTTATGGCTGTGTTAACGCATTTGATACAGCTGTGTTAGAGTAATGATGGCTATGTTTAAAGTTGTGTTATGCTATTTTACGGCTATGTTAAAGCTGTTATGCTGTGTTACAAAAATGTTTAATGCTATGCTTATGACTGCGTTGCAGCTTTCAACACCATGTTTACAGCTGTTTTACAGCAACATTACAGCTAGTTTGCTGATATGTCCACATCAGATCTTGTTCACAAAATGCTTTTACAATGTTAGCAAGGGCTGAATGTGTGAAAGCACCAAATGTATCTCGCTAATATACATATATTCACTATATTCTCTCTCTCTCCGTTTCTCTGCAGGAGGTTCATATCATCAGAACTCAGACAGTTGTGTTGGAGTCATCGTCTTCTCCTCCGCAGAGATCAGAGTCATCCCTCTCTCCTCAGGATGAGGGGAGTGCATCCGTCTCCCCGTCTGACTATCTGCTGGACATTAATAAGGTTCTGCTGGCTATGGCTGACAACGAGCTGCTCCTGAACTCTTCCGAGCTCAGCGGGGGACTGTTTGAGGATTTCTCCAGCCAGGAGGACACGCTCAGGGTTAGACACAGACTAATATGCTTAGACACAAACGTTTCCTCCATGACCGTGAGGTCCAAATATTAGTATACTAGAAGAAGTGTTGGGGAAGCTACTTTGAAACTAGCTTGCCAAGCTACAATCTACTTGTAAAGTAATCAAGCTTACACTTTTGACTATAATAACTCCCTGTTCACGAGCAGTCTGATATAGCGGCAAAACTGACTGGAGCAATGGGTGTTTTCAGTTGTTCTTTATTGACTTTTCCGTGTCTCTGTTTCTAGAGTATAAAGGAGAGTTTGGAGCGGTTGGGTGAGCAGGTTGAAGTGATTAATGAGCGCCAGCCTGATGTGATTCTGGAAGCTTCCAGACAGGAAATGGCACAGATATCTGATGCCCTGACACAACTGAACTCAGAGTGGGACAGAGTCAACCGCATGTACAGCCAGAGGAAAGGGTGAGTCCGGAATGACTCTGCATTTTCCCATAATTCCCTATCTATGCTAGCAGTTTCCCTGCATCTCCCCATTATGGCCCATAATCACAGTGAAGTGAACCCGATAAAAACAGCGTTTGTATTTAATTTGTGTTGTACATGAATGCAATTACATGAAACCAATGATTAATATAATTCTGAACGTTTCTAGTTGTGAGGGATGTGATTATTCCTTCTTAATTTGAATTTAGTGGATGTGTGTGGGTGTTGGTTGCAGCGGGTTAGATAGCATTAGGATTCCAGCTTATATTTCCTCCTTTTCCTCAGTCCAGATAGATTTCCTAATGTTATTTTTCCCATTTGTAACATGCTAATGGAGGAGCCCAGGGAAGGATGTAACCATGCATTCAGAATTGGGGGCGGCAAATGTAATAATTTAAAAACCCATAACAGTCAACGACCTAATCTGAATTTTGTTGGGAGGGGGGTATTCCTCCTCAATATCTGTGGAGGCTTCGGCTTTGAGTCTAGGAGAATGTGCTGATGATTGGTCCGGAGAGAAATGTGTCAATTCCCTGGATTTTATAAATGTATGAGGATGAGAGAGAGACAGATACCAGCATCTCACTACTGAACCCTTCATTAATACTGATGCAGTGCGTCTGAGAAACATCCAACTCTAATACCGTCATGGTCAGAATTATTGGCACCCCTGGTAAATATGATCAAAGATGGCTGTAAGATCCTTTTGATCTTTCATAAATTATTTTTGTAAAATTCTAACTTTTCATTGAAGTAAAAGAATTGAAAGTGGGGGGTAAACAATCACATTATCTTCAGTTCAGCCACTCATCTTCTATAGGGTTCAGGTCAGGGACTGGGATGATCATGGCAGAAGCTTCATTTTGTGTTCAGTGACACATTTTTGTGTTGATTTTGAAGTTTGTTTTGGATCATTGTCCTGATAGAAAGACATAGCTAGACAATTTCACATTCCTAGTCACCGTGGTGTGCTAAAAAATGTCAATATTAATGGGAATATACTTCAGAGATATTTTACTCATAAACATTTTTAGGGGTGCCGATAATTGTCTAATGTGTTTTGGAGAAAAATATTTATTTCATAATATGACTTTCAATTCTTTTACTTCAATGAAAGGTTAGATTTTTTGCGAGTATTTTGAATGAAAGATCAAAAGGATAAACAATGCAGATGTATTTTTACAGCCATCTTTGATCATATTTACCAGGGGTGCCAATAATTCTGGCCATGACTATAGATTAAAATGATGAATAACGCCACCAATGCTAATTATTACAGATTAACAAATATCTTTATTACTGTTTTACATTGTAGAACAAGCTCATAAATAAACATTATAGTGTCAAAAATATGCCATATCTCACAAAAAAAAAAAAAAAAAAAAAAACATGAAGCCTATTAACCCCTTCTCATGCTAAGAAACTCGTGAGAAAAAATAGTTTTGTATAATAATTTTACATATCTTTCTTATTTGACATGCAGTAATTTTCCACAATCGATTTTCCACGATCGGAGCATGTTTTATGAAGTTAAAGGCGTAAATGTCACATGAAAAGCTGCATTTGGTTCTACATTTACATTTGATGAGAGAAAATCTTAAAATCTGAGTGACGGATTATGGTGCGTCTGGGCTCTTTTTAATCATAAGAATCTGCTGTAAATAATTGTTCCAGAATCTGAGCATGTTTTATGAAGTTACAAGCATAAACGCCACGTGACAGCTGCATTTGACTCTAGCTACATGAGCTCCTGTGGGCTTTCATGTGTGGTAACTCCATGAGAGAATATCTTTAGACCTAAGTGACGGATTATGGTGAGTTTGAGATCTTTTTAATAACAAATCTGCTGTAAATAATGCCATTTTCCACAATGGGAGCATGTTTTATGAAGTTACGAGCGAAAACGTGACACAAATGCTGCATCCATATATTATTTACATATGGGTCTTGTGGGGCTTCACGTACAAAAACTCACTCAAGTTTAGTCAAAGCCCAAAACAATTGCACTTGTTGTATTCTACTCTGTGAGACCTTTCAAATGACATGACACATGACTATCTGAGCTGTATGATGTTTTTGACACATTGCAGTACATAGTACAAAAATTATATTTCATAAATTACCGCCGGCAGTAAAGTTCGGGTTTAAGGGGTTAAGATGTTTTTGTGACATTATTGACAGTTAAGTGCATCCTTTTCTCATTACTACATGGTTATTAATGTTAACCAAAACATTTTTGTTAAAATAAAGCAAAATATAAATATAAAAAAATATTGAAATGCTGCCTTAGCAACTTACTGAAATAGTTGAAGCACAAAAATGACTGATTGGAAATAAAATTAAAACCACAAGTGAAATAAAATTAAATAAAAAAATAAAAAAATTTGCAAAAAATAAAATAAACTAAGTGAAAACTGAAAAATATAAGAATAAAAGCAAATTTAAAATATTAAAAACAATAATAGTATATCATTAATACCTAAACAACAATGCTACAAAAAATGATTTATGATTTATTTATTTGTATCCTCCGCACAGGATGGTGACTATAGAATCTAATGAGAATAGTTTTTGAGAATTAGATAATAACTAAGTAACTTCATACATTAACGTAATTTCTGGAAAATATATGATTGTCATGAATATAATGTCATCATGCAAAAATAGGCTTAAAATAGGCTTTTTTTTCATGCAAACCATAACTCATTATATATTTCCTTAGATTTTTTGTTTTAAAATATGACCCAGACATGTGTCTCTCAAAGTTAATAATGTAAGAGGCAGGCTTCATCTCTGTCAGAAGTGTTCCACACCGTTAGACAGAAATGTGACCCAGTTCTCGCTCAGTATCATAGAGTTCCCTGCTCAAACACCACAATCAACTACAATGCTGAACTAGCTGATGTACCAGTTTGACCAATGCTGTTCACCAGTGAAACCTGTGAGAATGAGAACGCTCTCTGACAAAGCGTAGCTCAAACCAAAAACAAGTGTAAAACAGCGGTGCACATCGCTACACAATAGCCAATTCAGAGGCTGCAGCCTTCATTTGTATCATAAGATATTTGAGTAAGCAGAAACACAATACTTGCGTTTAAAAGTGTAATTCGTGTCGTCACTGGATCGCAATGAATTCTGGAGTGGGCAAAGCCGCGAAGGATCCCGTGAAATGAAGGATGCTTTTGGAGGCCGCATATGAAGGAGCCTTCAAATTGGGACAAGTCTTCGCTGCACCGTGGTGAAGCAATAGGCCTTCGAAGGATGCAGCCTCTGAATCGATTCCTACAGAGACAACTGCTGCAGCCAAGAAAGCCACTCTTGCTTCAGTGTTCTGTTATCATTTAACAACTTTCTATTTACTGTACTTCCTGAACCTTTTTTTATTTTTTTTTGTAATAATAAAAAAAAACTCCAGTTTTTCACTGAAAAGCACCTATAATAATGTTGTAATAAATGGCTATAACTTGCTCAGGGATTGATACATGTAGAAATATTTTTATCTGGAAGTCTAAAACTTTATAAAGGAAAACATCCAAATTTCAGGAGGTTCTGTTTGAGTTCACATTAAAAAATAAAATAATTCTGGTAAATTCATCCATTCAGACAAAATAAATTTAAAATTGGGACTTTAAATGAGCTAGACTGAAACTTCAAGTTCTCCTGTTTAAAATGATACAGTATTTGGCAGTTGATGCTGACTTTTAGGCTCCGTTTACACCTGGTATTAAGATGCGTTTTGGTCAGTAGGATCACAAGTAGACGAGGGAGACTCATAATCTCTTTTTTAGTCTCTTTTTTTGTCCACTTTCAAGCACTTCTGTCCTGATTTCTTCGAGGGGAGGGTCTAGGGGCGGGTAAATGTATGGGCTTTTTCAGATCTTTAGATCTTATGGAGGAAATAAGCTCACGCAATTTACATATGAACGTGAACGGAGACGACAGGAAAGCACACAGAGAGCATCAGCTTTAGTTTCTGCTCTGACAGACACAAGACCAGCCGAACGCTGTGAGTGTGTGTTAGACATCAGGAATGGGGAGAGTAGGGTAATAGATGGGGAGAGTAATATCGATAATTATTGATATTTTTTATGACCTATTTAAAAAAAAAATTACATTTAAACATTTTTATTTTAAACTTAACCTTCCTCTGAGTATAATCCCCTCAGTTATAAAGGCAGAAATGTCAACACAGCCATGGAAAACACTAAAATAATTAAAATGCAAATGTTTATACTCGACGCGAGCGTGCACGCGGCAAAATGACGTCATCACGGAGTGGGCGGTCGTGCGTGTTCAGAGCGCGAGACCCCATTTCGCTTGGCGGTGAACTTTACGTGCGGCTCTGCAACCGAAGATGCACGAGTCGAGCCGAATCTGGCTGAGCATGACGTCTCATCACAGCAGCACCTGCGCATCTAAATCAGTTCCTTATATTTACAAAATGAGCCAACAATGTTCACGAAACTAATTGAAGATGTTTAGAGAAATTAGAAAATGTTTAAGAGATCGTTAATTTAGTTGTTCTCCCATCAATATACTGTTCTAAAGCTTTCCTGTAGCTCAAACAATAAGAGCGTGGCGCTAGCAACGCCAAGGTCATGGGTTCGATTCCCAGGGAAAGCAATGTAAGTTGCTTTGGATAAAAGTGTCTGCCAAATGCATAAATGTAAATGTAATGCCACAAGTAATACTGGGTTTTACACGATTCTTTTGTAGTGTGGTTTTGGTAAAGTTTACTAAAGTAAGCATTGTTACGTGTGTACCTTACTTCTCACCGCTGTTTCCTGATGGTTTATAGAACAATTACTCCGAGTTGCCCTCCTATTTCAGAGAATACAACGGCGAGCGTGTCAAGTATAAACACTTCCCCAAACGGATGAGGCACGTGCGCACTCAGCGGGGACGGCGGTCTGACGACACTGGTCTGATTACGGTCAGACTTATAAAATCCAAAAAAATGCCATACTGGCGAGCTGACTTGTTTTCCCCGATTTATCAACAGTTTCCTCACTCGTTGCGGCACTCATTTTCCACGTACCACTCCACACCGGTTCTGTTACTGAACCAAACATGATACTGTTACATGATTGGCTGTTAGCATGTCACTCCCTACGTTGCTAGGTTACCAGAAAGTGAGCACCTTTGTTCATGTAACCAAACTTGCTTTGCAACCTCTGGTTTCTTCTGACGGAGAAAAAACAAACAAACAAACGCATCAAACACATTTTTTATTGATATCGATTATGTCTATCGCGATACATATCTTTATCGTTTTATCGCCCAGCCCTAGGTGAGAGAACATTGTGCTTGGGACCTTTTTATCTTCAACCCAAACTCGGGTCTTCAGCCGACAAAGTTTATATCCCGTCTGGCTATCGCTCATCCCACAGTGTTTCCGCATTAGGTCAGTAGGCGGAGAGTAGACGGTCTTTTGTGGCTGTTTGAACACATTAAACCACATGAGCGTCTACATTACGAAAGCAATCCGGTTTTAATGTGGCTTTTGATGGTTTCCGACTACCTGTGGAAGTGGTCAAAAGTGGACAAGCTCAAAACGTTTTAGACCTCGTTTACACCTGTATTTAGCGTTGTGCACTTGTGATCCGATCGACCTCTTAATCGGCATCTTAATACCAGGTGTGAACAGGGCCTTAGAAAAGTTTCTAGGTCTTTTAATGTTTACTCAGCCATAACCGCTATCGCCCAGTATTTATATACTATTATAGTATTCATTCATATTTTGAATTAGCAGTGATGTGTCAGATAGGGCTGTAATCTCTGAGTCCGTCGTTGAGAGTAATCATATGATGAATGTAACGTCAGCTCATCCAGCCGTTTGTGTTCGCACTCTCAGGGAAATTAATTTTTGATGCTGATACTGAGTACTTGAGGGTGTTGTCTTGTCTGTCTGATAGATTTACAGGCGAGCAGTAACAATACATCTCTTGTGCAAACATGCCACGCTCGCTTGAGAACGAGATAAGCGAGTTGAAACGAACACACAGTGCCTGTTTAATTGAAGAAATGAAATTCAGTAATGTGAGATTATCATTCATCACTCAGATGAGCATGTTTCCTGTGCTGATGTGTGTGTGTGTGTGTGTGTTTGCAGGTGTTTTGATGGAGCTGTGGAGGAGTGGAGGCATTTCCACTGCGACATGAACGACCTCTCACAGTGGCTGAGCGACACTGAACAGGTCCTGGCTGACGGAATCCGACCAGACGGAGAACTGGACCTGGATCGAGCTCGTGCACATCAGCAGGTCAGACACGGTCAAAGGTCACAGATCCACTCTGTAATGACCTGCTCCATAATTACATAGTGGTTATAGATTTGCTTGCCCAATCCCAGTAAAAAGATTTAAGCTACCAGACACTGACTTCTAGCTGTTTTATTTACACTCCTCTTTGCAGACTGGTACAATGGTAGGGTCTTTTGGTTGCATATTTTTGCATCCCCTGTAGCTCACAGGTTCAGTTCCCATAAAATCTACAGCTGGAATACTCTTAAGTCAATTCAGATAAAAGCATCTGCCAGTTGTATTAAAGCTATTTGTATTCACCCAAAAATTAAAATTCTGTCATTAATTCCTCTCCCTAATGTCATTCCAAACCCGTAAGACCTTCGATGATCTTCAGAACACAGATGAAGATATTTCTGATGAAATCTGAGAGCTCTCTGACCCCTCCATAAACAGCAATGTCATTAAAGCCTGGAACACACCAAGCCGACACTGACAAACTAGTATGGTGAGAACAGACTGCGGGGTCGGCTCACGTCGGCAGCGCCTGGGTCCAAAGTTCCCCCGACGCTCGGCGGCCAAGTAGCACGTCTGTTCTGCGCACAAAAAAGTATTTTCGTCGCTTCATAACATTAAGGTTGAACCACTGGAGTCACGTGGACTATTTTAACAATGTCTTTACTACCTCTCTGGACCTTGAAAGTTGCGATCACATTGCTGTCTATGGGTGAGGAATTAATGACAGAAATTTCATTTTGGAGTAAACTAACCCTTTAATGTCAATGTAAAAGTCAACAGATTGTCATACTCTGAACAGAAATAGCCAGAATATTATATCACACAACACACTTACAGAAGGGAGTAATCTTTAATCATGAATGTTAATTGAGATCAGTCATCATTCTGTGAGACGGCAATTGATAATTGTGTGATAGTTATATGATAATTAAGTCAATAAGCATTTCTAACTCGCAATTAAAATTAAAAAGAAAAATGATTTCTAGCATACAAGCAAAATAAGCCGCCAACAGCCAACAGCCACCAATATTTTTACACTGATGTGTGAATTGAGAGTCAATTGAACTTTCCCTTCAATTAACATGCTGAAAACTCCAGCGAGGACATTTATTCATTAGAATCATGCATGGATAAGTGTGTTTCACAGCCTGAGAGAGCTTGAGTGCAGGTGTGTGTGAGAGAGTGTGAGTGTGTGAGTGTGTGAGTGTGTGGGTCTGTCTCTGCATTTATCTGTGTGTGTGTATGTGTGTCTGTCTGTCTGTCTGTGTGTGTGTGTGTGTCTGTCTGTGTGTGCGAGTGAGTGGGTTTGTGTGTCTCTCTCTGTGTCTTTCTGTGCGTGTGTGTGCCTCTTTCTGCCTGTGTGTGTGAGAGAGAGTGTGTGTGTTGCGTCTGTCTGTCTCTCTGTGTGTGTGTGTGAGTGTGCGCCTGTCTGTGTGTGTGTGTGTTTGTCTGTCTGTCTGTGTGTGCGAGTGAGTGGGTTTGTGAGTCTCTCTTTGTGTCTGTGTGTGTGAGAGAGAGTGTGTGTGTTTGCGTCTGTCTGTCTGTGTGTGCGAGTGAGTGGGTTTGTGAGTCTCTCTTTGTGTCTGTGTGTGTGAGAGAGAGTGTGTGTGTTTGCTTCTGTCTGTGTGTGCGAGTGAGTGGGTTTGTGAGTCTCTCTTTGTGTCTATGTGTGTGAGAGAGAGTGTGTGTGTTTGCGTCTGTCTGTCTGTCTGTGTGTGCGAGTGAGTGGGTTTGTGAGTCTCTCTTTGTGTGTGTGTGTGTGAGAGAGAGAGAGTGTGTGTGTTTGCGTCTGTCTGTCTGTCTGTGTGTGCGAGTGAGTGGGTTTGTGTGTGTGTGTGTGTTTGCGTCTGTTTGTCTCTGTGTGTGTGTGTGTGTGTGTGTGTGAGAGAGAGAGTGTGTGTGTTTGCATCTGTCTGTCTGTGTGCGAGTGAGTGGGTTTGTGAGTCTCTCTTTGTGTCTGTGTGTGTGAGAGAGAGTGTGTGTGTTTGCGTCTGTCTGTCTGTGTGTGCGAGTGAGTGGGTTTGTGTGTGTGTGTGTGTTTGCGTGTGTGTTTGCGTCTGTTTGTCTCTGTGTGTGTGTGTGAGTGAGAGTGTGTGTGTTTGCGTCTGTCTGTGCGAGTGAGTAGGTTTGTGAGTCTCTCTTTGTGTCTGTATGTGTGAGAGAGAGTGTGTGTGTTTGCGTCTGTCTGTCTGTGTGTGCGAGTGAGTGGGTTTGTGTGTGTGTGTGTGTTTGTGTGTGTGTTTGCGTCTGTTTGTCTCTGTGTGTGTGTGTGTGTGTGTGTGTGCGCGTGTGTGTGTGTGTGAGAGAGTATGTGTTTGCGTCTGCCTGTCTGCGTGTATGTGCGTGCGTGTGTGTGTGTGTGTGTGTGAGAGACAGAGAGTATGTGTTTGCGTCTGTCTGTCTGCCTGTCTGCGTGTATGTGCGTGTCTGTGTGTGTGTGTGTGTGTGTGTGTGAGAGAGAGAGAGTATGTGTTTGCGTCTGTCTGTCTGTCTGTCTGTCTGTCTGCCTGTCTGTGTGTATGTGCGTGTCTGTGTGTGTGTGTGTGTAGAAAGTGCAGAAAGGAGGCAAGTTGAATGTGAAATTGTCCTCAAATACAAATTAAGGTCGGTGCATTTCTTGCCCTCAATTGCATATGAAAAGAAGTGCCAACTTCCTGTTTATCAGTTAGACACTCACAGGCCAACTGTCCATTAACCCCAATGTCTTTGTGTGTGTGTGTGTGTGTGTGTGTGTGTAGGATCTGGAGGAGGGCTTGGCTTCTCATCAGTCTGTTGTGGCGGTTTTGAGCCGGTCTGGAGAACACATCATAGGTCAGGTGTCGTCCCCTGACGGCGCTCTGCTACAGGAAAAACTGGACGCTCTGAGACACCGCTGGACACGCGTCCAGAGACAAGTGTCTGACCGGCAGCGCAGGTTACCATGATGACAGCACCCACACTGGCTCCCTTAGCAGCCACATTCAGAAATCAATGTTTATATGTAAAGTGGAAATGAAAAGTCTACACACAAATGAAATGTTTTTCTGTGATGTAATAAAAGGTGCTTCAACTAAGTGCTAGCTCAGGGGGTCAACACTTATGCAGTTAAATATTCCAAGTGTTTTATTTGGTTTTCTCTGAAATGTCACTTTGGTTGTCAGTGGCTTTGCATAGGTTGTAATTTGTACATGAAAGGGGCAAACGTTCTGATATGATTTATCCGTTTCATTTTTTTACATCACCTAAATCAGCTACTTAACTTTTCATGTCCACTGTAGAAGCATCAGTTTATGATGTTAAATGCCGTTTGTGTAGGTTGATGGCTGGAGAGCCGGCCGTGATGGATGTGCTTCAGCGGACGGCTGATCTGGCCCAGTGGCTGGAGCACACAGAGGTTGCCGTGGCGACGTTGCCCGTTTCAGCTACTGATAAGAACCTCAGAGAGCTCAAGGTTCGACACACTCTTACACACGCACACTCTCACACATGCGGACACACTCTCGCACACATGCGTGCATAGTAGGGAACCACTCGTTTTACATAAATCACGTAACGGTTCAAGTTAAATATATGATTTAGTTTTAACCCCCACATTTTGGCAAGTGGGCCATATATGACATAGAGGTTGCTTATTCAAAACAAAGGCATAGTTTGATGACGCCAAGCTTGAGCGCAGAATCTTGGGACGTGGTCTTCACCTCACAGCCCGTGGAAAAGAATCGGGATAGGACTCGGGCAGAAATCATGTTCATGGATGTGATTATTAACATTACTGTAGTGTGAAGCAGAGCAGGGGCGAGTGCTGTGGAGCTGAACGAGTCCGCTGGAGCGATTGTTAATGAGAGACGAGCGCGACACGCCTCGCGAGCAGCGGGACTTTTATTATGCCACAGTCGCCGGCGCCATTTCCGCTTTTCCGTATGAGGTAACACAGCTCTGTTTATCATATTAGACACATCTGAGTGTGTTAAATGATGTTATGACGTTACTCTGTGCGTTCCCTCGGCGGCTGCTATGACACTTGTTGCACACTGCAGTGAGAGTAAAGCGATTCTGCTAAATAAAACCGGAAACCGAGGGAAACGCAGATATGACGCCATTGACAGGCGACGCCCTCACACGTCCCGGTTCACTGGTTAAAACAGCAATTTTCTCTCGATTTACAAATAGTAGGAAACATTTGGGATATTGTAAGTACTCAACTGAACAAAATATATAACACTGGCCTAGTGGTTTTTCGATATTGTACTGAATTTTTTTTACATACTGCACCTTTAAAATAAGCCAGTGAAAACTTCAATAGTTCAACAATTTAGTTAATCTAAGTTAGTTGTATTAAATATTTTTTTAATACACAGTAGTTAGTGACTTGAGCACACACATACCAATAAATTAGGGACAGTAAGATTTATTTAACGTTTTAGAAAGAAGTCTCTTCTGCTCACCAAGGCTGTATTTATTTGATCAAAAACAGTTAAAGCTGTGATAATGAGCAATATTATTACTATTTAAAATAACTGTTTTCAATGTAAATATATGTCTATTTTCCTCTATTCCCTCCATATTCCAGCTTATGCTACTCTAAGCAATATCCAAAAATTAGTATTTCGAGCACTTTTTGTGATTATTCACCTCTTCATGACGGATCACTTCCTGTATTCCTCAGTTGTAAGTCGCTTTGGATAAAAGCATCTGCTAAATGAATAAATGTAATGTAAATATATTGTAAAATGTAATGCATTCCTGTGATCAAAGCTGAATTTTCATCACTCCAGTCTCAATTGTCACATGATTTGATGCTCATGAAACATGTCTGATTATTATCAATGTCTAAAAAAGTTCAAAAGAACAGCATTATATTAATTAGACATATTTTGTATCATCATAAATGTCTTTACTGTCATCAATTTATAAATAAAAGCTGAATTTTTGTTTTCCAAAAAAAAAAACAACTGCCCCCAGACTTTTGAACAGTAGAGTATCTTTACTCTAAATACAACTAATAACACTAACACACCCTACATTTAAAAGCTAAACAAACCTGTTAGTTTAACTGTAATCTATTTTAATTGATTTCTCTCTAAAACTGCTGCTCGTGCCTCAGAATGTCTTTAACACACACACTCTCTCTCTCTCTCTCTGTCTCTCTCTCAGGCCTTAACGGAGGAGATGGATGGTCAGAATGAGACGTTGTCATGGCTGAATAAAACTGGCTCTCAGATCTTGTCTAACTCCAGTCTGAGTCCTCAGGAGAGAGACATTCATATGAATAAAATAAGGCAGATCAACATCAGTTGGAGTAAAGTACGAAACCAACTCCATAGCACGCTAAAGTGTCTCTCTCTCGATCTCTCTACCTTTATATCTCTTTTTGTGTCACCCTCATGTTTTCATATCTACTCTTCTGTCTGTTGGGTACAATTTAATGATGTCAAATGAGACGCACACAATAGAGCGCTGCAGAAATGATGCATTTGCAGGCCCACCCGTATGCTAGCATCACTCCATTTTTCCATTGGCTTTTGTATTATTCCAGAAGATAATCTCTGTGACCATGACCAACAAATGTTTATGACTCTTACAGGTTTTGTTCATCATGATAAACTTTACAAATAAGTGCAACTTGTATAAAAATTCAATTAAAAAATATTGTAAATCTGCACGACACACTCTTGTTAATCAAAGTAGGCTCAGTTTTCTCAGAATCTCTCATTTATATGCTGATTAATCTGCCTGGTTCATATACCGGTCTGTCACTACTGCTTTACGTGAAATGGCTGTGATAATAATTGTGTGTGTGTGTGTTTAAAGGTGAGTGGTGAATTGCTGGATAAGGTGCGAGAGGTGGAGGGCCGTCTGCAGACGCACACACAGCCCCAGGACGAGAGCAGGCTGCTGTCCTACAACCAGTTCCAGGAGCGCATGGACAGACTGGGCGACTGGGTTTACATCACCAGCCAGTCTTTGAGTGACGTCACACCCACTGAGAGACAGGTCAGTCCCAGTCTCGCGTAGCCAGAGCTTCAGACTGACGGCAGAAGGTCTGGACTCTATCACAGCTTTCATTGGCCCAAGAGACGTTTGACTGACATGTAACGCAACCAATCACAGTTCGTTTTGTTCCGCGTCATGTTTAGGGGCGTGAAAATGTAAAGTGGATGTCCCTGGAATAACAGACCGACGTGTATCTATAAATTATTCATTCAAGAATGCTGTGCAAGTTTACTGCAACAATGGAGCCGCGAACTTCACATACTTTCGAAAATCCAGCGTTTAGTTGATCCTGGTAAGCGCTCGTTGTCACAGTTGTAAACACGACGGCGTTCTTCTTCCACGAGGGAGTTTGGAGTCGCGCCATTTGTTTTCAGACAGACCGTTAAAGACAGACATCTTGTGGAATTCAACCAATCAGATGACGACTTCAAAACTCCTGAAGTGTTTCCAGATAAGTGTGCCATATGCATCAGACATTCAGCCAATGGTCCGTGGGCGTCTGAGGCTGAGACTAGGTCAGTCCAGACTAGTATGGACTAACTCATCACTCCTGGTCTCTGTAGAACTGAATTTAAAGGGGTCATGTCATGGATTTTTCTATTATTTTAGTTCTGTAATGTTCACTTATGGTAAAAAAACCAAATAAATCAGTTTTGAAGGGGTGGGTCCTTTAAGGCTCGTCACTACAAAATAAACCAGTCAGAATTAAAACAAACCATCCACTTGTTAGGATCCTTCTGAAGTCTCGACAGAAATGAGCAAATCAGCCGTTTAAACTGGACGGGTCAAAGCGAACGTTCTTTCACTCTTCCATTTGTCCTGTTGTCGACAGACTCAAGCGCGTTGAGTAAACTGAACGTATATCTGTAGTGTAGACAGCGTCACTGACTATAATGGGGTCTATTTGCTTTTGACGTGGCGCTTGCATCTGGTGTAGACAAATGTCAGCCATTAAGCGACTGAACGCCGATGGTGCGATGAAGTATAACTATTTGTCGATGTCTTGCTCTGGAGGCCGTCCTATGCAAATGTATTTGCCCATGTGACGTTACAAATCCCACAACGAGCCGTTTTTCAAGATGATTAAATAAATGCTTAGTTTAAAACACCCTTCTCATTATAAACAATGAAACTTGCAGGATGTTTTAATGGTACAAAGACCTCTTACTGTATATGTCAAAAGATCAAGGCAAATTGATCCTCCAGAACTCTGACTCAATTCTGTCCTTCTAAACCCTTATCACTTTCTTCTGCTGAACACGAAAGACGATATTTTGAAGAATGTTAGTAACCAAACAGTTTTGGGGACTGTTATATTGTCCATTATATCAACAAAAAACACTTTCTCAAAATTTCTCAAAATGTCTCTGTTTCATAGAAGAAAGAAACTCGAAGTTCTGGAATAATGTGAGGGAGAGTAAATGATGACAGAATTTAAGTTTTTGGGTGAATTATCCCTTGCTTTTTAATCTCTCCAGGACGTTTTGTTCTGTTGTAGTTGTCATCCCAATGAAACCATGATATCTTATAAATGATCTGTCGGACCTGTGTGTGTGTGTGTGTGTGTGTGTGTGTGTGTGTGTGTGTGTGTGTGTGTGTGTGTGTGTGTAGGTTCTGGAAATGTCCATGCGAGAGCAGAAGCGAGAGCTGGAGGACTTGTTGTCTTACTCTATTGAGCTCCAGAGGAAACAGATACTTTTACCACAGGAAAAGGTTTGTGTCGTCCAACAAATTAAACTGAGCTGAGCTTCAAATCACTTGTTTTCTTTGTTAATAGTGCAATGCCAAAGCAGATTTTAAATGTACAAACCTGAAAGTAAATAATTTTACCTTAATGAATTGAGCTTGATGCGGAAGGTCACACCAACACAAATGTCCTGCGTGGAAATTCATTCTGGTTTTCATATGCAGTTTGTCATTTCTGACCAATGCAAAACAAAATTCAAACACTATTCACGTTATTTTCAATAAGAGGTGGATGAGTGTGCATGATGCCTGCGTGTTTGTGCAGAGTAAAATCGAACAGCTGGCTGCAGATTGGAAAGCTCTGGACGTCAGATTGAAGGAGACGCCACAACAGCCTCTATCTCCATTGACAAAACAAGTTGCTCAGCAACAGTTCTCAGGTGAGTGCTGTGCAGACAGTTGAAATGGACACTTGTGCCGCTCTTCCACATCTAATTGAGTGTTTGGATTGTGTCTGTGTCTGTCAGGGAGTGTGCCGTCTGCAGTTCACATGGTCAGTCTGCTGAGCGAGGAGCGCCATCACAGCCCAGAGCTCGTGGGCCCGACCGATCTCAACCAGACGGCCACGGAGCTGGCGGACTGGCTCCTCCTCATCCACCAGATGCTCAAATCCAGCATCGTCACAGTGGGAGACAAAGATGAGATCCGCACCACCATCGGCCGCCTGCAGGTCAGGACATCACAATTAGACCTGAGAGAGTGTTTGCTTTCACTTATACTTATATTGAAGTTTCATTTGGCTTGATAGGATGGCAAATAGCTAGTAACTTCTTCCTTAAATCGAAAAGAAAACGTTTAATGTCTGTGTTTATGTCTACACAATGGTTATAAAGACCAATTACAGACTACCAAAGCTTGGCATTGATGCTGCCTTCATGTGCCATCGGAAATTCCCTACTTCCCACTTCTGAAGTCGTGATTACGAGCTCATCGCTTTCAAATTTTGATTTGAGAGGCCGCTCATGTCCATTTTTTTAATTAGGAAACTAGTATTCCCGATAATTCCGTTAGCATGTGAAGGCAGCATTAGACTCGCCAAACCGCCAAATGCATGTGTATTCAGCAGTGGCTTGTAACGCAGTCACTCCTACTAGCCACTTTGACCACGTTGAATTTTAGATATAATATCTATCTAATGTATATCTAAGCGCAGGGCTCCAGACTGTAGCCGAATATACTAGTGTCTGTGAATATTAAACTGCAAAATACTATTTAAATATTACTCCTGCATGTTTCACTTGATCTTTTTATTTATAATGTTTATTTATAATGTTTACTTTTAAACAGCATACAGCCTTTATGTATTATTTACTTACAATGATTATCATCATAAATAATAAAATGTAATAAAAATGTAAAAAAAATAGTTAATAAAAAAAAAATGTTTTTGCTGTGGTACCGAAATTGGTACAGAGTACCGTAAACTTTTTATGGTATTGGTACCGACTACTGGAATTTTGGTACCGTGACATCCCATATATATATATATATATATGCAGTTTTCAATTGTTGTCTTTTAATAAGGCATCTTAAATAATGAACTATATGCAATGTAGTGTTGTCAAAAAATCTTCTTTTTTTTTTTTTCAGTACATATCAATACTGAAATATCTGAAATGCTTCCAATACAAATTTTCTGCATAATAGATGCACAATACAAGCTGCTCTTTCGCTCTCTCTCATGATCTCTCCGACACAAGCCCGCCTCCCCTCATGCACTCATTTCGTTTGCTCCGGATGAATATTGTTGCTGTTACAAGGCTTGAATTTCGGTGTGAGATTGCGTGCATTGCACATCCTTTTACTCATTCCCACAGATTGCACATAAAGCCACATCGCGGTACTAAATCAAGCTCTTTTTCGTTGCTTATTGCGCTTAAACAGTCAAATACACACAAAATAAGTGAGTGAGTCTTGGTGAGTCTTCACGTAAACACAGTCAGTTCTGTTTGAAGTGAACGTAAACAGTTGAGAAAGAAAATGCATGTGTAACAGTATAATGGATCCGTGCGTCAGGTCTTAGTGACAGCAGCCTAATATTCCTACTGAATTATGAGATTATATTAAAAATATCTATATGGCAGTTTTTCTCCACGGTATTGATGACTAAACCCTGGCCGTTTTAAAACCCCAGTTTTGTGATTGTTTGCAGGTGACTAAAGGAGATCTAGAGCAGAGACATCCACAGCTGGAAGACATCATCACTCTGGCTCAAAACATCAAGAACAAAACCTCCAACCTAGATGTGCGCACCTCCATCTCAGAGAAGCGTGAGCATATTATACATCATCTTAATCTTCGTTTCATGTTTCGTTTTTGTCTTATTTTAGTATTTGTCTCTATCTCAGTCTTAGTCTTGATCTTGGTTTTAGTCTTAAGTCTTAATCTTTCATTCTTAGTCTTAAAATTGGTTTTGATCTGCTTTTGTTTTAATCTTAGTTTTTATCTTAATGTTAGTTTGTGGATTTGTCTCAATTTTAACCTTAGTCTTAATGTAATCTTGTGGTTAATGAAATCATACACTTGTTCTTAATGTTTCTTAGTCTTTTAGATTAATTTTTGCCTTAGCCCTAATATTGGAATTAATTTTAATCTTTAAATCGTTATCTTAATCTCAGTCTTTGTTTTGTGATTGTTAATCATGTTTTTATCTTAGTCTGTCTTCATCTTAATTAGTCTTAATTTTAATCATGCTATTTTATATTAAATCATAATCTTGATCTTTGTTTGAATCTATGTCATAATTTTAGTCTTAAATTTAAGGCTTTATCTTCATTTTATGCCGGGTTCAGACTACACAGTATTTATGTTGTGAAGTGTCGCAGACGTGACGTCGGTTGTTGTCCACTATGACGAGATAAAACAGCAGTGTAACGCGTAGATGTTCAACGTGTAGAAGGAGGAGGCGGGAACCGGCGAACATTTAAAAACTTTAATCCAAACATAAACCAACAAAAATATAATGACGGCGGCAGCCCCTCACGGACGACTGCCGCCTACAAACAAAACACAACGCAACATAAAGTCCAGCCCTGGTCCTCTCTCGTCTTGCACTGTCGTCGCTCCTCCTTTTATGCTCCCGTCACTCCTCCATGAGACGAGACCGGTGTGGCGCGCAGCTGACGCTCATTATCATTCGCCACCGGCCCGCTCTCACGGTGCCACGCCACAAGTAGATTCTTGCGCCCCCCTGGCATTAGTGTCAGTGTCAATTTTGCTTTGTCTTGGTCTTTGTGTTTGCCCTTATATTTGTTTTAGGGTGGGTTACACCAATAAGGATTCATCTTAAATCTAGATTAAATCAAGGTTTATCTAATAATTCTGTTGCACCAAACTTTAAACCTTGTTTAAAAATAAGCAGGATTTCATTTAAACCTTCATTATGATCCTAGATTTAATTTATATTTAAGATGGATGAACTTTATTCCTGTCGCTCCATAACTTTAAACTCAAATTTAAATCTCACTTAGGTATTAAATTTAAATTTACACGTGAAGAGGTTTAAATAAAATAAAGTGCACCTACAATTAAAATATGAGAGACAGAAGCAGTGGGTGTGTCGTCAGGTCTCAGAAAGAGGTGTTTATTACCAATAAAAATGAAAAATAAAGCAAATTGAGGGAGTCGTGGCGGCCCGTGTATTTACGCCTGCATCCGTCACTCATCTCGGTGTCAGACAAAGAAAAGAAGAGAGGAATATGTTTAGCATTTAATGGCAGCGGTGATGGGAGGTGATCGCTGCCGCACCTCGAGTCTCTCAGGCCCACTCCGCCAATCATGCCAATCGTTTTTTCTTATCTCGTTTTTTTGTCATATGTTATGCTGCCATATTACTCCATTAATTAATACTATAAATATATTTCCAGGCTTATGAAATCCGTCATGTGTTTTTATTGCCTGCTGGAACTGTCTCTCTATGTAGTTTATACATAGACAGCTGGCGTTTTATAAACTTATTTCCTTTATCAGTAAGAGCTGCTTATGTCTGAGAGAGAGTTTGTGGTGGTCAATAAAGAAGGAAATTAAATATAAGGGGGGTCAGGAAGTTCAGAAGGCTTTGACAAATTTGCTATTGTTGTATAAAATTAAATAAAGAAAAAGAAGTGAATGTAAGTTTGGTTCAAAGCTTTGCGCTGATGAATAACTCCTCAGACATTTTCTAGATAGCACTTTTGTACACCCTAAACGGAGGACATGTATTAATGAAGGAGTGTGTGCACGGCATCTGTTCTGCGAGATACTGAGACTCATTTCTCTTTCCCTGCTGTGTGTCAGTGGAGAAGGTCCGCAGCCAATGGGACAGCACACAGCACGGCGTGGAGGCGCGGCTTCTGCAGCTGGACCACATGATCGGCCACAGCGACCAATGGGAGGAGCAGAGGCGGAATGTGAAGGCTCTGATTGGTCAAAACGAGTTGCGTTTTCATAACCTGCTGCAACTGATCCGAGAGCCGCTCACCAAACAGATCAGTGACAACAAGGTGAGAACTTGACCTTTGATATGACCCTGGAGCTCAAAACAGTCATAAGTCTCAGGGGTATATTTGTGGCAATAGCCAACACTACATTGTATAGGGCAAAATGATCCATTTTTCTTTTATGCCAAAAATCATTAGGATATTAAGTAAAGATCATGTTCCATGAAGAGATTTTGTAAATTTCCTACCGTAGATATATCAAAAATGTATTATTAGTAGTAATATGCATTGCTAAGGACTTGCAAGGATACTAAGGATACAATACTAAGGATACAGATATATACAAATGAGGAATAGGGTCAGAATAATACAAATGTATATACTTTTTAACCTAAATTGCTCATCTTGCGCTGCTCTGCGGCTCTCCAGTGATTGCGTAATCACGTCAGAAAGGTCACGCTAGACGTAGGCGAAGTACCGCCCCCATGTTTACAAAGCGCTCGTGCGAAGACTAATATAAACAACCTTTAGCAAAAAAAAAAGAAGGTAAAAACGATGTCGGACGATTTTGAAATTGAAGATAGAGTGTTTTTGGTAAAGTGTGTTTGTATTCGTCCTCGCACGTTCTCTTGGGGCGGTACTTCAGCATACGTCTAGCGTGACCTTTCTGACGTGATTACGTAATCCGTGACACGTCGCAGAGCAGCGCAAGATGCTTCATCATTTTGGTTGCCATTGAAGTCCATTTATATGGAGAAAAATCCTGGAATGTTTGGGTGAGTAAATTATCAGGAAATTTTCATTTTAATAAATAATGCGATGGGATTATATGATGATCAGTGTGAACAGGAGAAATCCATCAGGCTTTTTGTCATTTAATGAATATGGGAAGTGACCTCATTAAGCTCACCCAAATCTTAGTTGTACATGCTTTTTTCATGGATATTCCAATCTTCAACTAAAGTGGGTATTACATTTGAAGAGTAAACACTCATGTTGTGTTTTGTCAGGAACTGACAGAATTAAATTGCTTTATTTAATTAAGTCCGGAGTGGCTTTGTAAGGTACATGTTCCAATTAAGCCCACTATGCTTTTGTAATAGAACTGTCACACATTTTATTACATAAGCACTTCAGATGTGTTTAATTTTTGATTACTCATTCAACCTAATTAAAGAACTGCTGATCAAACAGGACAAATATGGATTACAGCTCAAGTAATTGACATTTTCAGCAGGAATCATTCAACAATAGTCAAAAGTTTTTTATCTTGACCCAGTCTGTTGTGATTGGTCTACTCTGCTCTGATTGGTCAGATGACCCAGTCTGTTGTGATTGGTCTACTCTGCTCTGATTGGTCAGATGGCTCAGTCTGTTGTGAGTGGTCTGCTCTGATTGGTCAGATGGCCCAGTCTGTTGTGATTGATCTGCTCTGATTGGTCAGATGACCCAGTCTGTTGTGATTGATCTACTCTGCTCTGATTGGTCAGATGGCCCAGTCTGTTGTGATTGGTCTGCTCTGATTGGTCAGATGGCCCAGTCTGCTGTGATTGGTCTACTCTGCTCTGATTGGTCAGATGGCCCAGTCTGTTGAGATTGGTCTACTCTGCTCTGATTGGTCAGATAGCCCAGTCTGTTGAGATTGGTCTACTCTGCTCTGATTGGTCAGACGACCCAGTCTGTTGTGATTGGTCTACTCTGCTCTGATTGGTCAGATGGCTCAGTCTGTTGTGAGTGGTCTGCTCTGATTGGTCAGATGGCCCAGTCTGTTGTGATTGATCTGCTCTGATTGGTCAGATGACCCAGTCTGTTGTGATTGATCTACTCTGCTCTGATTGGTCAGATGGCCCAGTCTGTTGTGATTGGTCTGCTCTGATTGGTCAGATGGCCCAGTCTGCTGTGATTGGTCTACTCTGCTCTGATTGGTCAGATGGCCCAGTCTGTTGAGATTGGTCTACTCTGCTCTGATTGGTCAGATAGCCCAGTCTGTTGAGATTGGTCTACTCTGCTTTGATTGGTCAGATGTGATTGGTCTACTTCTTGCATCGTGTGTAAGAAACAAAAGACCATTACCATATCTGAATTTCAGCTCCAGATCTTCTTCAGTGCTTGAAACACAATGATATGAAGAGTAACGATGGCGTCCATTTTTCCATATACCAATTCCATCGCAAGTCTTCATCCTTTAAAAGTTCATGCAAAGTGGATTTGTAGCACAAAAAACAGCATCTTCTCAACATATCGACAACGCGAACCAAACTCTTCCAGTCTCAGCTGCAACTACAGTGTTTGAGGGTCAAAGTAGACATTGTTCATTGACAGCCAGTGAAGACCATAGGTTGACGTTATGCAGATATGTTACAAATATACATATATAGGCTATGTTATGGAAGTGAGACTGGAATTGCTGAGAAGACTCATTTCAGCAGTTCAGAATTGATGTTTTCTTTTAGGAAACAATAACTGTATTTATCATGCATGCACTTTGATCTTTAAAAGATCTGGCCTTTTATATTCACAAACCGCTTTATTACACACTACTTGAAAGGTAATATTTAAAAAAGCGTAATAGGGGCACTTTAATCTGATCATGGTCCCTGTAACCTGCTTTTATATCTTCCTTTAAGAAAGTCTGCATCTCTCTGAGAAAGACTCTTTAACTCTGTTTCAGGTTCTTCCAATTTTTCTTTGCCAGTTCAGCAAGCGTGTAAGGCTTTATCGTCCATAGTTGTTTATAGTCCTTTTAATCTATTTCCTCAGCATGCACAGTTTGTCTTCAAAATGAACACAATATAACTAGCTAAAGTTGATTCAAATATATTTTCAGAGCACAGTAGATAAAAAAATAAAAAGAAACTTTTAAATAAGGTACAATGTGTTCTTATCTTTACGGGCTTGCTGGGATCAAAAAGAGCCAACGGAGCTGCTCCTAATAAGCCCACACAAATATATATATATATATATTTCTGGATTATAATTACAGACAAAGCTTCTGTTTTGTGGCTCAAGAAGCTTTCAAAATACTTTACTTTGATGTGGTTATCAATGGCTCGCTACACATGTTCATGAAATCCAACTTTTAAATATACATTATTGCTTTTAAATGCCAAGCAAGATAATCATATGTGGTGTACATTTGGTTTTTTGATTATCATTTATCTTTTTATTTAAAAAATCTTGTCAGTAATCAGTCATTTTCATGACTTTATTGTCTTTGGATGTCTGTTCAACTGTCAGATTGTAGCAACACATGACAGCAGGGATTGGATCGTTTAATCAGCTCTCTATATAAAAGGAAAAGGTCAATAACATATCTGCATTGGCTACTTTCAGTAGTTTTTTTGTTTGTTTGTTTGTTTGTTTGTTTTCAATGTTTCCCCTACATTTAAACTCACTGGATGGTCAACAACTTTTAAGTATTTGGAAAAATTGATTAACTGTGTTTGGGTTGTAGATCACTTGGGCTGCAAAAAAATGAAAATCAATGAAGAAGAAAATAGCAAATTTCCTTATGGATTAAGTGGATCTGTGTGCTCTGGTGATGACCCAAGTTGTTCAAAGCATGCAAGCTCTTTATAAGTTTATAAGCTTTATAAGTTTATAAACTTTGAGTTTCACGTGGGCAGGTTGGGAGTCAGATGCTTTAACAGGTTAGCTGTGCTGTTTAATGTGGTTAAGAGATGTTTATCCCCATTTTACCAATTATATCCAATCATGTTGCGATGGAAACATTGCCTCCTCTCATGTGACTTTCTCCAATTATTCTCGTTTACCCCCCACTAATCCCAGCACACACTTTAGGGGGTCTGTTAAAAGTCAATGGGCTCAGGGGAGGCAAGAGAGACAAAGCGTGCCTAGAAAAACAAGTGATTTATACACTTTTTAATGGCACTTTTTATATATATATATATTTTTTATATATAGTTGTTTTATTAATTTTTTTTATATTGATTCTTTTCTCACCTTTTTTTAAATTTTTTTTTTTGAGGCGGCGCTGCCTCTCTTGCCTTCTCGGAAGAAACACCCCTGATATACACCGATCAGGCATAACATTATGACAGGTGAAGTGAATAACACTGATTATCTCTTCATCACGGCACCCGTTAGTGGGTGGGATATATTAGGCAGCAAGTGAACATTTTGTCCTCAAAGTTGAAAAGAAGCAGGAAAAATGGGCACGTTTGTTGCGTATATGGGGCGGCATAGCCGCAGACCAGTCAGGGTGCCCATGCTGACCCCTGTTCACCACTGAAAGCGACAACAGTGAGCACGTGAGCATCAGGACTGGACCACGGAGCAATGGAAGAAGGTGCCCTGGTCTGATGTATCATGTTTACATCACGTGGATGGCCGGGTGCGTGTGCGTCGCTTACCTGGGGAACACATGGCACCAGGATGCACTATGGGAAGAAGACAAGCCGGTGGAGGCAGTGTGATGCTTTGGGCAATGTTCTGCTGGGAAACCTTGGGTCCTGCCATCCATGTGGATGTTACTTTGACACGTAGTAAACAGAGCAAACCTCACTCCTCTGATCTCAAGAGATGCTCTAGCGACTGACGCTAGAGGTTGCAGCCTTTAGCCTCCTTGTTAGAGCGTCCCACTCTCATGCCAGCGGACCCGGATTGAGTCCCGCTTGGAGCGGGGCGGTTTAAACAGGAGGGGTTACATTGGTGCCATGACCCGGATGGGAGTGAGGTTTAGGGGGGAGAGTGTAACGGAGGCCAGCTAGTAGTTGCTGTGCGAGTAAACCTCACTCCTCTGATCTCAAGAGATGCTCTAGCGACTGACGCTAGAGGCTGCAGCCTTTAGCCTCCTTGTTAGAGCGTCCGACTCTCATCCGGCAGACCCGGTTTGAGTCCCGCTTGGAGTGAGGTGGTTCAAACAGGAGGGGTTACATAAGCATTGTTGCAGACCATGTACACCCTTTCATGGAAACGGTATTCCCTGGTGGCTGTGGCTCTTTCAGCAGGATATGCTCCTGCCACAAAGCAGAAATGGTTCAGGAATGGTTTGAGGAGCATAACAACGAGTTTGAGGTGTTGACTTGGCCTCCAAATTCCCCAGATCTCAATCCAATCGAGCATCTGTGGGATGGAGGCCCCACCTTCGCAACTTACATCACTTAAAGGATCTGATGCTAACATCTTGGTGCCAGATACCACAGCACACCTTCAGGGGTCTAGTGGAGTCCATGCCTTGACGGGTCAGGACTGTTTTGGCAGCAAAAGGGGGACCAACACAATATTAGGTCATAATGCTATGCCTGATCGGTGTATACATAAGATGGTGAATAATTTCAATGCTTAGACAACGTATTCATATAATTTGCAAAAGGTATCAAATCAGTGCTTAGAAACATAGTTTTTTAAGTTTTGAGTTTCAGTTGTGAAGGTTGAAGGATCTCGGTCAGGAACTGCCCTGATTTTACTGACATAAATTCTTCTCTGTAAATATGTAACATTCAAAGATGTGCAATTGTTTGCAAAACAGCGAGTTGCTGTTAAACCTAAATCAATAAAATCAAAAATATTCATACATTTTGATATACTAGCTGTTAAACATAAAATTCAAAACCTGTTTGAAATCCTACATATAACCCAAATAACAATATTTTCACAGGACAAAAAGGCTCAGTTTCACATGATTTAATTGAAGAAATCAATCAATCCCCAAAATGATGATTATAGTCTGTTGTTAAATCATAAATGAATGAGACTACTCAGTAAATGACTACTGAAAGAATCACACAGTACTGCAGCTGACCTGTAGGGGCTGCTAGAGTCAAAATTTCATTGGCATATTGTTTTGGATTCATACAGTATATTATTCAGATATGTTGTACATGAGTAGATAGTGTTAGCCTTAGGTTAGAAAGAAAGATCTTCACTTTGCTGACAAAGTGTCCCTGACCTGTCCCGTGAACTTCTACAGTGACTTCACTTGCATTGTTATAGTTGAGCTTTTGTTGTGCTGTTTGGATTGTAGTATTATTGATTGATTTATTTTTGTTGTCAGGCGTTCCTGCAGGATCTGGGTCGAGGACAGGAGAGCGTGACTTCCTTCAATGAGCTGTCCAATCAGCTTCTGCAGGAATATGCCGCTGATGACACGCGCAAGGTCAAAGAGCTCATGGACAAACTCAACGCCGCATGGAACAGCGTCAATAATGGGTACGCGCATGCACACGGCATCCGCACGCAAAACAATGCACACGTTAATTTCCTTAATCTCCGGGACCTGGAGGGAGAAGATTCAATCAGAGGAAGTGAATCATAGCCACACTCTCTGAAACAACATGCTACCTACCTGCATGTCATAAACACACCCGTCTTCTGACACATTTCACACTTGTGATACTTGTGATATTGATTACATGTCAAAAACTTTTTTTTTATTATTACTGCTGTATTTAATGTTGTGCCAGTTACTACTACCATCATAATGTTATGGTAATGAATACCACTGTTATTATCCATTATCAATACTGTGGTATGTATTACAGCAGCATTTGTGATAGCATAGTAACAATAGTATTTATTACCACAATATTATTATGGTAGTAATAATATATATTTCTGTCATTGAGCTTTTATGAATATCGTGGTAATATTGTCATGGTATTGTGGTGATAATTACTACTACTTTAATTGTGCTCTCACAAATATTGCAGATATAAGTACTACCATAATAATAATTTTGTAATAAACAGTAAATAATATAACAAATAATATTATTATAATAAACAGCATTGATGTAATTAATATTACCATAATTATGCTCTCTCAAAGTACTACCATAATCATTTAGTAATAGATTGTATTGTAATTATGCTTTCATGAATATTATGCCATTAAATACTATTTGTGATAATATTGTTGCGATAAATACTACCCTAATATATGTGTGTGTGTGTGTGTGTGTATATGTGTGTGTATATATATATATATATATATATATATATATATATATATATATATATATATATATATATATATATATATATATATATGCTTTCATGAGTAGTACCACTATAATAATTACTGCACTGATGTTAATTAATAGTAATGTGTTAATTAGTAGTTAAATGACACATACTGAGCGTACAGCATTGATTTCACCGCTGTGTGTTCACTGGTTTGTGGTCATCAGGGCATCCGACCGCCAGGCAGCTTTGGATTTAGAGCTCAAGAGCCTGCAGGTGTCCCTCCGTGAGCTTGAGTCCTTCCTGAAGTGGCTCCATGAGGCGGAGACTACAGTCAATGTGTTATCTGATGCCGCCCAGAGGGAGGGGCTCTCACAGGACTCCGCCCACATCAAGGAACTCAAGGCTCAGCTTGAGGTAAGAACTTCAGTTTTCACATGTACACGCTTATATTCCGTTATATACATTTGGGACTAGAGCCAGCTTATTCTGGCCAAGAACCGCCCACTTTAATGGGATGAGACTGTGTCTGTGACACATAAAATGACCAACCACTTTTTTAGGGGTGGTAGACGATGACTATTCAAGTCACTAACTCTTCCTCAAAACTCCCAGAAGTTGTGTAAAGCCAGCCAATCAGATTTGAGCTTGTGTTTTTTAGTTGCCAGTTGTGTTTTTATGGTACTGCAAAGCAGGGCCGTAACCACCATAGGCATTGAGGGGGACAAGTCTCCCCCTCAACAATTGGAAATGGCCAAAAAGATCAAAGGTGGCGGGGCTTAATGTTCACTGAAGATGAGTGTGATTTCCAATGTAACACTTTGTTTTTACAATGAAAGAGTGCATGCGTGATAAGATATGTGTAGCTAAACAATATATTTTACAACCCACAGTAACATAGTGATGCAAACCACTTTTTAATGTAATTTCACCATTTTGAATTTAAAATATGCTATCATTTAAATGAAGTCATTCATAACTGAATGTGACTAGACAAGTCTCGTCTTTTGGGGCGTGCACCTGAGACCCGCAGTGATGGATTGATTGACAGCTGTCAGACTCACAAAGATGGAAAATGACTGGAGTGACGCCAACAGATCAGTCTTTTGAAGTAGAGGACTTCACCTGAAGTGGAGGAGGGTGAATTGTCTGTAGACACAGGACAGGGCCAGAGCCTTTTCAATTCCAGCCGCTGGCTCAAACTGCGTTAATTCCCAATGCCAAGGCCATGGTGAGCTCGCACCAGGGGCGTGGTAGTGAGCCGTTGGAAGAGCCAACATACATCCAATAGGAAAAGTCAACTGCAGTCGACACCGTTCAACCTTAAGAGGGCAGCATGTTTTTACCATAGACTGTAAAAAAATATGAGCGTAGTGTCCGTTATGTCACCCGTAAGATTCTGAAGAGCAGTTTTGAAACGTAAAGTAGAGACAAGCTTGGCAGCGCGTCATTGTCAGACAACTGCCAATGGGCAAAGAGGCGGGACGTGGGCGGAGCTGAGGTGATGCGATGACTAACAGACAGCGGATAAATGGCTATCCACCTGTCACTCAAAGTGGCCACGCCCTTAATTATGCAGAACTTTAAGGCTTTATACAATGTAAACAAATGAGTTATAAAAAAATTCACCCCCTCACATTTGTCCCAGGCTGTAAACATGTTTTTTTTCTGCTGTAAAGTTGGGCATTTTAACATGGGGTTCTATGAGATTCTGCTCCCTTCTGGAGCCTGTCTCTAGCGGCCAGTCGATGAATTGTAGTTTAAGTCACTTCCGTATTGGCTTCAACAGAAACTGGGGGAGAATTAAAACACTTCATACCTAAATGTCAAAACATTTACCTGAATCAATGAACAGAACTAATAAATCCCCAGTCTTGCAGATCATTAACTAAAGAAAATTGTTCTAGGGTTTAGTTACCCTTTAAATAAAAAGACCACCCCTCTCCCCTTCAAAAACAAAACAAACTTTGGTCCTCCCCCAATGTTCAAGACATGGTAACGGCCTTGCTGCAAAGTGCATGTATTGACTGTGGGCGGGCCATGGGCGTACCGTCTGTGATCTAGACAAATCTGGGACATACAGGCACTAAAGTGTGTGTGAACGATATTCAATTATCTCCCCGTCAGTCCTCATTAGTGCCCACGTCAGCCGCAGCGCAGCATACGTGCAGTCAAGGTATAGATGACTTCAGCTGAGAAAGAGCGTGTCTTCCTTTTCTTCTCCCTCCTCCAACGATTCTTTGTCGAGTCTGGTTGTCCTGTGAGATTCACGCATCACAGTTTGATCTCTTTATCTGCCGTCGTCTCTGATCACAAGCTCAGTCGCTCTCACTGCCTACAAAGATTCAGAAGCCTACACACACATTACACATGCACTAAATACACTAAAGTACTTCAACTTGTGTGCCATTTTATTAAACGAATCACCCCGACTCTGAATTCTGAAATGTGGACGTGGCTGCAATGCATTGAGTCATCTTTTATTGTCATGTTGCTTGGCAACAAATGAGATGTTTTGCACCTTTGAAGGGCATTGCGAGGACATGGGCCCTTTGTAGGGTCAGTTCAAACCAAAGTGAGCAGCTGAATTCTTCCTGAAGGCCATTAGTGAAGTGTACAGACAATTGTCACTTCAAGTGCAAAGTCCTCACAGTTCATTCTGAAACATTAATTAATTTGATCAGAAAATTAACTGTATCATAAAGCCTACTGTCATTGCGTCGATTGATGGTTTAGACTTTTTTAATGAGGGAAATGCCTACTAGTATAATTGTAAGAAACGTCCACCTTCATGTGAACCGTTCATGTGACTTTGTGTACATTTTTTTTTCAGATTTTTATGAAGTAAATGTAAGAATAACTAATATATGTAAGATTATTGCTTACTACACTGAAGCGACTTCAGACTAAGCATTTCAAAAATGACCCTTTTTATTTCAATGAAATTAATGTACTCTGTTTTAGTTTGATAATGTTTTTATTTAATATTTTGTATTTTTAGGGGATGTTATGCTACTAAATTATATTTATGGAATGGTTATGATCCATTTATTAACTGTTTGAGCATAGACCTGAAAATGAAACTTCCAACTTAAACTCATAAATACTGAATGCCTTGGAGCACAGACTTAAGTTTTGTCTCTTTTTAAAGATGACACATGGCAGACTATTGCTGTGTGGAACTGTAAAAAAAGTTATAGAAGTTTGATTATTATGAAAAAATTTTTATTTTTTTATATATATATATATATATATATATATATATATATATATATATATATATATATATATATATATATATATATTATAAACAAGCTATGTTCCAAATTTGAGGTTGATATCTCAAAAATGAGCTTTCAGTCAGATTTTGTTTGGGCGCAGTACCAAACGCTTCCACTAGATGAAATTTGTCTCCCATTCGTTTCCAATGCGCTCATTGCGAGGAGTACAAGTGTGGCTATTTTTCAGGACCTTTTAACCTTTTTGAGTCATGTCCATGATTTTGTTTTTCATTTTTTTTTTTTTTTGTGTTCAGATAGCAAGTGCCACAAACCTTTACCACGTTTCGTACCATTCAGATGAAGTAAAAAAATTCTAAAAACAAAACGTAAAGTTTTTTTTTTGTTAAATATGACATATTACTATTAAGACATAAGACATACTAAGACATATTATCGGGAGTTATAGAGTGACAAACTGATATTTATATGTGTTTTATGTAGTAGTCTTTTATGCTGTTACTTACACTTACACTGCAAGATATCAGAATTTCATCTTACTTTTTGGCATGTAAATATCAGCATCTGCACCAAATTGCACATTTTAGCTGATTTTGGGCCTAAAATGTAGGTGTTTCTTGCCTTTTCAAGTATACTATACTTCATACTATACAGTCATAAAAGCATGATGTATCAAATATACTCAACTAAAGCAAAACTTTTTTTAATTTAAGAATATATTTTTTTCTAAAGGTTTAATGAACTGTTGCATTTAAAAATATAAAATAAAATTAAAATTATTTTACAAATATAGAGATTAAAGTTTTTGCAATTAATGTTTTTTTGCCACCCACACCATCGTTCGAGCTTTAATGGAGCTTTCTGCTGTTTTCTGCACAATTTACAGTGGAATTCAGTTGCTTGACAAGAGCACCATTTTTATTGAACATTGGTTTCTTTTATCATGTTATTGTAAGCGCATGCATTAATAAAGCTAAGGTCGTGGGTGTGATTCCCAGGAGGCGCACATTTTGATAAGATTCAAGAGTTTTATTTGTCACATACACAGTTATATACAGAATATACAACCGGCAGTGAAATGTAAACTACAGAGCTTAAATGTAAATGGCTTTAGATAAAAGCATCTGCCAAATGTATAAATGCTTAAATCGCTTTGTTTGACATGCTCATGATTTTTGTTCAGCTTCTTTCTTTTGCGTCTGTCTTCCACTTAGTCACTGTCAGTTTGTTTGTTTGTTCTCATGTTGTAGTCACATTGTCAGCGTTCGTGTTTATCAAGGACATGTTCAGGTTATTTGTTTCCTTTGTTGACGCAGTCGATGACCAGAAAATGGCATGTTAGGAAATTGTTTAATCTCGACTGATGTCTGTGTTCGTTTGACATCAATGACAGTGACATTAGAAAGAGATTTACTGATGTCACCATCACTTCTCAACAGGAACCATGTTCCAATTAGGGGCTTTCGCACTGAAGGAACCTTTTCATAGGTCCTACAACTAATGGTGGAAGTACCTGTTTTTTTGGTGTGTTCGCACCTCAGGAACTGGGAATGTTTTAGTTCTGGGAACGCCTTTTGGAGAAACTAAATTAAATTAGCTCCCAGGGTCTAACCCAGCACTATAGGAACTATCAGTGACATAAGTGTAGCTGATTGGCTGAACGCACACCATACGAAACACCGTCACCAGCAGTGTATACAAAAAGCAGTGTATACACACAGTCTACATATACTTACTTCATGAACATGGAAGAACATGGAACTTTATAAAGTAAAAGCTCCTTTGAGTATCTAGCTCCCGCCAGACCGCCTTCTGTATTCAAATTACGAAATAAAGCGTAACTGCCACGACGAATGACGGCGGCCATAGCGTAAGCGTTTTGAACTGTGTGGCGTTACACTTTCGTTGAATAAGGAAGGCGGTCTGGTGGGAGCTAGATATTTTACTTTATATTTACTTTACTTTTGTCTGATTCGATTATAAACTAGTGCATTATTCCACTAAGCTGGCAACGATCTCAACTTCAGCGTCATCACTACCACGCACCCCTTCTTGATCCTGCCTTTCACACAGGGCGCGTTCTGGGACTGATCCCGGCAATGTTACTAGGTCCCCATCCTGGGATGTGTTTGCGTTCACACATAAGGCACTCGAGCAATTTTATGGCAATTTTCTGGGATCAGTGCTTTGTGTGAAAGGGGCTATAAACATACAGAACGCTAACGCTAAAGGCATTTACCTGTTGTCTTTGTCTGCGGCATTGTGTTCTTTTCTCAGTTTCCATGATATGTTGCACTGTGAGTTGTTGTGGGAAATGTCATCTCTTGGCCCTCTTTTTATGCTCTTTCAGTTGCATATCTTAACGAATCTTTCTCTGTCACAAAACCCACAACAAAAACACTTCTCTGATCAATCGTCCTCCATCCTCCAGTTGTCGAATGCCGCACTTTAATGGCATCGCTGTCAGTCAGAGCTTCAGAGTCCTTCACACTTCAGAGCTCCAACTGGTGGTGCGAATTTAAACAGGAAAATTGCCCTGGGGGAACATTTAGTTCTCGGGGGACTGTCCTGGTGGCTAGTTCCTAGAACTACCCTGTGCGAAAGCCTCTTATTAGGTCAATGGCAAAACTGTTAATAAGTACTTGCTGTGATGTAAAACTGCTGTTTGTAAAAGTCTAGGATTTTTTTTTAATTATTATTATTTTTATTTTTCTTTCTTTTTGACTAAAGATGACATTAGACACTTTGTGTAACCTTGTGGAAGACTTTGGGCCAGATTTACTAACAGCTTGCACCAGTGCAAACTCTCTTTTGGCATTAAAAGCTACTGTCAGGATTTACTAAAGACACTGATAAATTAGCGCTGAAAATGTGTGGACAGGGTTATTTTATTATGCGTTTGTAGGAGTTTCCCTTTCAGGCACAGTATTTATAGGAGGAGAGTATTTCAATTAATCATGCAATGCGACTAAGGTTTGCGCTCGTCAATTTCCTGGTGTTTGCATTATTTACCGCCCAAAAAAGCATGTCTTAAACCACGTGCTAACGGGTAGATTGTATTGGTCATTATCTAAATGATCCTGTTGCTTCAGTGTTCATTCATTTGTGCGGCGTCAGTTGATCACGCACTGAACTTTCCACTCCCATCTGCACTTTTTTGGAATTGCACTCATGCTAATTTGCCCTGTTTAGTAAATCTGGCCCTTTGACTAAGGGGTGATTTCACCAAGCATAAATTCTGCCTGCTGATTTTTGTGTGCACAAAGCCACATTTGTTTGGAAAAATGGCAATTACTCATATAGTGCCCTAAAAATGTTATTTTGTTCACACCAAGAGCCCATGGTTGGCGTTTCGTTGTTTACTGTTGTTTGGAGCGATTTGTTTCCCCTCATCCATCTTTGTCACTGTACAACTGAATCACGCTCAAATCACACTGACTCGCTCAGTGGATAGTGTGATGAGACAGACAGACTTGTCAAACTCACATCAGGAGACCGAGAGAGAGGCAGACAGGGATTTGAGACGCAAAGATGTTCCTAACCTCTTGAATGTGAAATTATATATTGTGTATTTATATGAATGTATTTCTGTGGAAGTGTAATGGCGATTTGATCAGGAATTGATTACATGGTGAACAATGGTTATATACCCTAATGGAGGCAGGATGGGAAGGGTTGAAAATGGAGATTTGTGATGTCAGCCTAAAATGATATCAGAATTGTCTCAGTTCACTTAGTTCACTTACTTAAAGGTAGTTCAACCAAAAATGTTAATTGTCGTCATTTACACGACTCGACTCGACTTCCTTTCTGCTGTGGAATACAAGCAGAAGATATTTTGAAGACTCTGCTGGTTGCTCTTTTCCATACAGTTTCAATGAATGGAGACTGATACAGTCAAGCTTCAAAAAGCTTTAAAATAGTGGTCCATATGATATGTACATAGTGTGAGCAGCAGACCAAAATTTAAGTTGTTGTTTAATAAAAATCTTTCCCTCACTGCAGCTTTTAATCTTGATTAAACTGGATTAAGGAATCAGTGAGAACTTCAGTGAGAGATTTGGTTTTGTAAGCTGGATCAACTGATTTCTTAAATGGATCTAAAAAAAAAAAAAAAAAAAAAAAAAAAAAAAAAGTTAATAAATTGTACAAATCAGACATCCCTTCCCTCAAGAAAATACACTGTGAAAATATCCTGTAAAATTGACATAAACCATGCATTTTCAGTAATTTACTAGTATTATGGGATGATATAATGGTGCTTTGCAAATTTGTGTCTTCTAAAATTGACCATATCTTTCTTTGAAGTCCCCCTGTAGTCAATCATTTTATCCCTTAAAACTCATCTTTGATCACCAAAATTACATATTTAAATGTTTCTTTTTTTCTGTAAAATATTAATCATGCTTCATTTAGTGTACGTGGATGGAGACAGAGCAGCACGTGTCATAATCTGAAAGCCACACCCAGCCCCCCACACTCCCCCTCAACCGAACAAACCAACCGTCTCCATTGACTTTGTATTGCATAAAGTGGCCTCCTTGTCTTTTCTAACTTATAACAAAAAAAAGAACAATGTCTAAAAGCTGATATGTGACAGGGTGTACAGCAAACAAGCTAAAAAACCCAGAAGTTTTTATAAGCTGTCGACCCAAAAAAACAAGTGTTTAAGGACACAAAAGTGGATACAGGCAATTGAGACAGAGCGTGACATGTTATATTACACTGAGAACTACGCCCACTGGAAGAGAACGTGATCAGCGACAGGAAATATAATATATAAAAAACACATTTGAATATTTGACTTAACAGTGACAAACTGTTTACTGCACACATAGGCATACTGAGGCAGGATCCCAAAATGTACCCATTCTTCCAGCTGAAGCTTCACTTCTTATTGCCTGTATCCACTTTTGTGTCCTTAAACGCTCTTTTTTTTTTTTTGGGTCGACAGCTTATAAAAACTTAGTTCTGGGTTTTTTAGCTTGTTTGCTGTACACCCTGTCACATATCAGCTTTTAGACATTGTTCTGTTTTTTGTTATAAGTCAGAAATGACAAGACGACCGCTTCATGCAATACAAAGTCAATGGAATTTAATTGTCCCAACCCCCCCGGTGTGGGCGTGGCCTAAATGTGCTCTGTCTCTATACATGCGTATGCAAATTAGCCCCGCCTCCACTCACTCATACAGGCTCGTTTACAAGTCGATGTATCAGAATGGTAATGCGTTTTATGTAATGCTCTCTACAACGCCTGGCACATAATGGAAATTAATATTAGCCTTTTGCTTGACTACGTTATCAAATGGCTAATAATGTGTTGCTAATGTCTGTTCTTCATCTCAGAGTCAGTCTGCCTTCTAAAAATCAGTAGAAACACTTTGAACAACTCAGTGGAGAAATGTTCATTATAACATCATAATATACATCATATACATAATTCACCCGCTATATTGCTAAATGTACCCAGTTTTTCATATCAACAGAAAAATATAGTGGGACAACCTGTCTTCTGTCGAGACTCCCTGCTTCAGAGAATAGTTAATGATATGCTAAATCCCACCCACACGTTGACGTGATTGGTTACAAGGTAGTTTGTGACGCAAGAAACACCGGCGATTTCAAAACACGTTTTTGTCTTTTTTTTCCACTGCAGTTTTAAGAAGAAATTACTCAGCAATGGTGCTGACTTATGAATTTGCACATGGTTTGTCTTAAAGCATATTAAAAACACCACATATACACATAAACAACATTAAACACTTGTGATTTTCACCACAGGGGGACTTTAAGTGATATAATGTTAATATACAAATATATAATCGGGAAAAAAAATGTGCAGTATGTTTATTAGTCAAAATTATCGCATGGCTTCAAAAGACTTTCAAAAGATAATTTGGAAAATAAAATATTTCTAATTTTAAGTTTATAATATTTTGGTGTGTTTGTTTTTTTCCTTTTTAGAAGCCTAACCCTGAAGTTGAAACTGCATGGAAAAGAGCTAGATTTCTAATTTTGTATTCCACGAAAGTCAGTCATACAGGTTTGGAACGCCACGCCACAGAATAAGTGTTGATTTTGGGTGAAGTATTCCTTTAAGAAAGTAAATGAGGTCAGTATTGATTTCATGTTGGCTTTGTGAACGTTTGTCGTCGTGGGTCATCAGAAGGATAAACCGAGATAATAATAGCACCTTCGCGGAGCGAAAGAGTAAGTGATTTCCACTCTGATTCATTACTGTTCTCTTCATGTCTCGCTCATTTCTCTGACGTGTCTCACTGCTCTATTTCTCTGTCTCTCAGGAGATGTGCTCTCTTTCAGTAAAGTGTGTCACCCTCGCTCATTCCCTTTATGAATTTATACACCCTATTACTCGCTCTCGTTCTTTTGGTGCTGAAAGAGACACTCCAGCTCTTGAATGCTCTCCGGAGTTTCTCTCCGTCCGTTGTATCAACCCTTCCCTCTCTCTCTCTCTCTCTCTCTCTCTCTCGCTCTCTCTCTCAAAGCATCTTTGTCTCCCTCGTTCATTCTCTTTTTTTCTGTGTTAATTCTCTCTCCATGACTCTTGTTTATCGCTGGAGAGGAGAGCGCTCATTGCCGCCTGACTCCTGACGCGCTCGAGCGCGCGCGTGCGAGTGTGGGACATGTTTGTCAGGGCTCGTCACATTTCGCTCGGCTGGTGGTGGGGGATATGTGAGCGTGCGTGAGCATGTGTGTGTGTGCGTGGCGGTGAGGATGCGTGCTCTCAGACGCTGGCAGTCGTGTGCAGGCAGAGTTAAGATGATGGCTGTAGTTCGGACGTCTCTGCAGAAAGTGGTGGTCTTCCTACACCGGCTCCAGAGAATGGCGATATCCTCACCGCGTTACCAGAAACTGTGCAAGGTCAGTGTCGTGCACACACACATTTGCTGATGTGCTTTCATCCGTTCAGTGTTAGTTTACGTTAGTTGGACTTAGTTTGGTATATCTTGTGTTACTCTGAGATCTGTTGGAGTTCTAGTTTCTTGGATATCATGGTGCTTTTTTTTGTTATAATTTTTTTAAAATATTTCAGTCAAATCCTTTATAAGAGTCTTTTGTTGTATTGTTGCAGGTGTTTTTCTTCATATTTTGACTATCTTGTTTATAATTGTGTAAATTTGTAATGCTAAGTTCTATTCTTTATACCAAATGGCATCATAGACAACTCGTATAAACCGTATCAGACCAGTATGAACATTTGAAAGACATTTATTCAATAATGTTTGAGGAATATGGATGTGATATTTTAGAATAGCACAGGAGCATTTGATGCCATCAGTGATGTAGTTTCCAGATGTTTGTCACAAACATCCAAACCACATTAGAGTGGAAGGAACGTAAAAAAAAAAAAAAGATCATTTGATGTTTTTGATATATAGATGTTAAAGGATTCCTGTTAGTAATATCTTGTATGAGTGATACCATGTTTAGCTGCCGTCAGTGTGAGCTGTCAGTAATCGTCCTTTGAGCGTGTGTGTGCGATCGAGATTAGAGAACGCAACAGCTGTTCTGATATTCAGTGTTTAGCTGAAATCCTCACAGGATTTACACACACAACATACGGCACTGCTGCGAGATGGAGAGCTTTTCAAACAATAGCTAGTTCATCTTTATGTGTGTTTATTAAAGAGATCGCAGCACGTAGCCGTGTTGTGTGTGTGTGTGTGTGTGTGTGTGTGTGTGTGTGTGTGTGTGTGTGTGTGTGTGTGTGTGTGTGTGTGTGTGTAAGTTAGTGAGGTATGATGTGATAAAGTGTTAAAGACCTAACAAGCGATAGGACAATTTCTGGGTGGGTTGGTTGGTTGGTTTCTATTTCTGTGATGTTTATCTCTTTACCAGTGAAATCTCATTGGTTAAAAATCCTGCTCCACTTATCAAACATCAAACATGTTCTGATGTGGTGCAGAGTTTTCACTTTCACTGTGGACCGGTAAATGACTTTGAATGCTGTTATTTTCTTGTTGTGTCTGGCTCGGACGGAGTGTTATATTTAGTTAAAGGTCTGTTACTACATCCAACTCACTTATTTAAAAACAAATTCTGTTTTTGTGATATGGCCCCTTGAATCAACCAGACTCAACAGCCAGTTCAAAGTATTAGAAAAAAAAAAAAAAATAGGAGAGGTGAGGTCAATAGGGGGGAAATTATATTTAAGTGCCCATATATTGCTTTTTTAAATCTTGCCTTTCATGCAGTGTGTAATATAGTTGTCTGTGAAATGGAAATGTTCTGCAGAGATGTAAAGTCACGATAAAGTCATTGTCTCCCAAAAGAAAGAATCGCTTCTGAACCGCCTAAACGAGTCGTTTGTATTTCGAATCTCACTGCGTTGAGGTTCTACATCACTTACACAAAACATTTGCATAATGTCTGCCTATGTTGTACGTTGCCCGCCCACGAACAACTTGACCAGCCGTCAAACATGTCATTTTACTGACGACTGTTTTTTAAAACGCAGTGTTCAATGCAGGATTCACAAAACGCTTTCTCTTGAAAGACGTGTCAGTACTCAGTTTATTTGGACCAGCTGCTCCTCAGAATCACAACCTGTAAGTATGAATAATTATTGATGTATATTTTCTACCGGGTGTTTAAAATATGTAGTTTTGTGTTTTATATTGTGTAAGTTCCCGGCTAACTCACATTATTACCTAAAACTCTATCTATTAATTATAGAGTCTATTAATGCAGATCGTCTGTTGTTCTTACTACTTTGAATAAAGATAAAGGATGGGGCAAGATTTGCTTTACAAACATTTACATCAGTCATTTGCGTTAGTGCTGGGCTAACGTATGCGCTGTTATTGATACAGTTCCCACATGTGCACCTCAATAAATTAGAAATACACCCATGGGTTTGTTGATGGACACACACTTGTTAATGCTGATGGTGAAGAATTACAGCTGCCACATCTCATAATGTACCTCAAAATGAGTAGCGCATCACTGAGAAACGTCCTGCTCAAGTCGTCCTTGCGATGGAGGTTCGGGTTGAATAACTAGTTCTTCTAATGTTTCATCATCGGACTCGCGCTCGGATTGATGTGGTAAAATCGACATCATCGTTGCTGTCTTTACAGTGTGTAATCGCTGAGCTTTAGGAAGTCTCCGGAGCTGAAAATCAGTTATGGCAATGGGCGTTGACAACAGACTGAGCCATCTGACCAATCAGAGCAGAGTAGACCAATCACAACAGACTGAGCCATCTGACCAATCAGAGCAGAGTAGACCAATCACAACACACTGGGCCATCTGACCAATCAGAGCAGAGTAGACCAATCACAACAGACTGAGCCATCTGACCAATCAGAGCAGAGTAGACCAATCACAACACACTGGGCCATCTGACCAATCAGAGCAGAGTAGACCAATCACAACAGACTGAGCCATCTGACCAATCAGAGCAGAGTAGACCAATCACAACACACTGAGCCATCTGACCAATCAGAGCAGAGTAGACCAATCACAACAGACTGGGCCATCTGACCAATCAGAGCAGAGTAGACCAATCACAACACACTGGGCCATCTGACCAATCAGAGCAGAGTAGACCAATCACAACACACTGAGCCATCTGACCAATCAGAGCAGAGTAGACCAAACACAACAGACTGGGCCATCTGACCAATCAGAGCAGAGTAGACCAATCACAACAGACTGGGCCATCTGACCAATCAGAGCAGAGTAGACCAATCACAACAGACTGGGCCATCGGACCAATCAGAGCAGAGTAGACCAATCACAACAGACTGGGCCATCGGACCAATCAGAACAGAGTAGACCAATCACAACAGACTGGGCCATCTGACCAGTCAGAGCAGAGTAGACCAATCACAACAGACTGGGCCATCTGACCAATCAGAGCAGAGTAGACCAATCACAACAGACTGGGCCATCGGACCAATCAGAGCAGAGTAGACCAATCACAACAGACTGGGTAATCTGACCAATCAGTGCAGAGTAGACCAATCACAACAGACTGGGTAATCTGACCAATCAGTGCAGAGTAGACCAATCACAACAGACTGGGTAATCTGACCAATCAGAGCAGAGTAGACCAATCACAACAGACTGGGTAATCTGACCAATCAGAGCAGAGTAGACCAATCACAACAGACTGGGTAATCTGACCAATCAGAGCAGTGTAGGCTCGTGGAAAGCAGGGATTTAGAGAGACTGATTCATCCATCCATAATATTGTATATTATGAGAAAATTAAAGCGTTTTTTGACCTTTGCTGCATGTAAACCTGTTGTAGGAGACTCCAAATCAAAATTAGGAGCCTTTAAAATAGCATAATAGGGAGACTTTAAACGCCACATTATATGCTGAAAAGCAGTCATTTAGCAGACGCTTTTATTCAAAGTGATATACGGTACATTTATAACTGGAACAATCTCACTGAAGGTTATGTGTTTTGAACAAAGGGAAGGGGGGAAATCTGTAGGGACCCCACTATTCGTTTTGTTTGTCAGATTTAAAACTGATTCTCAGTTTTTTTTTTCAGCAATAGCACAGGCACAAAACTTTCTGTACAACAGTTTGTCCAAAAAGCTATTCCCGATGGAAACCGTATGCCGTTATAAAAATCTTGTATCCGGGACGGCTCTGCGGCTTTCCTTCTATGTAAATGAAATTCGGCATCAAAGCAGCCTTAAACTTTGTGGTTGTCAGTCAGCGTGTCTTGTTTTCTGTGGTTTTCAGCATGTGTTTTAGTACAGGATGCAAAACATGGTTGTAGTTTTTCTTAACTATTTTGTAAAATAAAGATTACTGAGCCATTTTTGTCCGTGGCTATTAAACTTCTGAAAACGTCCACGTATTCCACAATTTCACAGGTTATATATCACTCCAGATGTGCCGCCCATGCTGTTTTTGCAGTGTTGCACACTGTTGTTATGTTTTGCCCTGCGTATGATTTTTCAATAAACTTAATTATTAGTAATTAACTCAGTGCCATATGTGAAATCCGTCACACGAAACCCACACACTCACAAGCACCAAATCTATCTCGAGGAACATAAGTTACTCCTCACTCGATTAAGCAGCACCAGGCCAGATGGAGGCGGTGCGGTGATCGTTTAAGCGTCCCTGGGCGGCACTGCTGGCTCCGCACCCTAGGGAAGGCATCAGTCATTCTGCGCTCCATTACTCTCTCCTGGGAGGAATCCATCTTTTGGAGATCATTTGAGCCTCCAAAGACCTGCTGTCTCGCACCACCTCCGTATGTGTGATGAATTAGCCCAAAATAAGCCTCGAATTTGGGGCTCCAAAAATTTCATTTTCACTTACATTCATGATTTTCTTCGTCACGTTTTCTCTGTTATTGAGCGGCATCCAGGTCCCAAAGGGTCCCATGATTTCGACATTAAATGAACTTGGAATATTACTCACAGCTTCATGTTTGATGTTATTGAACTAATTTTAGCTCATTTTTACCTCATCCCTCAATGTGCGTCTAACAGGCAAGCATTCAGAAACATTAGCCTTGCATTTTTGTACTGGTCTCATTTTGTCAGGGAAAATTTGGAGTAGTTTTCTCAGGCGGGTGAACTGATGTAAATCATCCTGTTGTCGTGGAACTTCTCTTCTGGGTGGATGAACCGATGTAAATGGTAGGGGTGTAACGGTACACAAAGGATGATTCGATGTGTACCTCGGTTTTGAAGTCACTGTTTCGTATGGTTTTAGTGCAGCAGTACTGCAGTGTATGGTGCTGTTGTAAATGGGGCTTTTGAAGTTCTTCCACAATTTGGATGCAAAATGTATTTTGTAGTGAGAATAATTGAGCTCCCATTTTATTGTGCTCCGTCTGTTTGAGGCGCATGCGTGCACGCGTTTAACCCTCTGGTCATCTTCATTTAGGGTCACACTTGGCTCCTTTGTGGTCAAAAGTGACCGAAGCCTTGAAGTGTAACTTTTTTTTTTTTTCCTCCAGGAAACCAATGTAATATATTTTTGTTCAGTAATATATATTTTTTTATTATTTAGAACTTTTAGGGGATTTTATGATACTATGCAATATTTATACAATTTGTATTAGCTATTTTTCCCCATTAAAACCATTTTTTTTTTTTTTTTTTCAATTAAAGCAGTATTCCATGTTAAAATAGACAATGGCCCTCATTCATGAAACTTTTGTAAAAATATGATATATAACATATGATATATAGCTTAAATATCCACAATTTAGGATACAGTATAAAAAAAAAATTATATCATGTAGAAGTTGTTTCCTGTTTCATGTTAATCATGTCAATATTGATCCGAACAGTGCACTGTGGCTTCAGCGTGAGCAACTTTTTGCCCAAACTTCAAAGGCCTGTTTAAATTATTAAAACTAGAAGCATATCTTTAATGTTACATTTATCAATGTGTTTGGGACAGAGGGGAACAGGGTCGCATTTGCAGCAGATATATGCTGCCCATCATAAATCAAACGGGACAGACGGGTCGGAGGAGAACACCGGAAAATGTGACAGAATGGACAATATTCGTCTGTATTTGCAATACACGAGCCGCGGTTCGGCTGCGCGAGACAAACGCCGCCAGTGTGAATGCACAACGGGTGCGCGTGGCTCCCGCTCTCCATACGCACTGCTTCTGCCCTGCCAGCGCACTGCTTGCGCGTGTGGTGTGAAGTCGACCTTATGCGACGCTGGCGCATCCTCCAAATCCGTGCAGCCTTCCTTATCTCTCCCACTTGCCATTTCTACACGTGACATGACCTGCAGCACTCCACTTTTACTGTCTTTTACTGTATGTCCACACACACCTCTTATTTTGCGCGAAAAGGACACCCACTGTCTGAGGTAACGTACGGGTACGAGGCTACATTGCGCATGCGTCGAACCTTGCGACGCACACACGCTCCAAACAGAGACAAGCGAACCGAACAGTTCGGATGTTTTTTCATGTACCGTGCCACCCCTAGTATTTAAACGTGTATATTAATGAATCCCAAACATTTGTAAATAGGACACACGTGCACACTCATTCATAATTATCATAATCCCCACCCATGAGTTACAACTGCAAATGACGTGTACAAGGAACACTGTGGAATCTACTGGACTTCCTTCTGTTTTGGCGCCAGTATTTCACATAAAATACTGAATCCGTGCGTGTGTGTGTATAATAGTGTGTTGTGTGTGTTTGAATGGGTGTGTCTATTTAGTACTCTTGTGTAACCTCTTCCTTGCTGCTTGTTTTTTTACTGCATTGTGGCTGAATTATTGATTTTATTTCACACATTTGCAAACACTTTGCATAAACACTAGTTATATATATATATATATATATATATATATATATATATATATATATATATATATATATATATATATATATATATATATATATATATATATATATATATATATATATATATATATATATATATATATATATATATATATATATATATATATATATGTGTATATATGTGTGTGTGTGTGTGTGTGTTGTGTGTTGTGTGTGTGTGTGTGTGTGTGTGTGTGTGTGTGTGTGTGTGTGGTGGGGGGGATGTGTCTATTTTGCACTCTTGGCATTTTAGAGTGCCACCCCTTCATTGCTGTGCACTTTTTCTTTTTTTCTTTTTTTGTGTGGTTTGTACCACCAGAGAGTTTTTGTATTTTTTCATATTTCCTATTCATTTCCCATGTCAGTCATTTTTGACCACGACAGAGCCAAGTGTGACTTTTTCAGATTTCAACATTTCAAAACATAAAAGAGGCCCAGCGGGTTAAGAGTGACTCGTTTGCTGTCAGGACGAGCCTTTATATAAAATGGAAATACACAAGTCAAAATCGAGCATGTATAGATAAGGATACGACCGCAAGATGTGCAGTAAGTTATGTTCTGAGGAAAGCAGGTCTCAAATGCATTAAATAACACGCATATGACAGGAGGACAAGCCACTTTGCACTTAAGCAAGTAAGTAGTGAGAATATTAATTAGCTACATGTACTTTCTTTTAGGGATGCACCGATACCACTTTTTGGGCCGATAACGATACTTTAATTTTTGGTACTTGCCAATACCGATACTAATACCTGTGTTTTTCACTGCATTTGTAATTTCTTTTATATTTTGGGTCGAGAAACCGAAAAAATATGAATCACATTAGTTGGCTTAATTTGTTTAGCAAATACATATTTCCTTAATTAATTGTAATGCTTAATTAAACCTGCTAAAATGAATTATATGAGCTTCTGTTATTTGGCTGTTCTTTCTGTTGCTCTATCATATTGTATCTCTTTCATTTACTTGCACAGCACATATTCAGAGCGGCTCCAGCGGGGCTCAGTGCTAAGGATTGGGTCAGTGGTTCAAATGTTTAGATAACAGTGAAATATCGCAAGTCTATTCCTATTTTGATATTACAGCAAAAACTACTGGCCTAATTAATGCCAATGTAAAACATTATTAGAGAACAGTCAGTGATGAAATAAAGCACTAATAATCACATCACAAATAGCACAAATAAATACAACAGAACAAAGAAAGGCTACAAATGAAAGAAACTGTTTTTCAGGTTGTTCTAACAGTAGTTTGTGGTACAGAATTTGAGTAATCAAATGTGAAGTAACACTGTATACATTAAATATAGATTAATATTTATAAATTGCAATGAGAGATTTCTTTGATCTTTGTTGTTGAAACATCTTGACCTGCAAACGTTCTGTAATAGTGTAGGGAACCACTCGTTATGCATACATTTTATCGTTTTACTTACATAGACAATTTAGTTTGAATCAAAATGCCGTGTGCTGAGTGAATGATCAGCTGTATAGAGCATGCAACAGATGTTTGTCAGATCGTGCACCACAGCTATAAGGGTGTTACTATTTTGTTTCATATTTCTACTAATTAGATAAATTTACTTCATAGACAGCCTTCCCTTTTATCCCCATTATACTCTCTGTTGTCTGTGTTTTTTGTCTGGACACAAACGGATTCGGTTGTTGGTACTGGAGCATTTTTATGAGTACACGAGTGCGGTATCGTTGCATCCTCACTTACTACAGAGTTAGGGTTTGGTTTAGGGTTAGTTACTTGTAATCATGCATAATTTACTGTTATTACTAAAGTAAGTATGTGTAGTAACTACATCATCTTAAAATAAAGTGTTACCAACCAAACAACTTGAAAATCATGTTTAAAAGCCTGGAGTTGGCGTGAAAAAAAAACTGTATAGTGAAGTTGTGTTTACTCCATTGAGGACCAGTCCAGTCCTGACCTCTCTGGCCGGCCATATCTGTTACCCCCAGGGTGTGATGTCCATGGACTGACTCAGAGCTCAGAGACTTAGCCCATCTGTGTGCGCTGCTTCAGAGGTTTTAAGATAATGGTGCATTAGCAGTCTGTCATGTTACACACACCAGCTAGGTTCTGCCTCTTTCACACTAACTCGTCTTTCCTTCTCTCCAGTACACACACACACACACACACACACACACACACACACACACACACACACACGCACACACACACACACCGTGAGTCACAGCGGCTGCTCCCCTCACTTAAAGCACTTTTGTACTGATGTCCATTACTGAGAGCCTGAGTGGAAGTGCTATATTTCTGCCAAAGTGAGATCAAGATTAATCTGCATTTATGAGTCAGATCGTCAAAATTTTGCCACATTTTAGCAAAGAGATGTGTGTGCACGCATGCATAAATCCATTCTGACATTGGGTGATATATTGTCTGTCCTTGGACAAAGATGTCTGGAATTTGGTTGCTTCTCCTCTATAACTTCCTTCATATCCTCTCCTCTTCTGCTCCCTTGTCGCGTCTCTCTCCGTCCCACATCTCATGTCCTCTCAAATCCTTGTTTCTCTCATTCTCTCTCATCTCTCATTCTCTCTTCACATTGTTTCTCCTCTCTTCTTTCCCTTGTTCTCTTTCCTCTCCTCTGCTCCCTCCACATCTCTCCTGTCCTCCTCTCCTCCCTTGTATCAGCTCTTCTCTCGTCTCCTTTTTTCTGGCAATTGTATTCAGGCTTGAAAGAATTGAAAGAGTTATTGATAGCGTAATGGTGGTGACTACGGATGTAATTTTGACATAAATTCCCATAATCAATCGTTGTTTCAATTAACAGTCAATTAATCGTTAAAGGTTCTGTATGTAAGAATGACAGCTAGTGGTTGAAATGGGTACTGCAGTCCAAATTCAAAATAATGTTTCCCCCGGCCCCTCTTTCTTAGACTCCATGCTCACGCGGGTTGCCAGTTTGAGGACACGCAACAGGAACGAGCACAAGTGACAATGGAAGGCGAGGAGACTTACACACACTGTGTTGATTTATCCGCGTTTTAACGTGCTTCAGTTCGGAGATTTTTAGATGGATGCCGAGGCTTTTTAGGTCGGGTAGAATCTGCGATCTCTGACCCCGTTTGTTTGTTTGATTCCATGACAGCGATCGCTGTGTTTTACGCCAACTGGCAATCTGTGCTGTCGAAATACTATTGGGTAAACTGGCAACGTGCGTTATCACACAGACCAAAACAAAAACACATTACGACACGGAACGCACATAACTGGCTGTAGAGGTGCTTTTCAGATAAACAGGTACGGGAACTTAGCATGTTTCCTAAGTATCTGCAAACATATTATGGTATTTTTATGTTTTAGTACAGTCACCTTACATACAGCACCTTTAACCTGAACCTCTTAAATCCGAAGCTTAACCAGTTGATTAACCAGCACCAAACAGGTGTCGTACATTAGTAAGCATTAGTAGTAGATCGCATATCTTTATTTAGAGCAGGTGGTCTCGAATGAGCCCAAACACAGCATAAGACAATGCGTTGATCAATGAGTGACATTGGCATTGACTTGATGGACTTCCAGGATCCGATGCGTCGCGATCATGACGCAGTCTTTTCCAGCGTCATTTCAAAGTTCCACCAGTGGAAACTGGGTCTCGGGTGAGGTGGGTGGGTATAATGGGTTTTACAGCTGGAGCACGCTTGGATTGGTTTGATTTCTCAGATTGACAGGTCTTAATTTGCCATGCACCATAGAATAGGAGTGCACCACTGGAGATCACTCATCCACCAGGCTCTTATTATTTCTTTATTTTGTGTACTTTTACTGTGGAATACAAGTTATGTTCAGTAAAATCACTTGTTTGGAGTATTTTGGCGTAGCCTACCTAATCATTGCTTGTCTTGAAGACATTAATACACCTGTGTGTGTCTGCTGAACGTTTTGTGCATGAGCCGCACACCTCAAAACTACGAGCTCTAATAATGGCCTTGCTTAATCGACCATCAATACGTTTTATTGATTAAAGTACCCCTACTATGGTTTGTCGAATCTTCCCTTTCATGCAGTGTGTAATATGGCTGTTTGTGAATGTAAACACTCTGCAAAGTTGAAAGTGCACAATAAATAAAGTCATTGTCTCCCAAAAGAAAGAATCGACTCTGAACTGCCTAGCCGCCTGTATCACTTGCATATTGTATAGTTGTATATTTTACCTTGTTTTACTCTGTTCCTGGGTAACAAAATTTCAAGTGCCTAGTTTAAAATAAAACCAGATTTATGAATATAGACCATAGAGTTTAAGAGCTGCAGAAATTTTGTCGTAGAATGTCGTTTTCAGAAAATTCTCAAAAGTAGGGGCGCAAGCTAAGAGGGTATATTATGAGCAAATGTGTGAATTTTGACCTTTGATGCAGGTAAACCTGTTTTAAGAGACCTCCAAAACAAAATTAGGAAACCTTAAAATAGTATAATAGGGGCGCTTTAAATTATTATCGGCAATTTGCAAAGATTGCAGATTGCAAAATGGCGCTGCAGTGTTTGGTCGCCGTTCAGGTCGCTCCGCGAAGACTGTGCTTTTATTTACTATTTTACTTTCTTTTACTCTCAGTTTTTACAAACTTATCATCTGCATTGATCTACTATGACAGCAAAACTCTTTTGGACATTGGTTACCTCTACACTGGACTGTTTCAGGACACTTTCGCCGATACTCTGTGGCCATCTGAGATTCTTCGGAACGGCGAGTTGAACAATGGCCAGAGTCGAAGGCGAAGAATCAAGAAACACCGTGGGAAACGCGCTGGTATCCGTAACAGAGGAAAAGGGCATTCAGTCCTCCTCTCCCGAGCATTCTTCTAGCAAATGTTCAATCCTTGGATAATAAGATGGACGATCTTAGAGCCAGGGTAAGTTTTCAACGGGACATGAGAGACTGTAACATCTATTGTTTGTCTGAAACATGGCTCACGCCCGTGGTCCCGGACACAGCTGTGACGCCGTCGGAGAACTTCTCTGTTTTTCGGATGGACAGAACAGCCGAGGCCGGTAAATCCAAAGGCGGTGGAGTATGCTTCATGATCAACAAGAAATGGTGCGATCCCAGGAACATCACCATTCTCTCGCGGTCCTGCTCGCCTCATCTGGAACATTTAACAATCATTTGCCGTCCATTCTATCTGCCGAGGGAGTTTTCTGCGGTTGTCGCGACCGCTGTTTACATCCCACCGCAGGCAGACACAGCGCTGGCTTTATCTGGCCTTCATGATGTTGCCAGCGGCATCATAAACAAACATCCCGACGTGGCATTCATTGTCGCGGGCGATTTTAACAAAGCAAACCTAAAGAAAGTCCTGCCAAACTTTCACCAGCACGTCTCCTGTCCTACACGAGGAGCAAACACACTGGATCATTGCTACTCTCCGTTCAAGAACGCCTACAAAGCGCGGTCACTTCCAGCGTTTGGCAAATCGGATCATGCCGCCATTTTCCTCACTCCCGAATACAAACAAAAGCTCCTTCAGGAACCCCCGGTGAGGCGGGAAGTTAAGCGTTGGTCGCCCCACTCAGAGACCGCGCTTCAGGCAGCTCTGGATGATGTTGACTGGGACATGTTCGAAAGCGAGTTCAGCCGACGTAAACGAGTTCACAGATGTGGCGCTTTGCTTCATCAACACGCTTACAGAGCAAGCCACACAAACAATAACAATAACGTCCTTCTCAAATCAGAAACCGTGGGTGGACAATTCAATCCACGCGGCAGTGAACGCACGCACTGCTGCTTACAACGCCGGTCTCCATTCAGGGAATATGACTGAATACAAATCATCCTGTTATGCTCTGCGGCATGCAGTTAAAGCCGCAAAGCTCCGATATAAAGACCGAGTGGAGTCTCATTTCCAACTCAACGACTCGCGGCGCATGTGGCAAGGTCTGAGGTCCATCTGCTCGTTTGGATCTAAATCCTCTGCAGAGGTGAGCGCTGATCCGTCGCTTGTGAATGAGTTAAACTCTTTCTACGCTCGCTTTGACTGTAACCACGGCAACGCGACTCCGCCAAGTGGCGCGTTAGAGGAAATTACTCAGAGCAGCAACAGCCACGTGATCTCTGTCTCAGAGGATGAAGTTCGGAGAGCACTCAAGCGTGTGGACGTCAGGAAAGCTGCCGGGCCGGATGGTATTTCAGGTCGTGTTCTACTATCTTTAATGAGTCCCTCGCTACATCTGTGGTCCCCACCTCCTTCAAAAAATCCACCATCATCCCTGTCCCTAAGAACAGTAAACCCTCTTTCCTGAATGACTATCGTCCAGTGGCTCTCACGTCTATAGTCATGAAGGTCTTTGAGAGACTCATTAAAAACACCATTTGCGCCTACATTCCTGACACTTTGGACCCTCTTCAGTTTGCCTATCGTCCCAATAGATCGACTGAAGATGCCATCTCTCATGTCCTCCACTCCTCCCTCACTCACATCGACAGCAAAAGTGGGAACTACATAAGGCTGCTATTTATTGACTATAGCTCAGCCTTTAACACCATAGTTCCCACCAAGCTAACCTCCAAACTCCTGGATCTCGGCCTGAATCCTTCTCTCTGCCACTGGATTGAGGACTTCCTCACTGGCAGGCCTCAGGTGGTGAGAATAGGCCAGTTCACCTCCACCTCCATCACCCTGAGTGTGGGAGCTCCACAGGGCTGTGTCCTGAGTCCCCTGCTCTACTCTCTCTACACACATGACTGTTTGTCCACACACAGCTCCACCTCTATCATCAAATTTGCTGATGATACTGTTGTCCTGGGCCTCATTTCCAACAACAATGAGACGGCATACTTGGACGAGGTGGAGCATCTAACATCATGGTGCCAGGACAACTGTCTCTCTCTGAATGTTGGCAAGACCAAAGAAATGAGTGTGGACTTCAGGAAGAGACAGCAACGGACATACTCCCCCCTCATGATCAGCAGGTCACCAGTAGAGAGAGTGAGCAGCTTCAAGTACCTGGGAGTAAACATCTCCGAGGACCTGACCTGGACTGCTCACATTCAGACACAGGTGAAAAAAGCCAGGCAAAGACTGTACCACCTGCGCCAGCTGAGGAAATTCAGGGTTTCACCAGCTATCCTGAAAACTTTCTATTTAGGGGCAATAGAAAGTGTATTAACTCAGTGCATTACAGCGTGGTATGGGAACAGCACCAGTCATGACTGCAAAGCCCTGCAAAGAGTCGTGCGCTTATCCGAGCGTATCTCAGGGTCAGCTCTCCCGTCTCTGCAGGATGTCTACACCAAACGCTGCAAAGGTAGAGCTACTAAAATCATCACTCTAATCACCCTGCAAACCCTCATTTCACGCTGCTGCCATCTGGTAAGCGCTTCCGAAGCCTGATGGCCAAAACTGAGAGACTCAAGAGGAGCTTCTTCCCCCAGGCCATCAGACTCCTGAACTCAGTCACTTAACACCACGTGACTTCACTTCAGGATAAACATACTGTCATTGCACTGCACTTTCTGTTCTCGTTGTTACTGTGTAGCAACCTGTTATAAACCTGTTTGCACATTATACTCTTTATACATTTGTTAACCACATATGTATAAGTCTACAGTTTACTCACTGCACAGTCTACTTCAATTATTTTATTCTAATTGAAGTAGAATATATTATATATTTTTTTTTTTTTCTTGACTTGATTATTTATAATTTACAGATATATATATATATATATATATATATATATATATATATATATATATATATATATATATATATATATATATATATATAGATAGATAGATAGATAGATAGATAGATAGATAGTACTTTTTTATCCTATTTCTATATAATTTCCTCCTTGTGTTTTTAACTGTGAATTTGCACTGTCCATGGAGCGGACCTGTTTACATTTCACTGCCGGTTGTATATTCTGTATATAACTGTGTATGTGACAAATAAAACTCTTGAATCTTGAATCTTAATCAGTGGCTGATTAATTGTTAGCATCCCTAGCGGTGACGTTGAAATCATTTGACCGTGAGGGCCATGTTTCTCTCCTTGTCTATTTTGTCACCTTGTACCATCTCTCCTCTTATCTCCACTCTTTCCCCATGTCTTTCCTGTGCAATCCCTCCACCTTCATCTTGTCTCTCCCATCTAGTCAGCTGTTTTTGTTTCTCCTGTCTTCTTCCCTCATAGCCTCTCCTCACCTCAGTTCTCCTCCATCTCTTCTCTCCTTCACTTTTCCCCTTGCCTCTCTGCTCTTGTCCGGTCTGGTGAACATGTTGATAGCAATCACTTCTCATTGTTGTTGTTTAATTTCTCCGTCTCTCCATCTTCGAGTGCAATCCTGTCTGCTCCTGATCAATAAGGACCTGTCACAGACGTCTTCATATACATACATGCCGCCCACCATCCCCAGCTCCACCGATCGATACGTCACACTCTTATGAACAAAGGCTCTGATTTCAATTCATCTTTCAGTTTCTGGCAGTGCAATCCCTCGCTCTGAGGTGGTAGTGGAGGCATGACAAAGGAATGGTAGCTTTCCTCATCGCACTCATTTGTTTCAGAGCTCTGTCCATCTAGACAGCACCTCTTTCATCATCCTGAAGGTCTGTTCATGGGTCATGTCTCATATTTGCTTTTTTCATCCGTCTCATCTCTTCTGTCGTCTTCTTTTTCCTCTCGTCTTGCTTCATACTCCATCCTTTCCCTTCCTTCGTCCACTCCCCCCCCCCACACTTTGTCTTTTCTCTCGTGTGGGATTAATTCAGCCTCAGTTCCACACATTTGTTTATCTTCATTCTATGCATGCCTGTGTGTCGACTGATTGCTTTAACGCATTGAAAGACAAAGAGCTCTTCATGCTTTCATCATTAAGTACTGATGCCATTTTAAGAGCAGAATATTTACAAATGTACGAGTTTCTGCCTTTTAGCATGCATTTTGCAACAGCAGCGAATTGGTGAAATGCGGTTCAAGCCTCATTTCTCTGTGTCTCTTTATCTTCAGCCAGTGCATTTCAGGTTTTGCACTAGCACTTTCTTAACAGTCTGAAATAAAATGGATATGACCCCCCCCCCAAAAGATTCATTGTTGCACAGAGAGTATAATGCCTGTGGATAAATATAGAGGCAGTGTTCTCCTGGGCACAGAACCAGGACTAAAGTCACTAAAGACAGATAAATATCCTTTGCTGGACCTGCTAAATAATTAATGTACGAGAAAGAGCAATGAAAAGAAAGATGTCTAAAACAAAAGAGTGAGTGTTGTATAGATCAGACCCTTTAAACCTCATACACGTGTCGTTTCTGTTGGGAATGGATGTCCAGACTATGAAACGGATCAGACCGAAGAGTTGGGATTGACCTCACTGTTCTGTCAGCTCACTTTCTCATTCCTATTGATCAGATATTGATCAGATATTGACCAAGTCTTAGGCTTTTGCAAACCTTCACTCGCGCACTAATATACATTGGCCAAGTTGTTGCTGGTTTGCTCTGGAAAGCTTCACAAATCTCTGAGATTAAAAGCTTTATTAAAAACCAATTAACTCTGTGACTCTGTCAATGTATGTGAGAGCGAGACGGCAGAATATGTGTGGGCTTAGACTACATACATAATACCTGCATCTATAATGCCTACATCCAGACCTATTCATTTTAACTACATTAAAATGTTTCCAGGGTGTTTCCCTGTCTTCGAGATCGGCTCCAGCATCCCTGTTGACCCTGCAATAGGACGAGCAGTTTGGAACCAACTAATGAACCAACCTGAAGGACGAGACCATTGTAAACTCTTAAGAAAAATGGTTGTAAACTACCAAATTAGGGTTCTTCAGCTTGTAACATTAGCAGAACTGTTTTATAAGGTTCCATAAAGAACCACGCTATGAAAGTGCTATATAGGGCCTTAAAGGGGACATAACACACACAGTTTCTGTCAGTCTCATGTTAATCTTGAGTATCTATAGAGTAGTATTGCATCCTTCATATCTCTGAAGAGTCTTTAGTTTTATCATATTTATAAAAGACAGATACAGCTGTACCGATTCTTTCTGAAAACAGCCAAACTCGTGGAGGCGTGCAGTGGGCGGAGCTAAAGAGTCACGAGTGCGTGCACACACAATACATCATGGCATTATCTCTGGATAACTTTCGATTCACTATACCTTCATGTTGTTTACATTATATTCACTTATGCGCCGATTGCCAACAAAACACAGACATTTGATGCAGTTTCACTCACCGCCTGCAGTTTCAACTCGTGACCGGGAACAAACAAACACACTCGCAGAACTCTTGCTGCTCTGGAAAAATAAACTGCATCCACTGTTTCCTTAACACTGGGTTCTCTGGGAAGCTGAACAAAGTTATCTTTCCCTCACAACCAGAAACACACTCCTTTAGTGACGTTGTTGATTTTGTGGTCTAAAAACAAAATGACAACACTGCCGACGGCTCCCGTAACCTGAATGAAGCTCGTTGATGTGCATGTGCTCATCTGACCATATAGGGCCATACTCCCAAAAAAAAAAAAAAAAAAAAAAACTGTCCGAAATTAAAGGAGTGTATTTGGCAAAAATTTTGGCCATGTTTAGCACGAGAATCCAACTTTTTAACAATGTAAATAAGTCAGAATGCATGAAATAGCATTAGTGGTGTTATAAATAACCTTTTAATAGAGTATTTTCATTAATATTAGTATCTTTATTTTATTGGTCTTATAATATCGAAACAGTATGTGGTGTCAGTTTGGTACTTTTAATTTGTATCGGCATGGCAAATTGTAGCAAAAATGACAGTGCTCTAACAACAGCTGTTAGCTGAATACATTAATAAATAATAGGTGCGTAACGATGTTCAAACCGAACCAAAAAAACGCGATACACCACCCACGGTTCGATCCACGATTCTCTCATGTCGATCCGAACGCACCCCACCCCCTGCTGCCCCGGCCCAGCTCTCACATCACCTTATGCCACAAAATCATTTTTTCTTCTTCCTTGACATTTGATTAAATTGTAATTAGTACACTTTTAACAACTATTAAGAGCTGTATTTTACTAAATATTATTATAATAATATTATTTACTAAATATACACTAACTTTTGTCTTCCAAGTGCATGTCACGTGACTTGGTTGACCGCTCAAGCTGCATGGTGGAAGCACAGAGAGCCAGTTTCCCCGTTTAGACAGGTTGGATAAATGCTACCTTGGAGTCCCAGCAACATCATCATTTTCATGGCTTGTTACGAAATAAAAAATCTCTCTCGCCTCAGAAAACCGCTTTCCTGTCCTGTCAGCCGTTACACTGCACTCGTAGCACACTCTCTTTAATTACACGCGCACATGCACACCGTGTATAAAGCGCAAGAGAAATTACAAACAAGCAACGTTACGATGTCAATTCGTAAGTCATGAAATAAAAGTAAAGTACCAATAACTCACGTAACTGGTTCGACGTGTGCAGGTATGATGTTCATTCTGATCATAAGGAGCAGTTTTCATGTTTCATTAACAGCCCATGATGTATTGTGTATTCACCATGGTAACTGTTGTTTCCATAACCCCAAAATGCCACTTTATTTTCACTTTATGTTATTTTGTTTATTTTTAAATTAGTGTGGTGTACGTTATTGTATTAACAAAAACTACTATTAATAGCTTTAACGTATAGACCTATTTATTCATCAGTATTAGTCATATTCACACAATGTATGTGTTTAAGTAGGCTAAAGTGGGACATTATTTGTGTGTGTCATCAATTTTTATGAAAAAAAAAGTACCGAACCGTGGCATAGGTGTATCGTTACACCCCTAATAAATAACATTTGACACTGAACATGATATAGATGTATTGAAGACCAGTGAAATATCTTCACAGTCCTCTCTGATGTCTTTATGTCCTTCATTATGTGTGTTTTTGGGTGACGTTTTATCTCTTCAGATGATGAGGTTGGGGATGTGACAGCGTCTGAAATGCAGTTACAATGTGCCTCTTCCATTTGATTATGCAAAACACTTGTTTACGAAGGCAAAAATGAGCAAAAATGAGCAGTATGTGAGACCTTTACATTGTTAAAAGGAAAAAGTGTTTGTTTTTTTGTTTGTTTGTTTTGTGACTGGGTATGTTTATGCATAACGTAATAATAAAAATAGTCACAATTTCAATATATCTGTCAATTAGTGGAGAAGAGAAGATGAGTATCCCTAACTGAACACAGCTGCTCACACTTTACATGTTTCGTTAAACTAAAAAGAGAAAAAGACATGAATGGTAGGAAACCAGTTACAAATTGAAAGTTAAAATGTATAGATATTAAAAAAAATAATAATAATTTACCTGGCGAGAGTGTGTTGACCGTTTGTGTAGTTGTATAGCTGAGCTCCAGAAAATGAGGTGGCTTTACAGTTACAGATTTGAAAAAGAAAAAGGCGGGAAAAAAGAACCCTAAACTCCAACACAAAGAACCATTTCAGCAAATGAAGGGTTCTTCAGGACGATACGGTTCTAAACAGAACTTTTTAAGAACCATCTTTTTTAGCGTGATCAGTGACAATGAGACATTTTTTAATGATATCAAACACTTATAGTGGGAGAACGCGAACAGCCTTACAAGCCTTACAACTCTGTTTATTCTGTCTCTGTTGACTCTACGTCTAGCTCTCTACCATTGCGGTCTCTACTTTTACTGTACATATTCCATAATGCGTAACTCCTGCATTTGCCTGTCAGCTCATTCTTTCTCTAGTTCTGCGTCTTCTACTTCATCTCTTTCTGCCTCTGCCTTCTGGCTTCTTCTACATCCTTTACTTCAGCCTCCCCCTTTTCCAGCAAATCAATGTCCCACATTCCCACACAAAGTCTTTTTTTTTTTTTTTTTTTTTTTTTTGGTTTGGTTTGGTTTGGTTTGGATTGGTTGTTATAGTATTTTTAATCTAAAGTGAGATATCATTGTGAATAGACTTCAGTAAAGAGTCCCGAGGGTCTGAACTGTAGGCGCTTGTGTGTGTGTGCGCTCGCGTGTGTGTGTGGTGTATATATTTAGAAAGATGTCAAGGGATGTTGAGATGGAGTCTAATCAAGAGTTCTGAGCATGCTCTACTACTGTGTCACTCATTGGTGTATCATGGGAGTTTGCTGTCATAAAACTCTTCTCATTTCGTCCCTTTTTTGAGACTGACTACAAATGACTAGAATGCATCCTCTCTCCAGACACACACAGACACACCGCATGCACACACTTTCATATAGCTCTGAATAGACTGAAGAAATAGCTCAAAGATGTATTTTTTTTTTTTTTTTTTCTCTTGCAAAAACATTCCTACACATACTGCTTTCTTGGTACTGCCTTCCAGAAGCAACGGAGGTTTTGTGTGACAGGTACTTTTTTTCTCTCAGTCTGTGTCTCTATTTTTTGGCCCTTCCTGTCACTTTCTCTCTCCTATTCTCACAATCATTAGGAAGACACTGTTATGCCCTGGAGTGTTGTTTGGCACATCGTTTTCTCTCTCTACGATTCTTTCAATCTCGACGGTTTTAAACTTACTGGGAAACTTTTTTAATGGCATCGGCAGTGTTTTGGAAGAGTGCAAACAGCCGGTCATAATACAATTGCTTCCTCTGAAATGCGCGCACACACACACGCGCACACACACACACACACTCTCCGTATCTAATCACTGTAAGCGTTTGCATTCAGATAATCCATCCTACTTATTCAGGGGTCAGTTCGATAGTGTCCAGCTCAAGGTGGAGAGGCAGACACAAGCAAGCTGATCTTTGATTAGATGTTGTTCGACTGCAGTCTCTAGCAAGACAAGAACACACACATATACAATGCAAAAAAACAAACAAAATAGCTCATCATAGCTGTGTATTAAAGTGCTATTTTGCTTTTTATTCTCTATATCAGTGTCACTGTTTCTGGAACGCCTTCATTTAAATAATCCCCGCACAATGCATATGCAAAGTAAAGGGGTGGGGCCTGCTCGAGTTAGTTTGTAGTGTGTTGAAACTGGCGGTTATGGTAAGGGGCGGGACATTTACTCTGTGCAGATCCAGTGTAGCTGAATGTAAAAGTAGCCTATTGTTTTGTGGCCTACCAACATTTTTCTGTGTTGGAAAGGCCTGACATGTCAAGTTCTCTCTCGACCAATGCCATGAGATCGGGGTTCGGCTGAACATGAGATGAGCTGGGTGTGTTTAGGAAGCATGTTTGTAAACGGTCATTGCAATTCTGTTTTGTGCAGTGTTGGGGAAAGTTACTTTGAAACGTAATGCGTTACTCCCTTAAATAGTAACTAATTGTGTTACTTAGTTACTTTTTTTTTTTCACCTAGGTTGGGCTTGTTTTTTTGTTTGTTTTTTTTTTAAGTGCCAAAAAAGTTTTTTGTGGCAAATGTAAAGGCACTTTAACATCAAAATTTAAATAAGAAGCCTCAGGCTGACGGAAATGCAAATTCATGTGTGTACAGTAGAACACCTTTCAGCTGCAAGATGCAGGAGAAGAAAGTTTCAGCAATAAAAACAAAAAAGTCATTTTTGCTTATGGTTTAACGATCATCGAAGGTCAGCAGCAAGTAAATTGGTCAGTGAAGTGAGATTAAATGCATACAAATATTGGTTTTATTTAACATATTTTAATTATTGGAGGTTTGTAAATGTAAATGCTCACATCTATTCTAGAACTACAATAACCCTCATGTTCACACACTCCGCCTCTGCACTTACTCACGATTCCTCTCAACGTGAGGACAGGAGAGCTGTCAGTCAATACATGGGAACACAAAGTAACTTGTGTTACTTATCTGAAAAAGTGACTAGTAAATGCCTTTATAATAAATAAGTGACTTATTTAAAAGTAATGCATTTATTAGTTACTTGAAAAAAGTAATCTGATTACGGTTACTTAATACGTTATCCCAACTCTAGTGGAGAATTAACACTGCAGCTTAATGTTGCATGTGTCTTTTCTGTTAAAAAGTGAAAATATTAATCACACATATTGACTGTTCAAATTATCTTGGTTATTAGAGACTGTGCCTGTTAGTGTGTTGTTCCTTTTCCATGCTAGTTGAATGACTGTTCTACATTTCTGTTTGATTGTCCCCGCCTGATGATGAAACCGTTATATTCACCATGACATCATAGTCAAAGCATTGCCATGGTAACCACTAGTTCCTTCTGACCTCATAAAGGAAGGAATCTCGTTAGGCTAACACACTGGAATGTGGAATATGATGTGATGGTGGCCCTTGCATAACCACAGCTCATTAAAATATCATAGTGCAGACACTCATGATGCTAATTAGCTCACTCGTAGCGGAATATTCCACTGATGTTAAAACAGACTTATTAAAATGTGTTTGATCAGATCAGGTCAGATCAGGGCAAACTAAAGAGTTTAATAACTATCCTCTTAGTTTACTGTTAATGATGACTTTAGGAGAACTAGTGCTATTTTAGTTAAAGGAGTTGTGTAATTAAAAAATAAAATAAAACAAATTATTTCACATATATTTTGTGCTATTTTTAAGATGCAAATCTTCCCAATCTGTTAAAGAGGACCTATTATGCCCTTTTTCAAAGTTTTGTTTTTGGGCTCTACTAGAACAGGTTATCATCACTAAATGTTCAAAAACACATTATTCTCCTCATATTCTCCATTGTTGCAGCTCCTGTCTTCCCAGTCTGTCAGTAGCGCTCCGTTTAGTTCCCGTCTCTATGAAGCCCCTCCCTCTGAAAAGCACAGTGTGCTCTGATTTGTCAACTGGAGCAGTGTGTTGTGATTGGTTAAGCGCTTGGAGTGTGTTTGGGAAATGGAAATGGAAACAGTTTAAATATTTTATTTGCATCATACTGCATAAATGGATTTTATTTGGAATAGTGAGAGTTAGCTCAATCATTTAGCAAATCGGAGTAATATTAACAGTACATCAAGCCAACGAGTTAGTTCATCGTAGGCCATTTGAACATGATCAGCATTGGCCCATGATTGTGCAAAAGAGCAGAAATGAGTTCCTGAGGTTAGCAGCAGCCTCTTCCGTGAATAATGCACATTTTATGTTTTCGCATGCCGGTTGAACTCTAGTGTCAAGCAGAAGACTCACACAGGGGTTGAGTTGCTTCATTAAATCACAGCGCAGTTGTCAGAGGGGCGTCTGAGAATTTCGCTGTAATTTGTCGTCACATTTGCAGACGTGGTGAGATGAGATGATGACTGCGGAAACTTCCGGGGATGTTTGTCAGGACTACTGTCTCGCTGCGGTTTATCTCTGTTTGTGAGTTTCTCTGTATATATATATATATATATATATATATATATATATATATATATATATATATATATATATATATATATATATATATATATATATATATATATATATATATATACATATATATACTTTTATATATATATATATAAATCCTGAAGCATCATCAGTTATACAGGAGGAGTAGGAGATTTGCCCTAGTGAGGGGGGATTAAAGAGAAATCAAAACAGACCAAATCAGGTGACAGAATAACTACTCATTCAGCATCTTTTTTCATATATTTTCATATCACACACTCAAAAAAAATAAAATAAATAAATGTTGTGCAAAAGCCTAAATTTGAAATATAATGTATTTAAATTTAAACAGAGTTTCCATCCATTTGGGTTTTAGCATAAACTAATAAACTTAGTGTGATGCATATTTGTCATCCATCCATCCATTCATTCACCATCAGATGCAATTAATCAGATTTAATCTATTTGACTGCACTAATATAGCTGTGTGCATATACACCGATCAGGCATAACATTATGACTGGTGACAGGTGAAGTGAATAACACTGATTATCTCTTCATCACGGCTCCTGTTAGTGGGTGGGATATATTAGGCAGCAAGTGAACATTTTGTCCTCAAAGTTGATGTGTTAGAAGCAGGAAAAATGGGCAAGCGTAAGGATTTGAGCGAGTTTGACAAGGGCCAAATTGTGATGGCTAGACGACTGGGTCAGAGCATCTCCAAAACTGCAGCTCTTGTGGGGTGTTCCCGGTCTGCAGTGGTCAGGATCTATCAAAAGTGCTCCAAGGAAGGAACAGTGGTGAACCGGAGACAGGGTCATGGGCGGCCAAGGTTCATTAATGCACGCGAGGAGCGAAGGCTGGCCCGTGTGGTCCGATCAAACAGACGAGCTACTGTAGCTCAAACTGCTCAAGAAGTTAATGCTGGTTCTGATAGAGAGGTGTCAGGATACACAGTGCATCTCAGTTTGTTGCGTATGGGGCGGCATAGCCACAGACCAGTCAGGGTGCCCATGCTGACCCCTGTCCACCGCCGAAAGCACCAACAGTGGGCACGTGAGCAATGGAAGAATGTGTCCTGGTCTGATGAATCACGTTTTCTTTTACATCACGTGGATGGCCGGGTGCGTGTGCGTCACTTACCTGGGGAACACATGGCACCAGGATGCACTATGGGAAGAAGGCAAGCCGGCGGAGGCAGTGTGATGCTTTGGGCAATGTTCTGCTGGGAAACCTTGGGTCCTGCCATCCATGTGGATGTTACTTTGACACGTACCACCTACCTAAGCATTGTTGCAGACCATGTACACCCTTTCATGGAAACGGTATTCCCTGGTGGCTGTGGCTCTTTCAGCAGGATAATGCTCCTGCCACAAAGCAGAAATGGTTCAGGAATGGTTTGAGGAGCACAATAATGAGTTTGAGGTGTTGACTTGACTCCAAATTCCCCAGATCTCAATCCAATCAAGCATCTGTGGGATGAGCTGAACAAACAAGTCCGTTCCATGGAGGCCCCACCTCGCAAATTACAGGACTTAAAGGGTCTGCTGCTAACATCTTGGTGTCAGATACCACAGCACACCTTCAGGAGTCTAGTGGAGTCCATGTCTTTACGGGTCAGGGCTGGTTTGGCAGCAAAAGGGGGACCAACACAATGTTAGTCATAATGTTATGCCTGATCGGTGTATATTATATATGTGCGATACAATTATCAGTAAATCCAATTTCTCATATATTTTGACTAATTGAATATTGCTTGTTCCACAGCTGACCATATTTTAACCATGTTCATAATCTCTAACTAAATAATAAATGTAATTGGTTTCACAGTTATCAGATTATTCTGATTCTCAGTTATTTGAATACATACATTTTGGATACATTTTTATAATATTAATATTAAATTAATAAATGCATTTATTTTATTTGAGTGTGTGCATTTCACCTTCTCATTTTTCAGGATTTGCTCACCGGTTTATTTGAGAAAAAAGGAAAAAAAGAAAATGTGACCAGTGTGTGAGTCCCCCTCCCACTGTTAAAATTGGCCAAAGTTTTGATGATTTAGAGAAGTAACAGAACATCTCTCTTCAAACATTTTCAAATGTCAAGTTACAGGCCAAAGTTTAATGCTTAGGGTTAGAAGTCTGTTCAAATCATGCATACTAAGACCAGGAACGATTATTTGGGAAGTAAATAGTGTCCGTCTTGGTGTTTCCATCAGTCGTGACCTGCTGGTGCGTTCAGTTCATTTCTTTTGGTTTTCGTTCTTTTTTCATGGTGCTTATTTTTTAGGCAGGCCTTAAGGTCTTTTCCCCTGCCTCATTCATCTCCGTTTCTCTCTGTTTGAGCTTTTTGTGTTTCTATAAATGTGTCTATTTACCCAGAAGCCTTCACCTCTCAGAGGGAGACGGGCAGTATATCAGTGGCAGAGAGAGACCTTGTGGCGGCCTGACAACTTCTGGTCCTCAGCCGTGATTTACAGTGTGTTTTAGTGTCAGTGTGGTTAAGATCACATCTCTATCACATGTGCCGTGACATCCGTGCGTTTCTCCTGCTGTCATGTTTCATATCTCGTGCTGTCATCATGTCACGGCAGGAGTCATTGTACATTGCCATAGTAATGGTGTATAGCACACTTTTAACCCAGCTCCTCCTTAAACTGTTTAACTTAATCAATGTCATTCTGTTGTCATTGAGGCAGGCTCTGTTCTCGATGTATGCTGCCCTCCCAGTTTGGAAAAATGTGAGGCTGTCCCCAGAATCTGCTGCTGTTCCCTGTCTTGGAGCTCATGATAAGGATGGGGAATTTAGAACAGAGCCATATCATTTACATTTACATTTATGCATTTGGCAGACACTTTTATCCAAAGCGACTTACATTTCATTCAACCCTATCTAACCCTATCACCAAATGTAAAACATTGCAAAATATGCCAATAAAGAGTTTGTCTATGGTGTTTTTGACTTAAGTGGCGCTGGCTGAAATAAAGTTTCTGGATGATTTGCGCGATTTGCGCTTGTGTTGTTAACTGCATTAGCAGATGGGCGGTACTTCTGTGTAGTTGAGAATTAATGCTGACACACGACGCATGCAAATGTTATTGAAACTGAACGCCCTACGCTTTCTTCGCAAGCGTGCGTCATTGATTTTGAATGCATTTAGATGTAAAAGCAGATCAGCTACATAAAGTACATTAAGGCCATTTGCTGTCTAATGGAGCAGCGCGAGAGAGAGAGAGAGATGGATCGAGTGTGTATTTCCTCCCTCTAGATGGAATGTGAGCGCATTTGAGGGAAGATTGCTGACCGCGCTGAATGAGAAGTGATCACCTGACCTTGTGTTCCTGCACATCTCTGGTGTCATGACGACTGCTTCCCAGCAACCTGCTGTGACATGTCACTGTGTTTTCATGTCAGTGCTGTTTGTTTCCAGAAAAAGACTTGCTTTTCCCATCCGCGGCTGCTCCTCCTCCTCTCTAGATTTCTAATGTGCTGAAAATGTGTGAAATTACACTGCAAATCTGAGTGAACTTCTGGCTATTAGGAGCGCTTTATACATGAACGCTCGTCCACATGTCTGTCTCTCTCTCTCTCTCTCTCTCTCTCTCTCTCTCTCTCTCTCTCTCTCTCTCTCTCTCTCTCTCTCTCTCTCTCTCATGTCTCTCTCTCTCTCTCTCTCTCTCTCTCTCTCTCTCTCTCTCTCTCTCTCTCTCTCTCTCTCTCTCTCTCTCTCTCTCTCCTCTCTCTCTCTCTCTCTCTCTCTCTCTCTCTCTCTCTCTCTCTCTCTCTCTCTCTCTCTTGTCCACATGTCTCTCTCTCTCTGTCTCTCTCTCTCTCTCTCTCTCTCTCTCTCTCTCTCTCTCTTGTCCACATGTCTCTCTCTCTCTCTCTCTCTCTCTCTCTCTCTCTCTCTCTCTCTCTCTCTCTCTCATCTCTCTCTGTCTGTCTCTCTCTCTCTCTCTGTCCACATGTCTCTCTCTCTCTCTCTCTCTCTCGTCCTCATGTCTCTCTCTCTCTCTCTCTCTCTCTCTGTCTCTCTCTCTCTCTCTCTCTCTCTGTCTCCTCTCTCTCTCTCTCTCTCTCTCTCTGTCCACATGTCTCTCTCTCTCTCTCTCTCTCTCTCTCTCTCCACATGTCTCTCTCTCTCTCTCGTCCACATGTCTCTCTCTCTCTCTCTCTCTCTCTCTCTCTCTCATGTCTCTCTCTCTCTCTCTCTCTCTCTCTCGTCCACATGTCTCTCTCTCTCTCTCTCTCTCTCTCTCTCTCTCGTCCACATGTCTGTCTCTCTCTCTCTCTCTCGTCCACATGTCTGTCTCTTTCTCTCTCTCTCTCTCTCTCTCTCTCTCTCTCTCTCTCTCTCTCTCCCACATGTCTGTCTCTCTCTCTCTCTCTCTCTCTCTCTCTGTCTCTCTCTCTCTCTCTCTCTCTCACATGTCTGTCTCTCTCTCTCTCTCTCTCTCTCTGTCCACATGTCTGTCTCTCTCTCTCTCTCTCTCTCTCTCTCTCTCTCTCTCTCTCTCTCTCGTCCACATGTCTGTCTCTCTCTCTCTCTCTCTCTCTCTCTCTCTCTCTCTCTCTCTCTCTCTCTCTCTCTCTCTCTCGTCCACATGTCTGTCTCTCTCTCTCTCTCTCTCTAAAGCAGATGTTTGTTGGTTAAGCTTGTTTGGGTTCATGAAGACACCTTGGATCCCGCCGTTCAGCTGCACAGGCTAATTAGGTTCATTAAGTTTCCTCTTTCACACATTAGCATGTCTCGCTCGCTCTGTCTCTCTCACTTTCTCTTAATTGTCTGAAGGTGCTTCCATTCAAGAGCTTGGTTGATGTGAATTTTTAAAACTCAAATGCACACTCGAGGGTGATCTGGGGTTCATGCGAGCTCCTCTGCGGTTCAATCCATCGCTATCGATGACGTGAAAACGTCTTCTCCTGAGATGTTTTATTGTTACAGTAATAAACATCGGCCTCTAGTACCCATGTTAATGATGCAACATACCGCGGTTCAGAGCCAACAATGCTGTGAGACCTATGAGAGGAGAAAGGAGACCTCACAAATTCATCATTTAAAAATGGTCTCTTATTTCAAATTCAAAAGTTAAAACTTCCAAAAATATTGTGTAAAAAGTTGTAAATTCATTTAGGAAAATTGGGACAATACAGAGCCCATATATATATATATATATATATATATATATATATATATATATATATATATATATATAAAATCCCTCTTGTAAAGTCTAAAATTTCAATTTCATTTAATCTTTAAAAATGTAGAATTTAATCTAATTTAGAATTTAAAAGTCAATTTTAAAGGGGTTAAAATCTCTAATGCAAATTTTGTAATTTAAAAATTCAGATGTTACGATTTTAAAATTCAGAATAAATAAAAAAAAAGATGTATTGAATAAAAATAAAAAAACACAAATAAATCCATACATATACGTACAATACAAAATGAAATTCAAAAATGTTAAAAATATCTAAATTTAGAATTTAACTTTTTTTATTTTTAAGGTAGTTAATTTACAAAGTGGTTTAACAATCTCAAATCGTAATAAAACATTTATTCTAAGTTCAGAATAAATCTAATAAAATAATAACATAAAAACATACTTGCATAATTCAGAAATTAAGAAATGTAAAAACTTTAAACTACAGAAAGAAACTTGCTTTCTCAGTTTAATGTGCTTTATTGCCATTGCCATATTTGTGTTGACAAAACATTTGCATCTTACCTGATTACTAGAAAACGGTGCTAAGCAATGTAAATAAGTTGAGAGAAATCTCTCTCTCTCTCTCGCTCGCTCTCTCGCTCTCTCTCGCTCTCTCTCTCTCTCTCTCTCTCTCTCTCTCTCTCGCTCTCTCTCGCTCTCTCTCTCTCTCTCTCTCTCTCTCTCTCTCTCTCTCTCTCTCTCTCTGTGGAGCTGATCGAAACGATTATATAAAGTGAGTTTAGCAGGAGGGTTAAGGTCAGCGTGATCTACTGCTCACACAGATGCTGCGTTTAATGTGTCTATGAGCAGAAATGATAGATCAGCACTTAGTGATGCATAAAACTGCAGCGGACACACACACACACACACACACACACACACACACACACACACACACACACACACACACACACAGGGAATTTCAGCACTCTGATGTGGAGAATGAGTTTGGCTGGATCATGAATGAGTGCAGAGAGCCAGTGATTGTGTCCCATCAGTCTGTCTGATCAGTTTGATCTTCAAGCCCAGATTTAGCTACTTCAGTCTGACCGTCCTCTTCACCTCCAGTCAAACTCTCTCTCTCTCATGTTTAGGAGCGATTGGCGGTCAGCCTCTCCTCTAATCTCTGCCCTTTCCCCTTTTGAGACGGAAAGAATCTTAAATGTTCTGTTCTGGTTGTCGTGGAAACTCTTTCTTATCTTCTGATTGGCTGTACATACACATGTACAGTGTGCCACCCGTGTGTTCCCATGAGAGTGTGTGTGTGTGTGTGTATCAATGTTTGTTTTCCCTATAATTTACAGTAGCTGCTGGTTTCTCTTCTCATGCACTCCTCAGTGGAGCACTCCCATTCCAGTTCATTAATGATATTTTTAGGTTTGTAAGGTTTGGTAAACGTTCCTCAGCCTACTGTAATCAGTAGTTGTAGATCACAAAGTAATGTCCAATTTTCTTTGAAAGCTAATCAAAAGTGGCATATTCACTACTGTTATATAATTTGAGTTTTGAAAGAATACTTATGGTCATAAACGCTGCATTTAATTTTTAGTTCAAAGTAAATATGTGAAATATAGTCAAATAGAGCTGTTTAAGGTTGCATTGAAATGTCGGCCGACGAACATTATCGATTCTACTTTAAAATGGCAGCTATACTTTATTTACTTTTTTGATAATTGGCCGAAATTCTGAATCTTGGCTCATAAATCTGTTAAATCTGATTCTGTTGCAGAACTAAATGAAGAATAATATAACTTAATATGTTATCTATCCAATTTTGGATAAAAAGTGTGGTTAATTTATTTCTTTGCTTGTATTTTTTTCTTTTTATGATCAAATTTAATTAAGTCTAATAATAATACAATTATAATGAATAATTATTCACTCTTATTCACATAAAAAATGCTGGGTTAAAAACAACCCAAGTTGGGTTGAAAATGGACTAACCCAGTGATTGGGTTGTTTTAAGCAAACATTTTAACCCAACCGCTGTGTTAAAACAACCCATTTACTGGGTTAAAACAACCCAATCGCTGGGTTTGTCCATTTTCAACCCATCTTGGGTTGTTTTTAACCCAGCATTTTTTTAATTATTTTAATAAAGCCCATCCAGAATTGTTGGTTTCGGCCCAGAATTTTTATTTCGGTGCATCCCTAGAAATGTTATTTTAATTGTAATATTTCAATCATGACAACAATGACAGAATAGTTTTAGCATGTTATTAAATGTGTAAGGAATAACTGACCTGAGGTGGCAATGCGGCCACGACGGAGGGTGTACATTATTTGTACAGGGTGTACAGGCCTCAGGTGGTGAGAATAGGCCAGTCCACCTCCACCTCCATCACCCTGAGTGTGGGAGCTCCACAGGGCTGTGTCCTGAGCCCCCTGCTCTACTCTCTCTACACGCATGACTGTTTGTCCACACACAGCTCCACCTCTATCATCAAATTTGCTGATGATACTGTTGTCCTGGGCCTCATTTCCAACAACAATGAGACGGCATACTTGGACGAGGTGGAGCATCTAACATCATGGTGCCAGGACAACTGTCTCTCTCTGAATGTTGGCAAGACCAAAGAAATGATTGTGGACTTCAGGAAGAGACAGCAACGGACATACTCCCCCCTCATGATCAGCGGGTCACCAGTAGAGAGAGTGAGCAGCTTCAAGTACCTGGGTGTAAACATCTCCGAGGACCTGACCTGGACTGCTCACATTCAGACACAGGTGAAAAAAGCCAGGCAAAGACTGTACCACCTGCGCCAGCTGAGGAAATTCAGGGTTTCACCAGCTATCCTGAAAACTTTCTATTTAGGGGCGATAGAAAGTGTATTAACTCAGTGCATCACAGCGTGGTATGGGAACAGCACCAGTCATGACCGCAAAGCCCTGCAAAGAGTAGTGCGCTTATCCGAGCGTATCTCAGGGTCAGCTCTCCCGTCTCTGCAGGATGTCTACACCAAACGCTGCAAAGGTAGAGCTACTAAAATCATCCAGGACTCTAATCATCCTGCAAACCCTCATTTCACGCTGCTGCCATCTGGTAAGCGCTTCCGAAGCCTGATGGCCAAAACTGAGAGACTCAGGAGGAGCTTCTTCCCCCAGGCCATCAGACTCCTGAACTCAGTCACTTAACATCACGTGACTTCACGTCAGGATAAACATCGATACACTGACATTGCACTGCACTTTCTGTTCTCGTTGTTACTGTGTAACAACCTGTCATAAACCTGTTTGCACATTATACTCTTATACATTTGTTAACCACATATTTATAAGTCTACAGTTTACTCACTGCAAAGTCTACTTCAATTATTTTATTCCACTTTATCCTTATTTGTTACCTTTTTTTTTCTCTTGACTTGATTATTTATAATTCTACAGATATAGTACTTTTTTTTATATCCTATTTCTATTATAATTTCTTCCTTGTGTTTTTAACTGGGAATTTGCACTGTCCATGGAGCGGACCTGTTTACATTTCACTGCCGGTTGTATATTCTGTATATAACTGTGTATGTGACAAATAAAACTCTTGAATCTTGAATCTTGAATCTTATTTTTCTAATAATTCAACGGGCCATCGTCAATAATTCCGCTTATACTACTGTTACCACACCTCAAAGCATTGTTCAGTTGATTTATTTCAAGACATTTATAAGGTTTTTGTCCTTAAAACGCTCTTGAGTGCAGGGCTAATTTCTTACGCATCTCATCCCAAGCCTCTGTTACTAATTCCAAAACATCATTAGAGCTAGTTACAGAGACATTGATAGCAGACTAATGCAGTTATTAATACAGTTATGAGAGAGAGAGCGGGATAGTTCACCCAAAAAATGTAATTCTCTCTGTCATCATTTAGTCACACTCATGTTGTTCCAAACCTGTATGAGTTTCTTTCTCCTGCTGAACACAAAGGAAGATATTTGGAAGAGTGTTTGTCACCAAGCAGATCTCGGCAGCCACTGACTATCATAGTGGAGGAAAAAATACTGTAGTGGTCAATGACTGCCGAGATCTGCTTGGTTACAAACACTCTTCCAAATATCGTCCTTTGTGTTCAGCAGGGGAAAGAAACTCACAGGTTTGGAACAATGTGAGCATGATTAATTTTTGGGTGAACTATCCTTTTAAGTGTGTGTGAATGACCTCAGCCTGTGCGTCTCTTTGGTGTTCGGCATCGGCGTCTACTAATAATGAAACTATTTTACTGATAAAATCGTCAGAGCAGCGCTGACAACACACGGGTGTGAGAGAGACTGCGGAAGTGCTCATCCAAAATAACTAATAAATGCATAATGCATAATAAAACGTGGAAAAACAAATAGTTTGTCGTTTTTATCCTATTTTTTGGTATATTTCTTTGCTTGGTCAGTCTCTCTGTGGGTTTTGGTTCTTTTGCTGTTGTCGGCTGTGAGGACCTTTGAAATAACTGAAATCATTTGGCGGAGTGATATGGAGCTGTAATGCAGTCAAGACCTGCCTGGAACTACTTTATCCGTGTGTTTCCCTGAAAATAATTGCACACCTTTAGAACATTCCTCAACCAATCAAGCAACCAAGCATTCAACAGCCCCGTAGTATAATGTAATGTATTTGGTCTTGGTGGAGTAGATCAGCTATGCTTCTGCTGCAGATCAAGTATGTACTTGCTACTGCTAATACACACACAGACACACTGCTGTGATCATGTAAGATCTGCTGCTGCATGAATAGACATACATTAATCCTGTAGCAGATCTGACAGGTGGAGCTGGGGAGGTGGAGGGGTTCAGAGGAACTCTGGCTTACAGCAAACACTGAACCAGACTGTTTAAATGTTGAGCAAGCGATCCCATTGGCTGCAGGATCAGCAGAGGCTAATCAGCTTGTGCCATGTGGTAATGATGTGATCTGTGAAGGGACCAATCAGCCTGCACTCTCTAGAGTTTCATGACTGAACTAGACATTTAAAAACGTAACTTATTCCTGTGCTTAAGCATTTATTATTATCATTACCAATGTTGAAAACTGTTTTTCTGCTTTATATTTTTCGTTCATATACCTGATGTATAGATTGCATATTTATATTGACATAAAGATGCTCCGGAGCTTGATTCCGATGTTTTATTTTAATTAGTTTTTCTTATGGGAAAATTTTAATCTCTATTTATATCCCTGTAAGAGAAGTGTTTTTCATCATGTGATGTGAGACACGAGGCTGTTTAACACATAGTGTGTGGAAACATATGGGTGTGTGTGTGTTTGTTTGGCATGAGCAGATTTCCATGGAATGTTTTGGAAAAGCCTCTTTCCCACGGCACCTGCTTTAGGTTTAAAACGAGGCCCGCTGGTGGATTTCCTGTGTTTATGAGGATCAGGAGAGTATGAAATATGCTGCTCTCTAGACATATTAGGAAGGTATTCAGCCGCCGGACTTTGACCTGATTCTGATTCCTCCCTCTAGTCTCCTGCACAACTGTTATTTTAGTTGGAATAATGTTTCAATTGTGTCATGACAGCTCATTGAAAAGTTTTAGCATGTTATTGAATATGGCAGTGTTAATGTATTTGGTATTGGCTACGCTTCTGTTGCAGATTAAGTATGGACTTGCCACTGCTAATAGATACACAGACACACCGCTGTCCATAAATAGACATACGTTGATCCTGTAGCAGATCTGACAGGTGGAGCTGGGGAGGCGGAGGGGTTCAGAGGAACTAGATAGCACATTACAAGACACAAAAATCCTGTTTAATCGTAATGATTCAGGCAGCATCTAGTCCTAACACCTGGAGGAAGATCCTCGAAGTTTGACATCAGAATGAGGCACAGTTCCAGTTCAGATCACAGTTGTTTTTTTGTCAGTCAGGTCTAATTTGCAGAAGTAAATCATTTTTGATGGCATAGAGTTAGTAATAATTACGATTTTGTCTCTTATGCTCTCCAATGCTGCATTTATTTGATCAGACCTTTGATTAACATTGCGTCGGAAAATAGTGCATGTCTATAGTGGGTGTCCTTATACTGTATCTCTCAGTGAATCTGGATCTCTGCTCATCTTTAATTATGACCGTTTGTGTCCATCTGCTCTCAAATAAAGATCACTATCATTTCACTGATGTTTACCTCAACAGGAAATAGCAGCATCAGTCAGGTGACCTTTACAGTGTGTGTGTCTGTGTGTGTGTGTGTGTGTGTGTGTGTGTGTGTGTGTCTGTGTGTGTGTGTCTGTGTGTGTGTGTGTGTGTGTGTGTGTGTGTGTGTGTGTGTGTGTGTGTGTGTGTGTGTGTGTGTGTGTGTGTGTGTGTGTGTGTGTGTTCTGACAAGTTTCGTAGAACAAAATATTTTATTTTCAGTTTGATTTGGTAGTTTTAGTTTTTACAGTTCAGACATTTGGGGTCTGTAAGATTTGTGTTTTTGAAATAAATGTGCTTTTATTATGTGCATTTATTTAATCAAAATGTTATTCTAATTTAAAACAGAATGAATATTATACTATTGTGACTATATAGTGAAATGCCATTTATTCCAGTGATGGTAAAGCTGAATTTTCAGCATCATTACTCCAGTCTTCAGTGTCAAAAGAAAGCATTTATTTGGAATAGAAATCTTTTCAAACATTAAAAATGTCTTTACTTTCTCTTTTGATCAATTTAATGTGTCCTTGCTGAATAAGAGTTAATAACTTTTGAATGGCACCGTATTGTTCCGAATATGACAACACAGAAAAACGGGTTTGTCTTATATTCAGACTTTTACGTGTCAATAATACACCCGCAATAATAGGTGGCGCTAAATACACGCAAAACGAGTGTGCTAAGAAATGCAGTGTGTCAGAGTGTGATGTTAGAAGATCATGAGTGCAAAAAGACTTAAAAGTGCTTAAAAGTTAGTCTATTGCTATTTAAACTGTGTAAATAGCCGCTGCCTTATTTTTGTGGTATGCCAAAAAGTGTTTCTTTTTAAATGTGATCGTTAATACATTTTACCAGTATTTACCATGCTTTCAATACAAACATTTAAATATCTATCTTTATCTAAAAGCCTTTTTCCAAAAGGTACATCTTGAAAAAAAAGGGGGACGGGGATTGTCTTATAGTCAGGGTGTCTTCTATTCTGAACAATACAGTATGTTACTAGCATTCATTTGGCTTTAGTATAATACAATTATTATTTAATTTTTTTCCTTTTTTTTCTTTTTTTTTTTTTTTTTTTACTTTAGTGTTGTATGCCATGATTACTACAATTATTATTTTACACACACACACACACACACACACACACACACACACACACACACACACACACACACACACACACACACACACACACACACGAGTGCACTGTGTGTATTGAGCTGTTGGTGGAGCGCAGCAGGAAATCACACGGCTCTGATAAGCATGCTCTGCAGGGAGGGGCAGCTCCTCTATTACTGAGGAATTTGGCGCTGTGATGGCGGGATGATACAGAGACCCACACAAATGATCAGACTGCCAGAGAAACGTATTACTGTAAATCTGATGGAAAGTGTGCGTGGGTGTGTGCGTTGCTTAAACGGTTCTCCAAGTTACTCTTCTAATTCTGTCTTTTATTTTTCATCATTGGTGGCTCTAAAGCAGTGATTCTTCAGCTGCAGCAGAATGTCCTCAGCTGGTACACAATGCGGATAATTCATAGACATATACAACGTCCAGTATACAATATGTGCAAATGATTTTTTTTTTTTTTTATTCAGTTTTATTTATCATTTCTGATCTAAATACTACTTTACTGGAGTTTTGAGTGTCTGTGATCTGAAAAAACTGATTTTATTCTGTTCTCAAAGTAGACATCTCAATGCTGAATCTACGTTTTGACTGTTTTCAGCACATCTATAATGCAGCCAGTCTGACAACAGTTCAAGCGCTTCTCGACAGATGAGAGACGTTGCAAAATAGACCACATTTCTCCAAATTCCACAATATATATAATTGATGCATTTGAATAGGGCTGCAAAATACTAATACATGTGCTGCATCCAAAATCAAACATTTCCCTATTATATAGTATGCAATAAACAGTATGTGAAAAACACCCGGGTGACCTGCTACTTCCCTCGAGATTCTGAAGTGCGCATCTGATAGACACTTTACTATCCCATGAGGCCACGGGACAGGATTTATGCATAGCATGTCAAATGATAATGACAATATGATAAATTTCATTCATACTACATGGAACATACTTTTTTTTTTTTTTAATGATCGTGAAGTAAATTCAAATGTAGTACCTACATACCTATAGAATCTGATTTTGGACGCACCAACGTAGTTTTTTGGATGCTGCTCATGTAGGGTTCTTCCACAGATCTGTCAAGGGACTGTTCAGGGTCTTAAAGCTCCATGATTTAGACTAACTATATTGGGAATATTGATATTAATTCATACATCATATGGCATTATGCTGCCCACACAGGCCTTAAACTTGCTCTCAGAGATGTCAGTTTTGCTCAGTGTTGATAAAAGGAAAATTATTGTTACTACTTAGTTGCTCTGAGTGGATCAAAGGGGGTACGCATCCAAAAAAAAAGTGTGAGAAGCACTGCTGTGGAATAATGAAACTATAGATGCTAAAAATATGCAGCGTTTCAGAACATTCAACATTGTAATGATAATGGTGACAATACTTTATATCTGGTTTATTTCAAGGTTACAGTGTAGTTCTACAGTTCTGAGTAATATTATTTAACAACGTGTACTTACTATAGGGTTAGGATTACGGTTTTGTTTAGGGTTAGTTGAATGTAAATTTGCATAATTTACTGTTATTACTAACAGCACATTGACGTGATTGGTTACAAGGTAGTTTGTGGCGTAATGAATTTCAATCTTTGGTTTGGTTCACTGCAGGTTTAAAGGGGTGGTTGATTATGATTTCACTTTTGTAACTTTAGTTAGTGTGTAATGTTGCTGTCTGAGCATAAACAACATCTGCAAAGTTACGACGCTCAAAGTTCAGAGCAAAGGGAGATATTTTCTTTTACAGAAATCGCTTTTTAAGGACTACAACAACCGGCTGGTAGGGACTACAATGAGCTTCTTCACGGTGACATCACTAACCCTAAAATTTACATAAACCCCACATTCAACGGGAACATTCAACAAAGGCCATGTTGAGAAGAGGAAGAGTTGTTGTAGCACATTTGGGAGTCTGCTCAAGCTGTCACATCTTTTCACATTTATTACAATAGCATGTCATAAAGCAAGACGACAACATAAGTTATAACCGTAATTAAACTAAACTGCACCTGTTCTCTCTTCATGCAGCAGATATTCATGCTCAGATACTCTGAGCATTTTACAACAGTTCCCACACAAGCGATTTATAGATTATCATGACAGAATATGCTAATCAATGACTTGACTATAGTTAACTCCACATCAGCGACATAAATTCATCAACTAACCATTCTGAAACGTCCTGTCTCATTCTACGTTGTCACTTTTTTTTGAGTCTCTCCCTCATTGTCCGACTCCGGTTTGAACATAAAAGACAGTTTCGGACCTTTTCAGTGTGTGTCTGCGTGAGGTAATCAGAGCTGCTACCATGAGCTCTTGAAGCTCCGCCCTCTTTGCATTTAAAGGGACGTACAAAAACGGCGTGTTTTTACTCAAAAAGTGACCATTTTAACATGCTATAAAAAATGATAATGTTGACTTGTGAATTTGCACATAGTTTGTCTTAAAGCATATTAAAAACACCACATAGACACATAAACAACATTAAAAACTTGATTTTCACCACAGGGGGACTTTAAGTGAAGCACCGGTCAAAAAATGTATCATTTTAAGAGAACAGCTCTGATTGAGGGATTTAAACTCTTGACATCTGGCAACCGCAAACATAAAAGCTCGCAGAGGTTTGTAATATTTTGTTGTCTTTTTTTTTCTGCCATAAATTAAGAGTTTTCATTTTTTTAGCTACATTTTAGTCAACGATATTGCATGTTGATATAGTCACAGTTATCGTTTAATGACCTTATGTTCGTCTCGTCATCGTCTCTTTTTTCGTCATAGTTCTCGTTAACGAAATTAGCACTATTAAATAATATTAATTAACAACATGTACTTACAGAGTAGGGTTTTGTTAAGTTGCTTGTAATTATGCATACTTTACTGGTACGTATTACTATAGTAACTACATGTGTGACATGGATGCTTTATAATGGTGTTACCAATGGCTTTAACTGAGGAATCATATAGCATGGGTGTGTCCTTCTGGTTGAGATGTGTTAGAGAGAAACTCTACTGCTGATGGAAGTAGTTTTTGTCGTGGTGAATTCCTTGGATTATTGTATCCAAATATAACAGAGCTTTGTTCTAACTGCCTTAAAACATGAATTCATTATGTTCTGTTGCTAAGGGTAAGAGGTTGTACCAGTTCATGTGATGCCTTTAAGTTTTTCAGTGTTTAGTGATTGCTAGAACACGTCACTACCTCAAATAGCATAGCTGGTTTATTTGAGGACAGGACCTCTGAAAGTGTTGTTTCTATAGATACATTCAATTACAGTCAGTCTTTTACAGATGGATAACTAATAGATTGTGTTGAGCATATGCAACCATCTGCAACTAAGTCGCCGTGTTTGGTTCATATAGTCACACACCATTGAAAGTTGTGGAAAAAGTCACATTTACTAGATTCACATTTCTGGAAGGAAATATCAGGCTGCTGCAAGACTTGCGTTGATGTTATAGGTTTGTTCAGGTTATAGATCTGTCATTATCATGACACACAGCACATATTGTCTTCTGAGGTCTGAATTAGCACACAATGTGGTTTTCGTGCCACAGTGTTAAAGACATGCGATAAAGGACAGACCTATCACAATTAGGTATGTAAATATTAGTGACGTCAACATAAAGTACTATAATATTAAAGGTTAAAACTGTTAAACACAGTGTCACACCACATTAAAGAGTGTCAAAATTATTGTTTGAATTATAAAACTGACAGATGAGACTTTCAAATAATGTTTAGTTGTGTTCATGTATCAACTGAAAGACTAAAGGCTCATTGAAACCAAGGACAATAACAATAATGATAACTGTAAAGTTTTAATAATCGACCACGTACACACCAGAGCATGTGTGGAATATATTCAGTGCATCTTTCTGTTTGTAATACATTTCTTATGATGTTTGTGGATTTAAAGAAATATTGCACAAGTTGGTAAATAAACGTCACGTGACTGGACTGCTGAATTGCAGAGCTGGTGCGAACACATCCACATCACTATGATCAGATGCTTTCTTTACTGCTGTTTTCTCACCGTTTTTGTTATTGAGAGGAAAGCACGCAGAACATATTTACATATTCATCTAAGCGTCGTTCTCATAAGTGTGAGCGCTGTCGGGATGTTTGTTAACAGTATACCGCTCCGAAGGTATTTCAAACTTCTTTTGACCCCTAAGTGAAGAGTGAAAAATAACTTTGCTGTGAGTATATCACAAAATGAATCTTTGCTAGCTCCATTTCTCTGCACTACATGTCGATTTCTTCTCCTCCTCTGTTCCTAACTTTGATGTTTACTCTGCATTTATTTAGGTTTATATGGTTTACTGCTTATTTCACATGTTCTCTAAACCGCATAATAGAGCACTCTGGGTTGATCGAGCAGAATCTTCAGAAAGGCCTCTGGAAATATAACTGCTCCGCTCACATGCTGCGGTCCACACCGCAACTATCATGGGAACGACACAGAAGAACGATATATTTGGAATCACTTTCACAATGTGTTTTTTTTTTCTTTCAGCTGATGAATGTTAAAACATTGGCAGACAATTAGTTATGCAAATATAGATATTATAGTTATTTTTCTTGTCGTAAATGACCTTATAAGTTCAATTTTGGAATTTAGGAATCAATATTGGTTCATCAAAATGAAGGTAATTGTTAACCTATATACCCACTATATTACATTACATTACATAACTGTACATTACATTACATAACTTTACTTTACTTTACTTTACATTACTTTACTTTACTTTACTTTACTTCACAATCTTTACTTTACTTTACTTTACTTTACTTTACTTTACATTACATTACTTTTACGCACGTTCACGTTCACGATTACGATACTTTACATTACATTACATTACATTACATTACTTTACTTTACTTTACATTACATTACATTACTTTACTTTACTTTACTTTACTTTACTTTACTTTACGTTACATTACTTTACTTTACTTTACTTTACATTACTTTACTTTACTTTACTTTACTTTACTTTACTTTACATTACATTACTTTACTTTACTTTATTTACACTTTACATTACATTACATTACATTACATTACATTACATTACTTTACTTTACATTACATTACTTTACATAACTTTACTTTACTTTACTTTACTTTACATTACTTTACTTCACACTCTTTACTTTACTTTACTTTACATTACATTACATTACATTACATTACATTACATTACTTTACTTTACTTTACTTTTCTTTTCTTTTCATTTTTCTTTTCTTTACATTACTTTACTTTACATTACTTTACTTTACTTTACTTTACTTTACTTTACTTTACTTTTACGTTTTACTTACTTTACTTTACATTACTTTACTTTACTTTACTTTACTTTACTTTACTTTACTTTACTTTACTTTACTTTACTTTACTTTACTTTACTTTTACTTTACTTAACTTTATTATTTACATTACATTACATTACATTACATTACTTTACTTTACATTACATTACTTTACATAACTTTACTTTACTTTACTTTACATTACTTTACTTTACACTCTTTACTTTACTTTACTTTACTTTACATTACATTACATTACATTACTTTACTTTACTTTTCTTTTCTTTTCTTTTCTTTTCTTTTCTTTACATTACTTTACTTGACATTACTTTACTTTACTTTACTTTACTTTACTTTACTTTTCTTTATATTACTTTACATTACTTTACATTACATTACTTTACTTTACATTTACATTTACATTTACTTTACATTTACATTACATTACATTACATTACTTTACTTTACTTTACTTTACATTACATTACATTACATTACATTACATTACTTTACTTTACTTTACTTTACATTACACTTTACTTTACTTTACTTTATTACATTACTTTACTTGACATTACTTTACATTACATTACATTACTTTACATTACTTTACTTGACTTTACTTTACTTTTTTACTTTACTTTACTTTACGTTACGTTACTTTACGTTACTTTACGTTACGTTACTTTACGTTACATTACGTTACGTTTTACATTATTTACGTTTATTGCATTTTACGTTTACGTTACTTTACGTTACGTTACGTTACTTTACGTTACATTACGTTACGTTACTTTACATAACTTTACTTTACTTTTCTTTACATTACTTTACTTTACGTTACGTTACTTTACTTTACTTTACATTACTTTACATTACATTACTTTACATAACTTTACTTTACATTACATTACATTACATTACATTACATTACTTTACTTTACATTACATTACTTTACATAACTTTACTTTACTTACTTTACTTTACATTACTTTACTTCACACTCTTTACTTTACTTTACTTTACTTTACTTTACATTACATTACATTACATTTACTTTACTTTACTTTACTTTACTTTACTTTTCTTTTCTTTTCTTTTCTTTCTCTTTTTTTTACATTACTTTACTTGACATTACTTTACATTACTTTACTTTACTTTACTTTACTTTTTACTTCTTTTTTTCTTTATATTACTTTACATTACTTTACATTACATTACTTTACATTTACATTTACATTTATTTACATTTACTTTACATTACATTACATTACTTTACTTTACTTTACGTTACGTTACGTTACATTACATTACATTACATTACATTACTTTACATTACTTTACTTTACTTTACTTTACTTTACTTTACTTTACTTTACTTTACTTTACTTTACATTACTTTACTTTACTTGACATTACTTTACATTACATTACATTACTTTACATTACTTTACTTGACTTTACTTTTCTTTACATTACTTTACGTTACGTTACGTTACATTTTACGTTATTTTTACGTTACTTTACGTTACGTTACATTACATTACATTACGTTACGTTACGTTACGTTACTTTACGTTACGTTACTTTACTTTACGTTACGTTACATTACATTACATTACATTACATTACATTACATTACTTTACTTTACTTTACTTTACTTTACTTTACTTTACTTTACATTACTTTACTTTACTTTACTTTACTTTACTTTACATTACTTTACATTACATTACATTACATTACTTTACATTACATTACATTACATTACATTACATTACATTTACATTACATAACATGGCATTACATTACATTAATATTTATATTATATTAATTTATATTATTAATATTATATATGAAGAGTTCAGATGCAAAAGCCTCTAAATCCATTTTTGTCAGGCTCCTATGTATAGGTTTCTTCCTAAGTACTGGCACTTTAGAATGGGCTGAGGCTGGGATTTAACGGGCTTGAAGTGAAAGTATTTTATAAACTTATACTATATGCGGAGAGCATTCACTCAGTATCGTTATCTCTTTTTGACCCAAGTGGCTTTTAGAGGCTTCTGCATCTGAACTCTTCATATTTACTGTTGATAATTTCATTGGTGCAGATAAAATGTAAGGCTGAAATTATCCGCAAAACAAGGATTTATTTGATTCATACATTAAGAATAGAATGAATTGCTTAAAATTATTTGTTTTAAGATATTTGGTTTACAATGACACAGGAAGTGTCCTCATAATCCACATATACCCAGTGGTGGGCTGTCAGGGCATCAGGGCCTTCTCTGCTGGCCCTGTCAAAATCAAAAATATTTTTTTCATAATTAAATTTAAATTAATGTGTCTGAACATGTCTAAATGCAATTGCAGTCTATTTCAGTACGTTACAATTATATTTCCAGAAAGAATGTGGTTATTTATTGTGATGCTGAGCTGTATTTTCCATAGGTCATCATCTAAACGCATCACAGCGCGTGGACCAGCACTTGTAGTATAGCTAGCCTTCCGTTGATCTATGTATAAGCTATGGCTGCTGTTTTTTTTCTGTTTCTTTTGATATTCTTGTTGGTCCGTGTTTTCGTTTGTTTGTTTAAGAGCATTTGTGCCAGTGAGTTGATTTTGATTCATTTCACCAGTTGCCTAAATGCTGACATGTGAGTGCAGTGGTATCAATAAATAGTTAAATTGGCTTTTTGTCTCGCGTGTCCTTTAATGTTGCTTGCCCCCTTCCCAACGAGCACTTTGAAAGCGGGCTTCGTAACACTAGTGCATACAGTGCATGATTGTATTCTGTATGTATCGGTGTGTGTGGTGTTATTATTATAGCGGCGTGGGGTGTGTTGATCACTAGTGAAGGCCCTGACTGAAACCCCACGATACTCTACTGCATATACCTGTACATGCACACACATACACACGAACACACACCATTATCAGTGAGGTCCAGATGTGGGCTGGATTCAGATGTTTGTTATAAATACCTGCACAGAAATCAGCTCCATCACAGCTCACAAGATCAAATTAAGTGTGCGTGCGTGCGTGTGTGTGCGTGTGTGCATGCGTTACATGCATTAGTGCAAATGGACATGGAGTCATGCTCTCTGAATGGAGTTAAACCGTTGATGAACAGTAGTCATGTTGAAACACGGCTTGAGTGTCTGAGTCAAAGCACTCTCCTGATCAATTCTCCCAGCTTATCTCTTCCCATAATTCCCAGAGCTGTGAAACTTCTTCCTCATGTTCCCGCTCGCCCATCACCCTCTTATTTCACCCTTCGCCCTCTGTCACTTTCAGTGGGTTCTGTATCATTCTCCACCTCAGCCCCACTGAGCACTGATGTTTCCGGGTGTGTTTATTCTACTCCGGCATAATATCTTCATTACTTTTGTTGGCATAAACAAGCATTCCCATGTATTAACTCGTGAACTATTATGTGTTACACATATTCATATCCTGATTTGATTGTAATCCAGCAGGGTTTGTTTACTCACACGCACGCACGCACGCACACGCACATCAAACGTGCCGCTCTGGATATTCATTATGTAAATGCGTTAATGAAGTAAAGGCACTTCAAAGAGGTTCGCTCATGAATATTCACAGTTGTCTTCTGTCTTTGCTCCTGGCTGCTTTAGGCTGCGCGTGTGTGTAAGTTCGGACCACATGGCCCCTGACATGCTGACTTTATGTATTTAGACAAGCCAGGAAAGAGCCCATATGTATGTTATGAATTTCAAAGGAAGCATAACACACACTCACGCAAACTTTAAGGAGATCTGAGTGAGGCTGATTAACTCCCGAACGCTGCGGAGAAAGGAATACGTGGTGATATCTAAAGGAAAAGTGAAATGTTGGTGACAAATGGAAAATGTGAAAGAGGGGAACATGAGTGATTTTTAGTATTTTAGTCAGACTTGTTTCAGCTCAAAGGTCGATGATGAACCCAGACCTTTGAAAGGAGAGCGATTCCATGATAGTGCATGTCTGTTGAACAGAAGTCTATTCATCTGAACAGTGTAAATTAGAGTGTTTACTGCAATATCTACAAGCTGGGATATGTTACAATATCTGCAGCATCACTACATGCTCTGAAATAAGTTCTAATATTTGGGTTATGTACTTTAGGATGCATGATCTGTAATATGTCTGCGCACATTGCAAAATCTGCAGTTTGCCTCTATATACTGTACAGTCTTGTATATTGTCTGTATAGTCACCGGGCACTTTATTAGGTTAACTGTTCAACTGCTTGTTGACGCAAATATCTAATCAGCCAATCACATGGGAGCTACTCAATGCATCAGAATGGGGATGAGGGGGGACTTTGAAAGTGGCATGGTTGCATATATCAACATTATATGACTAAAATCCACATTAGATCGCGATCAGAAGGTAATACAAACGTTCAATGGTGGTTTAAAGTGAGTTTAGAGTAAATGCATGATATTAATCTTTTAAAATAAGTTATTTAGCTTGATGCTAAATGTAGCTCTAATGCACGTTTAATGCCTAATTTGTTGTTATTTTCATGAGGATCTATTGACAGAAATGCAATATAATACACATAACTATGTTTTCAGTGGTGTGTAAAGACCTTACATAATGAACCGTTATGTATTTATTACCTGAGAGTGAGTCATTTCTATCTCCATACACCGCAGGTCCCCTTACAGTGAAGTCGCCATTTTGTGCCACCATGTTTCTACGGTAGCCCTAAAGGGACAAACTGCTCTACAGAGCGCTAGTCACTCTCTGCTGTCTCAGACAATCACATCTTTGTCCTGTGTCAGCCACCGTAGCTTCTCTATGTGCTTTGAAAGGGAGGGGTGCGTGGCTGGCAACCTCACTGCTAGATGGCGCTAAAATTTACACAGTGCACCTTTAAAATAATTCACATACGATCCCAAGAATATGCTTTTTTTGTTTGTTTTCTAGAAAGATAATAGTTGAATTAATGTAAAGTAGATGAAATTGGTGAGATGGTCAAGCAATAATGCCAGAATAAAGGCTAATAATGGCTGAATACAAACAAAAGAATAATGAAGATTAGGTCAGAGGTGTGAAAGGTTTGTTGAGTGTGAACAATAGAAACGTGAATGAGGCAGTTTGCCACATTCATAGACATAGACACAGACATAGACATAGACACAGACATAGACAATAGACAGCAAGTGGGTGTTTACAGGGCAATACAATATTTTATTAGCATCTTATCAGACTTCTCTAAAAACACATGACATGGTCTTACAAAACGTTTTTTTTAATAAAATTTATATTTTTAGAGATAACGTTTTCAGATTTGAAATGAATCATGAGCAGATTTGTGGCTTCAGCTACATTGTGTTTCTAAGTTTTCTTCATATGCCAGCATTAAGTCGCAATGTCTGCAAATGTATTGATGTGTATGTTGCTGTAATTAGTCACAATATATATACAGTGTTTCACTGCTGCTGAAATAAGTCACAATATCCACAAAGTGCCAATGTCTCTTGTCACAATAGTCACATTATTGGCAAATATGTCAGTATGTCACTACAGTAAGTCACAATATATAATTTGTAACTAAAATATTGAAAGTTCAACAGCTTTGCAGTGGTTATTATTTATAATCTATGTGTTTTAGTTTAAAGGGATAGTTCACCCAAAAATGAAAATGACCCCATTATTTACTCCCCCTCAAGTCATCCTAGCTGTATATGACATTCTTCTCTCAGATGAACACAATCAGTGTTATATTAAAAATGTCCTGGCTCTTCCCAGCTTTATAATGGCGATGTAGAGTAAACCTTGACGCGATACAGGAGCATCGCAAGCTTTGACGCCTCTCGCGGACAGTGCTGGTCAACAAACTCAAGCCCCTCTTCTCTTATACCGAAATCCTCACCATTTCTCTTTAAAAATTCTAATTCATGACCATTGTTTTGTTTTGCTCTATCCTCTGCGCTTCTGCGTTCGTCAATACGCATGTGTCAGGGGTTCAAGGCTCACTCTTTCGCCGTAAGTCGACTTGCGTACCGGTGACCACCAGAAGCTCGTTATTTTAGTCTGTTAAGTTTTAAATATGGATATATTTATATACGGAGCCGTGTGGAGCAGTTATATGATGGATAGATGCACTTTTATGGACTTCAAAAACGAACCAAGTCAATGCCATTATAAAGCTGGGAGAGCCAGGACATTTTTAATATAACTCTGATTGTGATCGTCTGAAAGAAGAATGTCATAAACACCTTGGGTGGCTTGAGGGCGAGTAAATCATGGGGTCATTTTCATTTTCACTATCCCTTTAAGATGTTTATCAGATGTTTGTACACAAATATGACTTCAAATAGAAGATGATTCTCTAGATCCCATCACATGTTGTGTTGTCACGCACTCACGTGCTTATTCGGATTCATCTCTCTCTCGCTCATATGCTGCAGACTTCCACAAATGCTGAAGTTGGTGTGTTACTTCATAAAACGTTGTCTTTCCCGCCTTCACCTTCTTGTCGAACATTCTTTTTTTCAATTTCGACACGGTGCTCTCTCTCTTTCATGGTGGGGCCCTACAGGAAGTGGGTGTGTTAGTTTGGAGTGGAGGGAAAGAGGGGGGGAAACAGAGGATGCTGAATAAAATAATAAACAGCTGCCACTGGAGGGAAAGACAGAAGAGAGAGCGGGAAAAGTCAACTCTGCGAGCCAGCAGTCAGAGAAGAACAGAAGGAGAGACCACCGACAGAAGAAAGGTGGCCAGCCAGAGAGTTTTAGGGAAACTTTGGGAAGTTCTGGAAATGTGCCTCAAGCTGCCTGTGGATATCTGATCCTTACAGATCTCCATCTGGATGGATTTTCTTCGAGTGCTGATGGAAAATGTGAAGATCAGAGTGGACCTGTGAACACAAAGATGAAGACGGTCACATTCAGCGCTCACACAGATCACCTGCTTCTGGCCTGTCCTCATGTCTAGATATGGAGATGTTTTCCTCAAGATCAGATCGTTACTGCTCTTCTCGGCTAACTGACTCTGAGTCCGTGTTTTCTGCAGCCGTGCTGCTCTCATTCCCTGCCCGCCAGCATGAACCACACAGAGGCTCTTTGACACGGGTAATTGACTACAAGCGCTTGCCCGAGGGTCACAGGAACTTGGAGGAACAAGACACTTTCTGTGTGTGTCTGTACAAGAGCGAGTGTGTGCGCTTTGGGAGAGCTTTGTGAGTAAAGCAGCGAAATCGTCTCCAGATCACAGAACCAACAGCTGGATATTTGGTTGAATTCCTACTTCAGTCTACCTCCAACATCCAGGCCTTCACCTCACACCATCCTGAACACAGATTAAGACCCATCAAACACTGGAGCATGTGGCTCTCAGCACAAAGCGACGGACCTTCGGCACAGGCGCTCAGGCACCCGCTGAGGCTGAGCTCTCCGCTGCCAGACGTTGAAGCCGCGATGTGTTTGTGCTCTTTCACAGATGTCCCTGCATATAATAAGCTGTATTATGCGCGTGTGGACCCCCAGAGGAGACTGATCCGCTGCCAGATTTCTCTCCGTCTTTGGCGTTTTGGAATGTAGCGCGGTAGAGGTAGACTGAGATCATGATGATTGGTCTGAACTTCAGCTTGCAGGAGTTGCTGCAGAAGTTTGAGGAGGTATTTTCAGATTTGCTTCTGGATTGTTTGAATGTGGAGGAATTGAACAGGGATGTGCGCCTGGATCCCAAAGTTGCATAAGTGCCGAATCCGAGTGAAAACCAGCAGTTGCTCACCGGTTTGTTGGTGATTTTATATCAGGAACTTCCAACAAAATAATCATTAGAAATTAATTACAAATTATTTTAAGTGGTTTTCAGTGTAATTAACAAGCATGAACAAATATAACAAAATGGTAACACTTTATTTTACAGTGTCCTTGTTATATGTTGCACATGTAGTTACTATAGTAATAACTATAAATGCATAATTGCATATGGCATGAAACAATATTACTCAATATTTAAAAGTAGAATTACACTAACAATGACACCTTAGAATAGTGTAACTAAAAAATTAAAAAATAATAACACAAACTTAAACTTTATAGAATATAAAAATTACTAGAATTACTAAAACTTCAACTAAAATTAAAATGAAAACCGAAAATATAAATTAAATCTAATTCAAAATATTAACAAAAATTAAAATGGTATCAGTGATCGTAAAATAACATTGATAGTAATAACATGGGTTGGGTTTTGTTTAGTTAGTTGCTTGTAATTATGGATAATTTACTGTTATTTCTATAGTAACTGCATGTAACAAGGGCACTGTAAAATAAAGTGTTTCTTAAATTATAGTTTAAGATAAGGCTGTAATTATTGTAATTATACATGACTGATAAACATCTAATATTAAAATTCATACAATTTAGTCTGAATACATTAAAACAAAACATTAAAATAATATATATTTTTAAAGTTTAAGTGTTAGAATACTGTATATCTGTATACCCTTGGTATATGCTAAAATATGGAAATTCAAATAAATATCCAGTATTGAGTGAGTGAGTAAATATTGGCGCTAACTGTTATGGTTCATGACATCTTTGAAAGGTTTCAAGTTTGTTTTGAAGTTTTGTTTTGGAGTTTTGTTTAGTTTAGTGTTTTGGTTTTGCCGTTTCCAAAGTTTGTGTCATCAGATCTTTGAAAGGTTTCAAGTTTGCTTTCGTTTAGTTTTGTTTAGTGTTTTTATTTTGTTTTCCAAAGTTTGTGAGGTTTGTGGCATTGAATGTTTGTTTTGGAGTTTTGTTTAGTTTATTTTGTTCAGTGGTTTCTTAGTTTTTTTGTTTGTTTTTGTATTTCAAAGTTTGTGAGGTAACTGTTATGGAACAAATATATTGTTCATCTTTATAGATTTTCTAAATTGAATTATAAGAATGATAGTTTTTACCGTTACCCGAACAATCTACTCCAGATAAAAGTTGTTGCAACTTTAGAAAATTTAGCATCAGAGGTTCTACAGTGCCGTAAGTTTTCTTTTTTCCTCCAGAACACCATGTGGCGACACACATGTGGAACATTTTTCTACTTAAACCACTAAAACAAGAGGAACACAATTTAATTTTGTGACAGTTCACTAAACAAGGTACACAGTTTTATCTCATGTGTATATTGCTACAATGATCACTTGGTCACTAATATGCAGGGGGGAAAAATAATAACATAAAAATGTCACTTAAGGACTAATCCGTCAACTATCCCAATTGTGTCCTTGATCAGACACGTAGCCTCAGGTTGCTGGAGGGGGCTCTACAGCATTCAAGTGTACTGTTAGTCACTTTGGATGAAACTGTCTGCTGTCTGTGCAATAACTACTTCCAGGAAAAAGAGGGCTTTCAAAACACACTCAGTTTGAAGAGCATCTCCCACCTGTGGAAGTGTGTTATGCTGAAGAGCGTTTCTTACTCTTTGTGTGTATGTGTGTGTTAGTCAATGAGGATGCATCCGTCTACCAACAGGGAAAGGTCAAGCATGAAAATGTCTCCTCTCTCTCTCTCTCTCTCTCTCTCTCTCTCTCTCTCTCTCTCTCTCTCTCTCTCGGTTTTGTGGGTATGTCTAGTTAAATGAGAGCACGCTGAACGGCAGCTCTAGGGAGTCTTTATGATCAAGAAGCAATTATTTAACTTTATTAACGGGAAAAGCTTTTTTACTGCTGCGTTTAATAGGTCAGACTGCCAGATTGAGGGAGTTTTAGTGTGTGCGGAGCTCGTGGTTGAATTGATCACAGTTAAATATTTCATTAAGAACTATAACAGATGAACAGCATAAATGAGGCTTTGCAGAGCCCAGAAACATGCTGTATGCTGAAGCTTCAGTCTAGCGCTTACAGTGTGTATTTGTGCATGTGAATCAGGCCATCTCCTAACATGTTTTTACACAAACACATACACACATTACTTAAACCATAGTCTAAAATTAGACAGCATAACCAATGGTTCGCCTACAGTCCGTCCACTGACCACTTGATGCATATTGCAGTTATAAATGACAGTTATCTTCCAAAATTGCTAGCTTGGATCTGATTGTCTTACTATATGTATTCTGGGGGACGGGTGCCTGTTCACCAGACAGGTTTTGTGAGGTGAGGTTCGTGACATCAAAACGTAGAAATATATAAAATAAAACTTTGAAAGTTTGTTTTGCCGTTATGTATCGTTTAGTTTTTTGTTGAGTTGTGTTTAGTCTTTAATGTTTTGACTTTGTTTTCTAAGTTTGTGGGGTTCGTGGGCTCAGATCTTTGAAAGATTTCAAGATTGCTTTGAAGATTTGTTTTGTTTTTGTTTACTGTTTTTTTTTTTCGTGACATCTATTTTTATTTTATTTTTTTATTTGAAAGATTTCAGGTTTGTCTTTGTTTTTGTTTATTTTATTTATTTATTTATTTATCTATTTATCTATTTATTTATTTTTATTTATTTATTTATTTATTTATTTATTTTACTAAAGGTTTTGTTGTTTGGGACATTCTGTATCCAGTAGCATATTCATGAACAGTGCTTAACACCGATGATCTCTTCATCACGGCTCCTGTTAGTGGGTGGGATATATTAGGCAGCAAGTGAACATTTTGTCCTCAAAGTTGATGTGTTAGAAGCAGGAAAAATGGGCAAGCGTAAGGATTTGAGCGAGTTTGACAAGGGCCAAATTGTGATGGCTAGACGACTGGGTCAGAGCATCTCCAAAACTGCAGCTCTTGTGGGGTGTTCCCGGTCTGCAGTGGTCAGGATCTATCAAAAGTGCTCCAAGGAAGGAACAGTGGTGAACTGGAGACAGGGTCATGGGTGGCCAAGGCTGAAGGCTGGCCCGTGTGGTCCGATCAAACAGACGAGCTACTGTAGCTCAAACTGCTCAAGAAGTTAATGCTGGTTCTGATAGAGAGGTGTCAGAATACACAGAGCATCACAGTTTGTTGCGTATGGGGGGGCATAGCCGCAGACCAGTCAGGGTGCCCATGCTGACCCCTGTCCACCGCTGAAAGCACCAACAGTGGGCATGTGATCATCAGAACTGGACCACGGAGCAATGGAAGAAGGTGTCCTGGTCTGATGAATCACATTTTCTTTTACATCACGTGGATGGCCGGGTGCGTCTGCGTCACTTACCTGGGGAACACATGGCACCAGGATGCACTATGGGAAGAAGGCAAGTGTGGCGGAGGCAGTGTGATGCTTTGGGCAATGTTCTGCTGGGAAACCTTGGGTCCTGCCATCCATGTGGATGTTACTTTGACACGTACCACCTACCTAAGCATTGTTGCAGACCATGTACACCCTTTCATGGAAACGGTATTTCCTGGTGGCTGTGGATCTTTCAGCAGGATAATGCTCCTGCCACAAAGAAAAAATGGTTCAGGAATGGTTTGAGAAGCACGAGTTTGAGGTGTTGACTTGGCATCCAAATTCCCCAGATCTCAATCCAGTCGAGAATCTGTGGGATGTGCTGAACAAACAAGTTCGATCCATGGAGGCCCCACCTCGCAACTTGCGTGACTTAAAGGATCTGCTGCTAACATCTTGGTGCCAGATACCACAGCACACCTTCAGGAGTCTAGTGGAGTCCATGCCTCGACGGGTCAGGGCTGGTTTGGCAGCAAAAGAGGGGCCAACACATTATTAGTCATAATGTTATGCCTGATCGGTGTATCGTGAAGCATCATATACTTTATAAATAATATAAACTTATTTTATAGTTTACTTATTTTCAGGTCTGTGTGAACTGATCTGTCTTTCTATTGAGACCCTCAACGGCATACACTACTTAATTGCATCTCATGTGTGTTGTCTCAGCAGCATAGTGTGTATTCATTGGTATTCTGGTGTATTTTCTTTAAAGGAGTGATGGGGTGAGAGAGATTGTTAAATAGCAGAGAGAACTTTGCAAATGAACTGGAAAAGACCCAACCCTCTTTTGACTGTCCTCTACTAAACATGCCTCAATCTGGCAAATTCAAACATGCTTTATTAGCATGACTGTGGTGCAGTATTTCCAAAATCCAAACAGTGGCCATAAAAATAAAAAAATACTTTGACTATCAGTGTATCCTGTCAGAAATAACTGCAAAGGAACCACACAGGCATCCAATCAATCTATTGATGTTGATGTATCGTAAATACCCAGAGTGACATTAGTTAGAGTTTAGCTATGTGGCAGCAATGATGACTGACAGGAAATGCTGCAGTGTGGTGTTGTGTTTGAATAGTAATCTTTGAAGGCAGTTTGATATTACTATTTGGTATTAAATATGATGCGGGTTGTGATAAATTGTCTTATTATCATAGGTAGGTGGTATGTGTGGTGCTGTGTTATGTAAAGAATTAAATTAAATACACCAAAAAAAAATACATATTTAGATAAAATATATCCACCATAAAACTAAACTGAAAAAAATGACTAGATTGTATGCTCCGTATCCTCGTGTGCTTTCACGAGTAATGTGATTTATCTTCTGTTTGATTGTGTGTGCGTGTGTGTGTGTGGATAGGTTCGGTATCAGACTGACAGCTTTAATTGTGTATTTGTCTCTCAGCGGAGAAGGTGTGGAAGCATCTTGCCTTTGTTGATTCATTTATCTTTCCCTTTAACAAATCCACATAATGAAGGTGATAATTAAAGCAATCTCTGTCTCCCTCTGTGTGTGTAGGACATCCAGGCTGAGATCGAGGCTCATAATGATGTTTTCAGGAGTGTGGAGGGGAATAAGATGAAGATGGTGAAGGCTCTGGGGAGCTCAGAGGAGGCAGTATTCCTTCAGCAGAGACTGGATGACATGAACCAGCGCTGGAACGACCTGAAGACCAAATCTGCCAATATACGGTCAGTCACACACTAACACCTCCAGTTCAAGTGCACACATTTTAATGTTAAGGTCACTTATAAAATCATTACACGAGTCACTGGTAAGGACAGATGGAGCTGTGTTTCGGTTATCTTGTCAAATTGAGCAGCTGTGTGTGTGTGCGTGCGTGCGCATGCATATGTGCATATGCACAGGCATAGTGGTGGTATATGTGTGCCATTTCAAAGGGTGAAATGGACTAACAGAAGAGTGTGTGTGTGTGAGAGGAAAACAATGTAATTGTGTGCTCTAATGTCTGCTGTTTTATTAAATCTAATTAGGCACTAATTAGTGAACATGCATAATTACAAGTCTTGCTGATGCGTCCATTAACATACACCAGGGCTTGACTCTTACTTTTTTCCCCAAGGTGCAAGTTGGAAACATTTTAGGGACACAATGTATCAAATAATGTTTTTTTTTTCTTAATAAAGAACGTTTTATGCATAATGAAAGACTTAACGCTGGCTAGGAAAGAGTTTTTATGCATAATTTTTTATCAACAATTGAACGTGGGTAAGTTTAATAAAAAAAGCAAGATTTTGAACAAAAAGCTGAGAAAATTGCCTTTTTTCAAAGACTTCAGCGTGCATAAGCAATGGAATGTGTTTTGATCCGGAGATTTAGTACTCTTTCAGAATATGCATAATTGAGCCACTTACTGGATAACAGTCAAAACACTGAAAGCCAGACAATTCTGTCAATGGTGGGAAAAGAGTTAATAAACAAGCCTGAAATACATTGAGACACTTATTTTCTAAATGTCTAAATGTCTAATATGCTTTACTATTGCCAGCTGATCATTTAAAAGATTAAAGAGATAAAATATGCAGTCTTACAACCATCTACATCAACTCTGTGGCAACCTGATCAAACTCGCATGCCTAAAGCTTTCTAGTAATCCTGAAGACCTTGATTAGCTTGTGCAGGTTTTTTTGATTGATTGGAGCTCTGCTGGAAAGTGGATCTTGAGGGCCAGAGTTGAGACCCCTGATCTGCATCATATTACAATATAAACACCATGAAGTAAACATTGTCATAATTCATGAACAAGATCATAAGCAATATATTGGCATAAATGCACGGTATTCATCAACACTTGACCAACAGGGACTGTAATGATGTTGCATTCTAAATACATAGACATTAAAGGGGTCATGAGCTAAGAGATAAAATTTCCCTTGAGCTTTTGACATACAAGCCATCATACTATAAGAATATCCTGTTTCAGACCTGAACGTTTCCTTGCTAGTCCAAAAGCAGCTTTCATTGTAATCAAGCCCAGTGAACGACTCGTTGTGGAATGTGCCTATCTATAGATGTTAAAGACTGCTTCAGCAAAAGAAAATCAATGCCTACTTCATCATTGCCCCTTAGTTCCAATGAAATTAACTCTTAGTGCTTCAGCATACCAAGTATTTTGGACAATTTCATGCTCCCAACTTTGTGTGAACAATTTAGGGATGGCCCCTTCCTGTTCCAACATGACTGCGCACCAGTGCACAAAGCAAGGTCCATAAAGACATGGATGAGCGAGTTTGGTGTGGAGGAACTTGACTGGCCTGTCTTCAACCCGATAGAACACCTTTGGGATGAATTAGAGTGGAGACTGCGAGCCAGGCCTTCTCGTCCAACATCAGTGCCTGACCTCACAAATGCGCTTCTAGAAGAATGGTCAAAAATTCCCATAAACACACTCCTAAACCTTGTGGAAAGCCTTCCCAGAAGAGTTGAAGCTGTTATAGTTGCAAAGGGTGGACCAACTCCATATTAAACCCTACAGATTAAGAATGGGATGTCATTAAAGTTCATGTGAGCAAACATACAAGCTATCCCTGTTGCCAAGTGCAATTTGTTTTATTACACATTTTGTAAAGTAAGTCCACTTAAGATCATTTCAAAGCATGCCAAAGCAATGAAGGGTAAGCAAGAGGTCCAATCAAATAAATTATGGGGATTAAAAACTATGAATAGAGAGTGCCAGTAAAAAAATAAAGTGAGGTGCGGATTAACATGTTAAATATAAAAACGTGCCGGGAATTCACTGTTGCTATAGTAAAGAACTACACTTTTACGTGCACCTGATTGACATATAAAGCCCTCTTATTTCACTGTTGTTGCAAATGTTGAGGTTATTTCAGCTTCGTTCAAAGTTTGCTTCATACATTTAGTTTAACTGCATTGTTCAAGAGGGCAAGCTTTGCCATTAAACTGAACTGTGTGCGTGCATTTCAGACACTTTCTCTTGCTCCATCCATGCAATAACTGCATCCTTGTATGACCCAAGTTTCCGATTTACTTCAGCTGCAGTGCTCTGGTAATATCAATAGTTTCAGAAGTGGTCAAAATTACAATTTAAAATCATAGCGCACACTTACATTCACTCAAATATTGAAACGTTAGCGATACTGATTCATGTTGGCATGTTCTCCTGGCATCCTCCAAACCCAGACTCACCCATTAGACTGCCAAACAGAGATGTGTGATTCGCAACTCCAGAGAACACGTCTCAACTGCTCCAGAGTCCAGTAGTGGCGTGCTTTACACCACTGCATCCCACGCTTAGCATTGTAGTTGGCAATGTGAGGCTTGCCTGCAGCTGCTCGGCCATGGAAACCCATTCCGTGAAGCTCCCGCCGCACAGTTTTTGCACTCATTTTGTACAGAGAAAGTCTGTTTGAAAGTTTTCCTGTTTAACTCTGTTTGTACGGAAATCTTGATGTATTCTTAATCTAACATCTTAATCTAGTAGTAAGGTTTGTATTATTTAAATAAATGTTTGAACGTGTGCAGGGCTCACCTGGAGGCCAGTGCTGAGCGCTGGAACAGGCTTCTGTCAGTACTGGAGGAACTGGGCCGCTGGATCAGTGTGAAGGATGAAGAGCTGAACAAACAGATGCCCATTGGAGGAGACGTGCCCACACTACTTCAGCAGCAGACACACTGCACGGTGAGAGCGCACGCAACCCTAACACAATCACAGGCTCAACATCTCCTCTTCTTTCTCAAATTGCTATCTTGCCTCCTCTCGTCTTGTCTCATCTCGTCTTGTCTCCTCTCATCTACTCTTCTGTCGTCTCGTCTTCTCTCGTCTGATCTATTCTTGTTTCCGCTCGTCTCATTTCCTCTTGTCTCCTCTTATCTCTTCTCATCTTGTCTCCTCTCCTCTTGTCTTATCTCTTCTCCTCTCTCATCTACTCTTATATTGTCTCCTCCTGTCTCCTCTCTTCTCCTCTCCTCTCGTCGACTCTTTTATCGTCTTGTCTTGTTTTCTCTCTTCTCCTCGCTCATCTACTCTTTTATTGTCTCCTCTTGTCTTCTCTCTTCTCCTCTCCTCTCGTCTACTCTTTTATTGTCTCCTCTTGTCTTCTCTCTTCTCCTCTCGTCTACTCTTTTATCGTCTCCTCTTGTCTCCTCTCTTCTCCTCTCTCATCTACTCTTATATTGTTTCCTCTTGTCCTCTCTCTTGTCCTCTCTCATCTTCTCTCTTATCATCTCCTCTTGTCTTCTCTCTTCTCCTCTCGTCTACTCTCTTATCGTCTCCTTTCATCTCTCATCTTCTCTCTTGTCTCTTTTGATGTGCTCTCATCTTGTCCTCTCATTTTGTCTGCTCTCATCTTTTCTCCTCTCCTATCTTCTCCTCTCTTGTCTCCTCTCATCTACTCTTCTGTCGTCTCATCTTCTCTCATCTGATCTGTTCTTGTTTCGTCTCGTCTCATCTCCTCTTTGTCTCCTCTCCTCTTGTTTCCTCTTGTCTCCTTTCATCTCTTCATCTACTCTTATCTTGTTCCCTCTTGTCTTCTCTCCTCTCTTCTCCTCTCATCTTCTCTCATCTTCTCTTCTATCGTCTCCTCTTTTCTCCTCTCATCTCCTTTCATCTCTCATCTGGTCTCCTCTCCTCTTGTCTCTTTTGATTACTATCATCTTGTCCTCTCTTATCTCGTCTCCTCTCATTTTGTCTTGTCTCATCTTGTCTCCTTTAATCTACTCTCCTCTTGTCTTCTCTCCTTTCTTCTGCTCTCTCCTCTTCTATCGTCTTGTCTCATCTCATCTTCTCTCCTCTTGTCTCATCTCATCTTCTCTCCTCTTGTCTCATCTCATCTTCTCTCCTCTTGTCTCATCTCATCTTCTCTCCTCTTGTCTGGTCTCCTTGTTTCCTCTCGTCTCCTTTCATCTCTCACCTTGTCTCCTCTCCTTTTCTCTCCATTCATTGAATCTCATCTTGCCTGGTCTTATCTCTTGTCTCCTTTAATCTACTCTTCTCCTTTTTTCTCCTCTCCTCTTCTCTTTTTGTCTCCCCTTTAAAACTTATTATCTTCAACATATATTTTTCCTCCATTCTCAGGCATTTCTTTATCTCATCAGATTACCCTGCAGGAAATATTAGACTGTTTATGCTACTGTTAAATCGATATATTGGGCAGTTCTGATCATGTGTTTGGATCATGTGTCACAGAGTGTGTGTACAGCATGTCACCAAAATAACTAATCACCAAAACGTGTCATTAACTGTCTGTGTTATAATGACAGTAATCAAGCTGATACAGAACAGAACAATCAGGCCGTTTACCATCTCGCCTTTAATCGGAAACATTGTAAACAGGATCACAAATAAATGTTTTTAAATGTTTACATACACAGATCCAGAGATGCATCTGATAATTAAGACCTGTTTAAGGAGGTTTTGTGGCGTGTTTAATGGCATACTCTGGCCATTTTCTGGCTTCTTTCTGCTGTTTGATGTAGGAATACCTACAGCACTGAGGACACACTAGACACAACTACCGCAGGGAATTATGGGAAGGTGGCAGGAAGGTTGAAACTGTAACGAGTCTTTGACAGTTTGGTTAAGCGCTCGCTCGCTCGCTCGCGCTCTCTCTCTCTCTCTCTCTCTCTCTCTCTCTCTCTCTCTCTCTCTCTCTCTCTCTCTCTCTCTCTCTCTCTCTCTCTCAGACAGTTTGACTAATGATTCTCTTGAGCGAAGAGAAAGATTGCCCCCCATTTTGACTTTCTGCCTCTCTCTCGCTGCCTCATCTTTTTCTCGGGCTCTTATAATAGATTGTCTTTGAGCCAGCTGCCCTGGTAAGAGCTTTAGCCGTGTGGGTACAAAACGGCAGGCCTTTTGAACACGCCACGGCTGATTAGTGTGCCGTGCCAAGCGGGCGACCAGGATAGAGCGCCCCAGAACATGAGATGGAAGTGAAAATTAATAATTTGTGTGAGGTCTGAGAGACTTAGAAGAACCGAACATACTGCCTGTCTGAAAACTTCCAGCGATAAAGACACTGAGCCAGTTAGAGAGACGCGTCGATCCGAATGACCTTTATTCCAAGATTAATTGAGGCCATTAGATGAAATGGAAACAGTGGCTTTTCCATTTTGAAAAGGCTATTTTCAAAGTGCGTCTTTGTATGACTTTTAATATTAAATTAAATAATGTATACGTTTTAATTACATTGTGTAATCTGAGACTGAATTAATATATTTGAGTTAATATTTGAATAAATATATGTTGTGATATAATTATGCATTTAGAAAGGTTGACACTTTAATTTAATTTACACAGTTTTCACAGACCCTTTTCACAGACTGTGATGACGCGTTTTAACGGTCATCAATATCGTAAATCCTGCAACGTTTTTTGTATTTTCATTTTTATAAATTTGTATGTACATTTATAACACTAATAGTTTGTATTATATTACGTTTGCATCAAATTACAAAAACAACTTACCACTGCTGTGAGGGTGTTTCTAATACAGCGTCTATGGGAGTGATGAGTGAAAAGAGTCTATATTCACAGTTTAATTTGACATTATAAGCCTTATGCTCAAAGCTTGAAGGTGCTTGTTAGAAAGATAGTTTGATGCTGGCATTTCCATAAACTACTAAATTTTAAAGTATCTGTTTATGAATCAAAATAATGGTAACAGGGTTGACATTGAGTATGAGATATAAGTAATATCAGATGATCAATCTGAAAAAAAAAAAAAAAAGGAAACATATATACACTCACCTAAATGATTATTAGGAACACCATACTAATACTGTGTTTGACCCCCTTTCACCTTCAGAACTGCCTTAATTCTACGTGGCATTGATTCAACAAGGTGCTGAAAGCATTCTTTAGAAGTGTTGGCCCATATTGATAGGATAGCATCTTGCAGTTGATGGAGATTTGTGGGATGCACATCCAGGCACACAGCTCCCGTTCCACCACATCCCAAAGATGCTCTATTGGGTTGAGATCTGGTGACTGTGAGGGCCATTTAGTACAGTGAACTCATTGTCATGTTCAAGAAACCAATTTGAAATGATTCGAGATTTGTGACATGGTGCATTATCCTGCTGGAAGTAGCCATCAGAGAATGGGTACATGGTGGTCATAAAGGGATGGGCATGGTCAGAAACAATGCTCAGGTAGGCCGTGGCATTTAAACGATGCCCAATTGGCACTAAGGGGCCTAAAGTGTGCCAAGAAAACATCCCCCACACCATTACACCACCACCACCAGCCTGCACAGTGGTGACAAGGCATGATGGATCCATGTTCTCATTCTGTTTATGCCAAATTCTGACTCTACCATCTGAATGTCTCAACAGAAATCGAGACTCATCAGACCAGGCAACATTTTTCTAGTCTTCAACTGTCCAATTTTGGTGAGCTTGCGCAAATTGTAGCCTCTTTTTCCTATTTGTAGTGGAGATGAGTGGTACCCGGTGGGGTTTTCTGCTGTTGTAGCCCATCCGCCTCAAGGTTGTGCATGTTGTGGCTTCACAAATGCTTTGCTGCATACCTCGGTTGTAACGAGTGGTTATTTCAGTCAATGTTGCTCTTCTATCAGCTTGAATCAGTCGGCCCATTCTCCTCTGACCTCTAGCATCAACAAGACATTTTCGCCCACAGGACTGCCGCATACTGGATGTTTTTCCCTGTTCACACCATTCTTTGTAAACCCTAGAAATGGTTGTGCATGAAAATCCCAGTAACTGAGCAGATTGTGAAATACTCAGACCGACCCGTCTGGCACCAACAACCATGCCACGCTCAAAATTGCTTAAATCACCTTTCTTTCCCATTCTGACATTCAGTTTGGAGTTCAGGAGATTGTCTTGACCAGGACCACACCCCTAAATGCATTGAAGCTACTGCCATGTGATTGGTTGATTAGATAATTGCATTGAGTATTTGAACAGGTGTTCCTAATAATCCTTTAGGTGAGTGTGTGTATATATATGTGTGTGTGTGTGTGTGTGTGTGTGTGTGTGTGTGTGTGTGTGTGTGTGTGTGTGTGTGTGTTTATGTATGTCTGTTAGACCATTATTACTTAATTTTTTCTTCTTAGCTGGTGTACAGCTGGTTTATCTCCATATTATAGATACTGAATATGTTTCTATGTGTGGCGGGTGTCTATTAGCATATTCATGTGTAATTTACCCACTCTGCAATCAATTGATTATTAGTGATAAAATTGAAGGAGTACTTGAGGACGGTTCCTCTGAATTCCCTCATCTTTATGTCTCATTAATGGTGTTTATTAATCATACATCTAATTATCCAATAGAAAAGCCTCCTTTATTGCGGCCATAATTAAAACTATCAATCACCGTTTAGGAAAGTCCTCTAAAAAACTGAGAGTGTGTTATTCTTAGTTTAAGGGATGTAGAGTGTAATACTAAAACACTTTTGACTGTTACAAGGACAAATGACTTATGTAATATCAGAGATTTTTATTTTTATCAACCTTTTAATGGAATAATTCACACTGAAAAAGAAAACTGTCATTTGTCCTCATGCCATATGTTTTTCCGTAGAACATTTAGCCAAATGTCCAAGCTGGTTTTTGTCCATACAGTGACCAGGGGCTGTCAAGCTCCAGAAAGGACAAAAAAGCAATATAAATGTAGACTTGCTATTTAGTCTTCTGATAGCTTAATGCGAAGAACAGACTGAAATTTATATGCACGCAGTTTCTAATTTTTCATGAAACTCTTATATAAAAACTATCATGCTGCATTAGTCACATCGTATGTCTGGGCACCCAAGAGGAGAAATAATGACTTTAAAAGAAAGTTGGAACCTGTCTTAGTACTGATTGCTGTTATTTTGCTGGGCTCTCTGTTCAATAATGGCAACATCTGTGTGATTTATCCTGATCGTTTGGGTCTTGAATCCTCGGACTGATTAAAGCCGCCCGAGGCCTCAGACTTTTCTCTGACCCACGGCAGGAAAGAATGACCTCACTATGACTAATGCGAATTCACTTGCGATTCACTCTGAAGATTTATGCAGGCAATAAAGAGATGAAAGACACTTAAAGGGATAGTTCACCCAAAAATGAAAATGACCCCATGATTTACCCGCCCTCAAGCCATCCTAGGTGTATATGACATTCTTCTTTCAGACGAACACAATCAGAGTTATATTAAAAAAATCCTGGCTCTTCCAAGCTTTATAATGGGAGTGAATGACGGTCCTGATTTTGAAGCCCAAAAAAGTGCATTCATCCATCATAAAAGTAATCCACACAGCTCCGCGGGGTTAATAAAGGCCTTCTGAAGCGAATCGATGGGGTTGTGTAAGAAAAATGACCATATTTAAAACTTTATACACTGAAATAACTAGCTTCCAACAGACCGCCATACGATTTACGGTGAAAGAGTAACCCCTGACCTGACGCATTGATGAACGCGGAAGTGCACAGGATATAACAAAACAACGGTCATGAAGTCTACAGTGAGAATTTTTAAGAATTTCAGTATAAGAGAAGAAGAGCTTCAGTTTGTTGCCCATCCCTATTTGTTTCACCCGCGAAAGGCGTCAAAGCTTGTGATGCTCCTGCGTCATGCGTCTCTTTTGCCATAAGTCAACTTGCTGGAAGCTAGTTATTTTAGTGTATAAAGTTTTAAACATAGATATTTTTCTTAAACAAACCCATCGCTACACTTCAGAAGGCCTTTATTAACCCCCCGGAGCCGTGCGGAGCACTTTTATAATGGATGGATGCACTTTTGTTGTGCTGCCATTCACTGCCATTATAAAGCTTGGAAGAGCCAGGACATTTTTAATATAACTCTGATTGTGTTCATCTGAATGAAGAATGTCATATACACCTAGGATGACTCTGCATTTAGCTGTACTTCATGGGTCTGCACCCTGAGATTGTTATGAGCATATTTTATAAGACATGAGCTGGTGAATTTAAAGTTTTCTATCCATTTAGGGTACATTTACATAATAATGTAAACTTCTTTCAGACGAATACAATCAGAGTTATATTAAAAAATGTAATGGCTCTTCCAACCATTATAACGTCTTGTCTTTGTGCATGAAAGTAGTATGAAATTGAACAACAATTTTTCTCATGAGGTCTTGAAAGCAGCAAAAAATACTTTCCGCCTAGAAATGTAGTTCCAATATTTTCAAATAACAAATACAATTTAATATAAATGCTTTAACAAGCTTTTTTGCTTTTCAATCTTCCACACACCTCGTCCCTTAGACATCCAACCGTGTGAGCTTTACTAAAGAGGCGTTTTCTGTTTGTTTCAAAACGGGAGAGCAAATAATTTTCTTTGGTAATCGACAGCATGCCACAGATGCCGTCTTTGAATTGAACCTGGAGCGCTGTGACTTATAAAGACAGTGTTCATTTAGTTCAATAAAACATTGAGGGTGACATTATTCTGACTGGCGAGAGCAGCTCTGAGGTGATCATTGTTGCTATGACGCTGTGCGTTGCTATAGAGATAAATGGCACTTTGGCTTCAGTCTCTCAAGGGCAAGATGCTACTACAACTGACAGACAGTACAGTCTCTCACTCTCTCCACATTCATCGCCCCCAAAACAAGCTTGTTTGGAAGTCTTTTAGAGGCATTCAAGATGTGCCGAGTTGCTTGCCACTTGATGGTTTTGAATGGTCTTTCACTCTCACCACAGAGGTTATTCATTATGTGCCATTTAGTACTGTGAATGTGTGTGTGTGTGTGTGCCCTTTTGTGTTTGGCTGTTTGTGTC